>BGZK01000302.1:0-502695 GCA_005406025.1 Eumeta japonica | reverse complement strand
AATTAAATTTGTTATTTAACTTAATAAATATTGCAAGCGGACATATTCCTGCCCTGGCTGGGAACGCAGGCAAAATAAATATCCTCTGAATATATTTATAAAAATTTATTCCGCATAATTTTATACTTTTAGTTAGTCTTTGTCCTTCGCATGACTGGAACAACCTCTATGGTTGTCTAGACAAAGTAATATAAATTACGAAGTATTAAATTAAACAATTATTTGATTTGAAGCGTCAAAGTCATTTCTTCGTCCCACGCTAAATAGGCTAATTTTTTTTTATTAATCCCCACCATTTAGTATCACATCATTTCATTTCATTACTATTTTTTCATATCTTATACACTATGTGAAAATATTTGTTTTAATTTTAAATACAATATTAAAATTAATTTTATACTTTATATATACTGAGAAACTTTTAAATTCTGAAAGGTCGTTGTCTAAGTTCAGTTGATTTCGACAAAATTAACTGCAACAGAGATTGAACCCCCTAATATTTTTATGTCTAGTATATGAACCATCTATATAATGCAGGAGTTTAGATATATAAAAAATAATAAATGTTTTCTTAAATCTGCTTTAAAGTTTTGAAACGTGACCCCTTGCGATGATTGAAATTACTCAATTTCTAAACCCACACGTACAGTTGCAAATTACATTTTGTCAAAAATAAGTATTAAATTTCTGCATTATTTTTTAAAACATTATGAAAATCTATTAGTAATTAAAAAATATTTTATGCGTATTTATTATGGAACATTGTATTTCTTAAGTTGATTTTTTTTAATAAAAACATCTAACAGTCTTTTCGCTTTTTTTGACTATTCCGATTAATGTTTAAATAATTTCATTTTTCTTGCTGAATTACCTAATTTAATATTCTAGTTCACTTT
Source organism: Eumeta japonica (assembly GCA_005406025.1). Taxonomy (NCBI): domain Eukaryota; kingdom Metazoa; phylum Arthropoda; class Insecta; order Lepidoptera; family Psychidae; genus Eumeta; species Eumeta japonica. The sequence goes on along the minus strand of BGZK01000302.1, from coordinate 501,799 downwards.
AAATAATTAGGTGTCATTCCCACTGCTACCTTCAAGCTATTTAGAAAAAGAAAAGTTTGATTACAAAAATTTCGGTCAAACGTTTGAGTCTGCAGCTTACGACTGCACGTCAGTCGTGTACATATGCCGAGCAGTCAACACGAACAGGTTGACGGTCACTGACTTATTAGCCATATTCGTTAGAAACTTTTAAGTTATACTCTTCAAAAACGCATTATAATTTTCTCATTTTTAAAACAGGTTTCTGTATATCACTTAATAATTATTTACCATATAAAAATATATATATGCCTAAAAATAATTCCGTTGATTTCTTATTGTCGCTAACATTAAAAGCAAATGTCGCTAAGTTACTTCGCGCGTCTCTATTTTGTTATCTACAAAACGACTTCGACCCGAAATCCACTCTAGTTGAAAACTATTAAAAGTGATTCGGAAACGCGACGGCGCGGGCGGCGGTTTCGTCAAACCATAAAACTCATATTAAGATTTTGGAAATCGTTATGCGCTAACGGCTCGGAACGTGACAAAAGCGGCTCAATACTAATTGCTCGCAATTAAGCGACGGTTGCGACAACCGGCCCGGACGGGGTTTCGGATGGCAGCGGGCGGTGGCGCAACCGGGCGCCGGTCGCCGGTCCCGGTCGCCGTTGCGAATCGCCGCCCGCCGCCCGCCGCCCGCGCTCTTGCGAAAAACCATCGCCTTCGACGGTTTCCCCGAGACGCCGATCGACGACGCTGTGACACTTTAAGTGACTTGGTCATTACGGGCTCCTTTTAATTACCGGCCTACAATTGCATTAAGGTGTTCGATTAACGGGGGTCGAGTTTACAGATGTTTAAATAAAATGTTACGATAGAGTGTGAAATAGATATAAATATATATCATTATCATTGAAAATAATAATTAGAACCTTGTTGGCTAGCTAATACAACCGGCTGAGAAAATAACGCTCTTAATAGCTACAAGTTATGTACGTGTGTGTATCTGACAAATATTTTTTTAACCTTCATCTTATTATATTATATACTATTGTATTGATTGACAATATCTTAGTTATACTTAGTTACTATAAAAGTTTCATAAAAAAAGTATCTGTTTTCATCTGTATTAGGTAAGTTTCAGCAGTGTAAAGAAAAACGTAAAATTGAGATAACAGTCCTTTAGCCGTATTGTATAGATATCAAGTGAAAGGTTTGAATTTTATATAACATAAGGGAAAAATCTAAAAATAACCAATTCCTTAACTAGAAGTACAGCCATTATAGAAGTAGAGTTTTCAGTCGTATTTATAATAGAAAGTTATCGCAAAGAAACTGTTTCGAAAGCAAATATTTTTTTATAAATTCAAGAAACATATTGAGAAAATAATTAGATGACTGTAAAAAAATAATATTTTCCTAGTCTTCCTTTTGAAATCCATCATAATTAAGTTACAAAACAGTCGGAGTAAACGTTTCTGTCTTCATATTTTATTAAAATAATTTGAATAAGCACATGCTTATCCAATTTATTTTAATAATTTTATAATACAATTTGATTTTGCAAGCACTTTGTCATTTTCAAAGTCCGATAATTAAACGGGTCAAAAAAACATGCAAAGAAATATATTAATGCAAAACCTCTGTATAAGTGTGAGAGTCGTACGTACATGACCAATTATTTTACAAGCAACTACCTGTAAATTCAATACGATTTCGTATTCTTGGGATATGTATCAGTTTAATAATGTATATTGAAAGAGAATCATTTATATCCAAAACGATGCGGGTTGCCCAAAGAAGGAGGTTGGAGACGAAATATCCCCATTCGATTCCAACGATAACTTGCAAATTTAATTTCCTTAGGTTTTTCATTTAGCTCACGTGGCCAAATTGTACGTAGAATGCCCTGAACATTTCTGAAATGAATGACGATTTGCCAGAAATTAATTTATAGTTCTCAAAATATTCTCCGTTAGCATCAATGCACTTTTTCATACGACTAAACCGATTTCCAATACTCTAGGCCACCTCTCTGTGAAGACCCGGGATATGTTGTTATTACTCTTTAACAGCCTCTTCTGATATTGAAAATCGTTGACTGCGTAATTGATTCTTAATTTTTGCGAAAAAAAAGCCACAAGCTACCTGGTCGGAACTGTATGCAGGATAACTCAGAAGTTCTACATTTTTCCCCTTCAAAAATTTATTTTTCTATTTAGCCCTGTGAGAACTGGCATTGTCATGATTCAAAATTATACGATGTTTACGATTATTTTTGCGAAGTTTATCAATAACTTCAGGCAAACAAATGGTCGTGTACCAATCACTGTTAATGTTACGACAATTCTCCGAAGCAACAGTAACTACGTGTCCAGTTTTTTTATTAAATAAAGGAATCAATCATCCGCTTGGAGACACTCGGCTCGCGCGCCACTTTAGTTAGTTTCGGTTCATCTCGATAGACCTTTGCGGTTGATTGTTGCTTTGTTTTGAAGTCGTAGCAATACATTCATGTTTCGTCACCTATTACTATGTCTCGTATCAAATTTGACACCCATTTCTTGAATCTAGTAAACATGGCATTGCACCGAGTGACGTGGTCCATTTTTTGAGCCTCAGTCAAATTGTGAGCGCTCGACCGCGAGCACAGCTTTTTCGTACTGTCAAATTACACTTAAAATTGTAAAAAATCATAGTACAAAAATTTTCAAGGCTTAAATCCATAGTGATGAAGACACGCAATTTTTGAAATGAAGCCACAATGTAAAAAACAATTGACATTTAAATACAACAAACTATATTCCACAACCAAAGAGTTCTATTTTCAAATTTAATAATTATTTTTTAAATATTGTTTATGTAAGCGGCCAGTTCCAGAAATTTATAGTGCGCTCCACGTATCATCAGTGTCGCTTTACGCTAATATTGTATCAAAAGAAATCCGCACATTACTAGCGCAACGAACGTTTTTCAATATTGATAAAAAGCTTTAATTAAATAAACACTACAAGGAGCAGAATTATGAACTATTTTTGTTGAGTCTCATCAAAGAAATACTTTCATATCTCTAATATTAAAAAAAAAGTGTAGTAATATATTTCTTTGTGTCCCGTGAAGCATTAAATGGGATTCGTATGATTCCACGTTAAATTAAGAAAAATTATGTGTTCTTAAACAGAAATGTCAGTAGCGCCCGAATTAATAAAAAAAAAAATGTTTTTGACCAAGAGCATCATCATATCACATATAAAACATCATCTATATGTGATACGCTGATATTCATATACGATACTACAAAGTTATTCAAAAATTTAAAAAAACAGTTAACAGTAGGCGACAACGTTGGTAGAAGTCAAAATATTATAGTTTGGATTTGAGAGCCGGTTCAGTTTGTGTAGTTGGGGCTAACCAATGCTATTATAAGTAAATATTAATGAACATAAAAATATTAAAATACGAAACTTCTGTAATTATTGAATCCCACAGTCTCTCATTTTTTTGTTAAAATTTATGAAACCTCGTTTGTAAAACAGATTACATCTTTTACTGGTCTAAAAAATACGACCAAAGTATAATAATAACAATAATAATCCGTTTTCATTTTTCCTAAAAAAAAGAAGTTACTGCTTCTCGTTAACACAAATTCTCACAATCTCGAACGAAAGAAAAGCAGAGAGTGAACTGCATTGGACGTAAAGATTTACAGGCGTTGAAAAGAGATGCGTAATTGTGACAAATATTTCATATAAACAATAATCACCATTACAAAATAAATTAAGAAGCAAACTCGTCAAATGTTATTTGGTAGACACTATTAAATTGTTTTTTTTATCATATACCCTACAAAATTTTAAAATTAGAATATTATTTTAATTTCTAAAGAAGCACTTTGTATTTTCTTTTAACAGTCTTCTGAAGTTCATTCATCTAAATCAAAGGAAATTAAAATGTAATGGAATGAAAATATTCAATTGATTGACAAGTTATAAATCAGCGTCAGCTGACGACCAAACACGCGCTCCTAAGACGCTATTTCCATTTTCAGCTCATTCGGATATGGTACTGGGTGAACATAAATGAGAAACCAGCACCATTTTTTATACTTTGTTTATATTCATTACGAAATAAAATCAATGATTGTATCGTCACTACAGAATTTTATAACGCAATATATTTCTTCATATATCATATTCACAGATTATACTTCAATATTCTATTGATTTGTTCAAAATTGTTTGCAGAAGCAAATATGAATTTGATTTAATTACTTTGATTCAATATAAGTGCCTAGTTAGACGCATCAGTAGTCTGACATAAGCAACACATGACATATATTGTATAAAATTTGAAAAGTCTGATTAGGTCACTCTAACTTTTATTTATATCGGTGTATCGAGACAGACGCACCGACGACGTAGTGGGCGCGACAGCCGCGGCCCCGGCGCGGACGGCGCCCGTGCCGCTGCTGGCGGGCGCGGCAGCGCGGGCGCCTCGGACCGACGTGCTCTGTACAACTTAAAGCAATTAATTAATACAACAATCGGGTACTCCAAGTACGATTACCCGAATGGGGCGATAATATCGGAGTGTCGCGCATGCGCGTCGGACAATACTGGCGCAGGCCCATTGTGAGCACAGGACCAACATTTTTTATTCGCGCAGCAAAAACGCGGTGTATCAAACGTGGGAACATTTCCCACGCGCCGACTACATTGTTATCGTGTAGGGTTTTTTTTAATAACTTACGTTATAATGCATAATAGCCGATTGTTGGGTTTTCGTATCGGTAATTGGGTCGTGTGTCGTGGACATGGACACTCGGCGTACGCGCCGGCGGCAGTGGTACAGATGCGGGTGCCTACAGTGCAGTTCTGCGCGTACGTTTATGGTGTTGATAGTTCACCCGATAGAGTACGAGGACATTGTTGATTCACTACATGCCATGGCATGCAACATTCAATTTAAATGAAATTAAAAATTGGAAGAATTTAGTTAAGCGATATATCAGGGTTTACATGTCATACTTGTGTAAATTTTTTATAACATTTAACTTATAGATATAATAATATTTGTGTGGGGCAGGATTCATGGAGACTAGATTCGTAACAGACGAAATGATGATTTGTACATCACTTCCAACCAGAAATCTAATGTTTATACTTTTGGCTCACTCGATATCATGTGATAAATCCAATCCAACAAAAATTAAAAGATACTTGACAAGGTAGATATCGTTCAATAAATAACTAATAGGAGGAAATTGAGCAAATATTTTTTACAGGAATTAATTCTAAAATTAATGTATTTTTGGAATACACTTTATTAAGTTTTAACAACAATATCAAAATATTTTTAGAAAGTCAATATTAGCATTAATAATGCCTGTAATTATTTATATGTTCGTTTTTTTGACTATACATGGCATATCTTCAAAGACGTCAATTAAAAGTATAACGTGTGGCGCCATCTAACGAACATTCGCATCAAATGAGGCAAGGGCATCGAACTATAACTTCATTTGATTTCAAAGTAAAATTGGTGACGTACAGATTCCAACTCTATTAAACATTGCGTGATACTGTTTAAATTAATTCTAAATCTTATATATTATTTTTATTAAGTGAATCAACTAACGATATAGTCCTAGTATTATCTTTGGCGCGACACGGATTAAACCTTATCAAAATTTATTGAAAATATAATGTGATTATTTCACATATATAAATTGCAATTTTAATAAATTCAATAAAGCTAAAAATTTAAATGCATATACATAAACATATATATATCCAAAAAAAGTTGGAAAGAAAACTGCGCACCGGCAGCACAGCGCCCGCCGCCGTCCGCGCCGGGCCGCGGCGGCCTCGCCCGGCGGCGCCGCGCCCTGTTCTAAGGCGCTACAGTACGTTTTTCGATTAACCGATAGCAGTAAAAAATATTTCCCAGCGGGGCCAGAGGTCAGGTCGAAAGCTCATAATTTTTTGAGCTCAATAAAAGCCCAAATTTATAAAAAATCTTTTAACAAATTTATCGCTGTCTTATTACGGCGCGGAATGGGCCGCGTCAGCTCGCGCGTATTTAAATTATTCCGTTGCTCCCGAGACATATTTATTCGACGGCGTATATTTTCTTGTTATTAACGGTCGGCCGATAGGCGCTAGTCTTTATAACGGTCTCTATGAATTTTCTGTCCATAACTCACCGCGGTGCCATTGTGTATGCGTAAGCGAGAGCGCCACGACACAATCGGACCGTCATCAAAAATATTCATTATTTTCTTATAAACTTATTATATTCTTGTTAGGGAAGTTTTTTGGGCATTTAAAGATTGCAAAATGGTTCATGCGAATGGTATATGTTATTTACCCAATTGTTAAAGTCCCCGCACTCAAACGAAAAATAAAACCATTATGATAGCAGCCTCCTGACCCACTGTCTGTCTGTCAGAGAGATTTTTCACGAAAATAGTACAACATATGAATTTAAAATTTTTACGATAAAAAATATTTTAGTTTAAAATTTGGAGTCACTTTGATGTAAAGGAAAAGAAAATTTTAAATATTGGATCATTTGAAAATACTACATCAAACGATTCTAATTTGCTCTTTTGTACTTTTTCTCCATTAATGTAGCTCACAATGCACTAGATGTATGTTTAGATGTGTCGTGTTTTCATATAGTCGTGTGTTGCAAAGTAAAGGCTTATTCAACTGTGTATTATTGTTTTTTTTTGATAATTTTAAATAAAAACAGATATTTACCTGAAGTACATAGTTAAAATCACATTTATTCCTTACTTTATGTCCTTTTTTGTGTTTAGGAGCTGCATAGGTTTTTACTAATTTTATTAAGGTTTTAAATGTACAAAAACAAAAAAAATAATTTGGGCTATTGACTTTTATGTTTCATTGTTACAAAATTCTAATTATATAACCAAGACAAATTTTGGTCCGTTTTCATACAAACCTTATTGAGTTCAGCCTATAGAAAAAAATATTAAAATAAACAATAATTTTAATATCATTTTTCATACCGGCTTACATTGCTTAAATATCATATTTTAAGAACCTTTAACTATAAGCTTAAAAATGTAATCTGTTTGATTTACTAATAGAAAAATTTGTTAGCGCCCAGCCTTAATAAAAAATTTTAACGGTTTAAAATTGTTGTGTAAGGTAGTTTTAATAGAAACGCAATCTGAACAGTAATTCAGAAACTATGTAATACAATAAGTTGATAATGAGAGATAGATAGCTTTCAAGACAAGAAACAGTTTGTGGAGTAGCAAATATCTTAGTCTCCCACAGGGTGAGAAGACACGTGAAAAAATTGCGTTATTCGCCAATCCCTTTTTCATGATCATCATAATCAGAAAAGAACTAACTATGGAGTCATAACTTTGGAGTTTACTCCTTAAGAATCGATTTTCCATATATAAGCCCGGGGTATGAAAAATCATGGATGGTAAAATCAAACTTGGCGTTGAGTTACGTTACATTACATTCACGTCAGTCTCGTGTGTATGGAGACTACACATGTGTATAGTCTCCAAACCCGTGCGCAACTTATCCTGCGCATCCCCTAGCAGTATGTGTAAAGTGAGCGCCGGCAGAACAATTCAATTAACGTTAATAAATGACAACTGTCAACTTGCGCAGTTTTGATCTCAAATTATATTGTATATTTTTTCTGGTAGAACACTGGGAACAACTAGATATAGTACCACTATTTATGCGATGTTTTCGCGATTTATGACACATATATCTTCTAACGTTCATGTATCATACTTTAGTTACCACAAACCAATTGTCTCAGTATTCAATAATGTCGATATTGTTCTTGAAATAAATACAACGCAAGATGACGTAAATGGTCAATAAAATCAATCTTGCTTAAAACTTTATTACATAAATTTATCATTGTTTATGTTTTCATGGTTTTGTTATGTATTTGAACGAATTAATTGTATAATTGATATAAATAAACGTATCATGCATGCTTTAGTAACATTAAAAATTTATTCATTTACCCTCATTCCCTAATCCATTTATTTTATAATCGTTCGTAAAGAGTAAATTCTAGCTGTGCGTCGGGGCTGACACTTTTTTTTTGTTGATAGTTATGCAAAATTAATCATTAATGTAAACATCGTCGTGTATTAGTAATCAGTAAATTTAGGATATTTAGTATAAACTAGGTTATAATTGCAACAATGATGCTTACAATTAATAACTTCTATTAATTATGGCTTTTTTATGAATAAAAAGTACCATATATATATTATTACAATCTTATCATTGATTGAATCACATCATTGGCAACGGTCGAGTGAGTCATTATTTTACTTATTTCAAAATGAACAACAACCTCATTCGTCCTCCGCCGCTCCTGCGTGAGCGCAGCCACCACGGACGGCACTCATTACCTCTGATAAAAGCTAATGACTTAAAGTCTTCAAATTCCTCAACTATTCACAATCTTTCCCTAAAAATAATATTTTGAATAAACATAAAATAATCACAAAACGAAATATGACAGTTTTCTAACGAAATGATACAATAAGATTATACACACGTGCGGTAAGTCGGCTGCAGCACGAGCGCACGCGCACGGCCGGCGAGCCCGACGTCATTTGAAACAAAACTCGGGAAATCTAAAAGAGAATATTTCAAAATTTAATTTTCAACGTGCGAAACGAAAAGGAAAGTAATAATCTGTTAGATGTATAAAATTAATAAAACCGAATTGGAATATTTGTGCGATTAAAAAATATGTTTTCAATCGTACAATAATAAACAACTTACTTAATTTCGGCTTATGGAAATTAAAACATTAAATCAACAATAAAGATTAACAACGATAAAGTAAAAAAAAACAGCTCAAGCAATTAATTTTTTAGGAGTAAAGTTGTCGTGATTACATACATCGAGGTAACTTTCAACAGTTGTGTAGACGTCCATGCTAAATGTTATCGTATTAAGCATTGTTTTTATAATTATCCTAATTAAAACATTCAAATCAATGCCAATTTCGTTAATTAAAATTTCAGAAGTAACTTATAACAATTTAAAATCGATATTATTTTATGTACAGGCCCTTCGATGCGAGCAATAAAATTAATTAAACGGTAGTACTAACTCCTATCTAAATTCAATGATAATAAAGTACTTTTTTATAAATTTGTATTTCGAAAAACTCGCTCAGTTTATAATTTAGCAATTATATAGTTTATGATTACTAATATCAGTTTCATATTAGCAATCATACAGGCGTCTACTTTATCGATTACATATTAATTTTCTTAAATATATCTTTTTCTAGACAGTCGATACGCAGTGTTCAATGCGGCGTGTGTGGCGTGCGCCCGCGCCGTCCTGCACCCACCTAGTTCCCACGTCTGTCTAATACTATGTAGCGCCACAACGCGCCGCGCCCTAAGATCCGCGCATACTGCTGCAATTGTATACTGTCTTAAGACACTTCTCTTCAAAAGTAAATAATATTAATGTCCGAAGTTGAAGCGGCTCCCGAAACTAGAAGATCAGTCATTTGAAATTTAGCTTATTGTAATGCCTTTTTTTTAGACCTTACGTAACAAAAATACTAGTGCCGTGAAATAATATTGACGTTTTAGTGATTTTTCAGGTATATTTAAATTTCTATAAACATATATTTTTAACGTTACTAAATATAATAGCGCTTTTCTTAACTCACTAATCTGAAAGTAATTACTAAACCATTTTTATCTTCAATGAAACAACATTTATTCGATAATCGTACAGGCGAATGCAACGACACATCATGGTCAAAACTACACTTACTTTACCCGAATGCGCCGGCGCCGCCGTCTAAGATATTTAATAATTTAACGATTTCGTAACACACATCTACGATCGCTCTGTAAAGGATAGATACTCACGTGAACTATTATATTATTCAAGTAATTAACTTATAAAGCACAGACCGCATTAGAGTGTAAGAACAAAAACACTTCAAAATTACAATACGTTCATTATTTTAAAATTTAATATATCAACGGCGACTTTGGTGCGGAACGGCAGCATTATTAAATGTAAAAACTGTACGTAATTAAATTTATACTGAAGGCAATTTTTGTCACATAAAAGACAAAAATCTGCCTGCCACAACAACTTTACAGTAGATTCCGGATCTTCATAATTTATTTATGAAATAACTATATAATAGGTATTGAGGCAAATATTTAATACTTATTAAAAAAAATATATTTGAGTGAATATAAGTAGAACACTCAAATTTAATATTCGGGTGATTTGGTTAAGCGCTTCCGCATGCTACGCATGCATTGCGTACACTCCACCTTTAAGTACTGGTAAACGAGTATGTAATAGACAACTTTATAATTATTGTATATCGTGATAAAATATTTTTGTATCGTATTAAGAAAATTTCTTAAATATCGGAACATTCTTGTTTCCAGTCCTATTTTTCAAATTCATATTGTAATCGGACATTCAGTTTAGAGATTTTAGAAAGCTACTTTAAATATTTTCCGTATTTCCTTATGTCTCTATGTGCATGTACGTGTGTATGTGTGCATGAGTGTGTATATGTGTTTGTGTACAAAAAATCTGTTAATAATTCTGTACTACAGAGTTAAAAGATGAAAGCGTAAATTATTCTAGGTGCAGTAACATTGTCGTTCTTATTTGCCACATTAATTAATCACATCTATCAATGTTTTCGCTAGACCCTTGTCTGAAAAGGCTTTGAGGGTTCGGTTTATCGAAGATAATCATCAATCGCAGTTGTTTCCCGCGCACCGCATCCACTTTACAACATTTATAAACGAACGTTTCGCTAACTCTAATTTTTAATGAGAGAGCCTAAAGACCGTTTGAATAAAAGTTGCTTTTTATTTTTCTTAACTTACGTGTCGCCCGACTGTCCAGTTTGAACAGCTTGATAATTCTGTTACCTGAAATGGCACATCAGTTTTTTCATAGCTCTTGTCTGTCATATGACGGATAGTCTCGATGAGCGATCACTAAAATATAAATGGAAATGAAGTATGTCATTTCTCTTGTAATAGATGTTAGGTCTAGTTTGCATCACTTCACTACAAAGTCATACCGCCCCACACTTTTCAAAGTTTAGAATTAAGAATTTGCGCCGAGTAGTAAATATATTCTTAGAAAATATGAGTACTGGTTATGGATTGCTGTGAGGTACTAAATCCTGTTTTTCTCGGTCACAAAATAGTCGACAAAACGCTTCCGTCTTAACATTAGAGCATAAATTTTATTGACGTGGTACATATTTTAACAATACGACCAGAGAAACAACTTTCGGATGAAGCGTAGGACTCCTAACAAAATCGCGTGCCCACAGCCGATGCGCGCGCGCCGGGCGTCTCAATAGTGACGCAAGGCGCGCCCCACCGGTTAACACCAAAAATCCACAAGCTAACTACGCGCGGGCTTAACCTCATTACCGCGTACATCAGTTTCTACTTAACACTTCGGCCGCCGGCCGATCTATTGACAGAAGCCACGGCCGCTGCTGGCAATTAGAGTTTATTATGAGAACTCGTATATTCAAAATCAATAGGTCTTTATTAACGCTCGTATGCAAAATGTTTGCCTTTGTCATTGTTAACGGCCCGATTAAGATTTTTTGGGGGGCCTCCGCGTCGACGGCTCTCGGGGCGGACGGGACTATCGAACCTCTAAAATTAGCTTTCCACTTTGAATTGATGTTATTTAGATGAACTTTATTTGGTTCGGTAATTTTTTTTAAGTGTTTTCATTGGATTTTTCATTTGCTTATATACATATTACCGGTTTTATTTGATTTATTTCACGAATACAACTTTTACTACCATAATAATAATCGCAAACAAAATTACGCCGTAAACATCGCCCGGAATCGAAAGATTTTATACACGAATCGCGCCCGATTAGCGCTGTGTCACAGGTGACTTTGCTACACCAACACCACGGAAGTCATTCACCCTTAAATTTCTCTTTTCTATACGTCATACCTGCATCAGAAAATGATTTATGTGAACAACGATTTTTCAGTCCTCATCGAGGAAAAACTAAAATAGATCTGAGTTATGTCATTTAATTTACACGGCGCTCGTTATCCACTTAAGTCGGTGAGAGCACCGCCAGAAGAACGATTGTTCTGAATCACGGCACAGGCGTAAGAAAGACGACACCTGACGCGGCGAGTAAAGTGTAAAACAAAAAATTTGGTTGCCTGTAAAGTCGGTATACGGGCGAAAGTTTTACGTGACAACGACTTTGAATGGTAAAATCATTTTAATGTGAATATTCATTCGTATAGTAGGAAGAAGGATGAAATAATAGTAACAATTTAAAACATTTATTTATACAAAAATTATATTTAAAACATTAATTTATACAAAGAATCTCGCACTGAATTTCATATTAACAAAATTTTATTTTTACCTTTACACACATACGTATTTATATACAAATATACATACAATAACTTGCAATACATTTGCAAGCTATGCACTAATTCTCTAGTGCTGCGCGCGCGGCAGACCGATCATAGTTGAGTGGGAGAGAGACGCAAGGCATTCGGCGGGCCTCTCTCTCGTTCGGTGACTCATCGTTACGTTACCGAGCGTTACACCTTTTTCATAAGTGACTCCCAGCCGCAACCTAATTTAAGACGTTGTCACGTCAAAAAAGGTACTAAAGTGCAGCGGCCTTGAGCCGTTCACGCGGCAGTGATATAAGAATGAAACCGTAATCTGAACAGGAGATCTACGCGGCTTCCCCGGTGCGCCTGCGCACTCTACCGTAAAGCGCCTCCGAACAAAAGTGAAAAACTTCACGGCCCAGTTCCCGCGGGCGGCGGCGCGGCCTAGCTCGCTGGCTAATTAGTGTCGTGCACGACGCGCGCCGACGTCACCGCCCGCGTCACACGCACGCCTTTTGCTTTTCACGTCAACAGATCTTTACCGATTCTCATGGTGTTACTCCGAAACACACGCAAACTCGGTGCCGGTTCCAAACTTCATAGGAGCGGTCGCTTTGAAGAACGCCACTGCTACTACAAGGCAACTCGACCCGCCAGTCGCGCCTGAGCGCGCAGGCCCGCGACCACTGCACCTACTACATTCCGTTCCGACGATACGAGCTTTTCCCGCCGGCCGGCGCGTGGCGAACGACCTCCGAATTTTCGCTTAGCCCCGCCATCGCTTTTGCTTTTTCGCTTATAAAATTTAGTCGCCCTTTGTGCGGTAGAACGCGCGCACACCCACCGCGACACGACTCGTGAGCCCGCAGATGCCGTACACGTAGAATATCGACTACCACAGATCGTTGCTCGCATCGCCACTGCCCATTTCTACGTCTTAAATTCGACCAACTTAAATAATTTTCTTTCTGACTGCTTGGACGATGCCTGTGTTTTCGCTCGATAGTGAAATTATACTTGTTTATACTAGACTATAAATTCAATTCTGTGATGAATTGGATCTATTAATATATATAACTATTTACAACGTTACATGACGAGATCCTATTTTTCAATGCTACAGCTACAATAAGTATTAAAATGGTTTCTATTGACACTATTGTTTCTTAATTTCGTAGTTAATAACACAACTATAACATTTGACAGTGGCACACTCATGTGTCTACCTTTGGTCTTGGATAGATGCATCATGTGTAATGTGTATGTATAAAGCGGTATAGGAATATTTCCAATTCATCACTCATTGAGTTCCTTAATTAAAAAAAATAAAGTTTTTTATGCCAAATAACTTATTGTAATTCATGCTAACAACAATAGATTTTTAATCCTCTATCGTATAAGAGTATGTTTGTTTGGAGGTTCGTCAAGCGTAAACATTTGGATGGATTATAATCAAATATTACGTTGAAGTGGACTATGTCTTGAAATCGAATATAGGGTGCCACTTTTACGAATATTTATACATTTTATACTAAAAAATGTGTAAATACCGGTAGGAATGGTAATTTGTTACGACTGATATCAATGATCAAAGGAATACAAAGACCGAGACCGTTATCGGAACGGAGAGCGCTAACGGCCCCGCCACCGACCGGACTTAGCATCGGGGAGACGACGGAGAATTGAATTCATGTGAGCCGCACGCACATTTAAGTCATAGGAAACGACAGTCCTTGGGGGTAACCTCTAGCATTTGCATGCAGACAAGTTGAGCACACTGTACGTGAATACCCATTACCTGCTGTGTTTCGCACTGTAACCGGTTCTAGAAGCCTAAGAATTCTCTAAAGAAATACAATAGCAAGAAATCATAAAAAAATACATGTACGAGAAATAACTCGCATGTGCATCGTCGAAGCCCGCAAAAATAAGTATTATCGACGTCCGCAGCATCAAAGCGGACGGGTCGCCGACGCGGCAGTGACGAATGAGCGCGGGCGGCGGCCGCGGCACCGGCGCTGATTGCCGCGGCCGTGCGAACCGCCGGATAACATCTACCGGCCGCGTTAAGAGGCGTTCACAGCTCCCGACGCCTCTCGACCGCGCCCGCGCCGTGCCCGAGCGCCCGCGCGCCGGCGGGGAATTTATTTTTACTTGTAAAATATTTTGGCATACAGATACGATCCTCTTAATTGATGTGCTAGTTCCGTATTTTAAAGACGCTATGCTTAGTTTCTTCACAAAATCAATAAGAACTGTTCTACTAAAAAAGATTCTACTAAATACAATATTTATAAACCGTTATTCAAAGATAATTTTTTAATTTTCATTATGAAACTTTCTAGAAATTGAACTAGTTATTACCCCTGGTTCAACAGTAAATATAATTGTCATATAGCGGTGCGCTTCAAACTCTCATATATCACAGTTAACTGCTAACTGTTAAAGTTAAAAACTAAACATGTCAAAATATTGACATGTTTAGTTTTCAGAGATATTGGCATTTATGATATTCATTTAATGTCACAAATGCTAATATCTATAAGATTACCTTGTCTAACTGCCAGTTGTAAAGTCAAGACAAAGTATTTTTACGTGTTTAGCTTTTAATTTTAATATTTAACAGTTATAAATGAGACTTTGAAGCACACCGCTGATACCGCATACTCCTTAGCGTTGAGGATGCTCTCCTAGCACATTATTGCGCAAATGTTGCTATAACACTTTAGCACAAACTAAATTCTCTATTAATTTATTTGTACAGTGCAATGCTATAAATTTACTTTCTTGCACCGAACGCATCGTTACAATTTTACTAGTACGGATAGAAGTTACGATTGCTCTAAAGCAGCAATTGTCAAAAAATATAACAGGTAACAGCGGTTTTTTACTAGACTGTCCTGTATTATTTATTTTATTCCAGAATGATCACCGACACTTATTTAGAATACAAAATTTTTGATGTAGTGTCTATGTAATTTTTATATCAACATTTAACACATAACAATTGAGCAAAATAAAATTATATATAGGTATGTCCCCATAGATCCAGATTTATGCAGTATCAATATTTAAGTACTGCTTACAAGTTTAATATCCATAACAAACTCTTTGGAACGTTTGTCTCATTTTTTAAAGTATTATACAGAAAAAAGTAGAATCTAGAAAAATATTGTTACATATAACAATGAGGAGCGTGAGACGCTCTGTGACCGCTCCCTAAGAGGCTGAGGTCGTGTCTAATCAATATAAATGGCTTATAGCATTCGTTTAATTTCGTGGTAATTAATAGATAATGACATTAGAGGTCACCCGCTCTGGGCTACCTCTGACCGCGCGCTCAGAAAACAATTACTCGAAAGCGGCGTGCGGTAACTAATAGCGGGGCGCAGGGCGGCGCGCGCGGCCGCCGGCCCCGGACGCGCGCGCCGCCGTCCATCGCACGTCCTCGACGCCGATAGCCCGTGCAGCCCCGTCTGATCCAAACCGGGGGCGTCCGAAAGCATCTGTGTTGGTCATTTTGCGTGTAACAAATCGCACTGATAGTTTGTAAAAATGCATTTAACGCTGTACATGTGTTAGTGCAGGTGCTTCGACATGTCCGAAAGAAGCGTTCAATGCTTTTAATTTTTACTTGAACTCGGTTACTTTATCCTTTTTTTCTTATTCTACTAAAGTGGAACAGTCAAACTGTGTATGAGGCGGTACTTCAACTAATTCAAGACTGATACAATCTGTAGCTACAACACCAGAGCCGACGAGACGGCTACATATGATAACGAAACGTGGAAATAAAAATGAAATCAGTTAAAAATTACAAAAGTGTATACCAATAAAGATTCCTCATATGTTTTTTTGACAAATAGGGAAAATTAAGTTTTTGAAGTTATACATACTTCTTTAGACGCGTTATGAAAAAATGATGAAAGTGAAATTTTAGATTGTGTAACACAAAATGAATAGGTTTTTTGATTTATATAGGTTTTCGTAAGCCATCTCAATGGCCCATTAGCTCAGTTGGTCAGAGCGTCGCGCTAATGACGCGAAGGTCGTGGGTTCGATCCCCTCATGGGCCAAGTTTTTACTATTCATAAACATTTGTGAAAATTTTGTGCTTATATACTTTTTAAGTGCTCCAATAAAATTGAGGTAAACTATCCGTATGTATTATTTATTGATGTAAATTACAATATTATAATTTAATTACAATATAATTAATGCTAAATATTATTAAATTGTTAATATTAAATATTTATTATTGGTTATTTAATATTTACAAAATAAAGAAATAAATTTAATAAAACATTTAATAAAAAAATTGTGATAAAAATTTAAATCGAATATCAAACAAAATATTAATTTTTAATATTTATTATTAAATAGAATAAATAATAAATATTTATAAAAAGATATTAACAAATTTAATGAAAACTTATTGATAAAAATGAAAAGTGAATATTAAATAAAGACAATAATAAATATTTAAAAAATGAATAAACTTAAATTTAATTTTTAAATTTATTATAAAGTTAATTAATGTAATTAATTATTTATTAATCAATTACTAATTGTTGTAATTAATTATTTGCATGCAATTAAAAACTATTTTTTAATGATCCCAAAGAAGTATAACTTCTCAAGCGCGTACATAAATAAGTACACGCACCCATTTTTTTTGCTTTCACGATGACTGGGCTATGAGGGATAAGCTTCATAAATTATTTCCGAGCCTTCACAGTCTACTCAGCGATTTAAAAAAACAATTGTCATATAAAAATAGTATCACTACAAAATCACTAAGTGAATTTGATTTATATATAACCTAAAATTATATAAAATTAGTAAGCACATATTTTCTTGATGATGATAGTATGAAAATTACGCCATAGAATTTTAAAAATTATTGCATAAATTATTGATACTAGTTTTTAATAATGATCGAATACATAATTACCAGAAAAATTATTATTAGTGTGTCAATAATTATTATTGATACCGTGGCGCTTGAGAAAAATCCACTCCACTCCTAATCTTAAATTAATTATTAAAAATTTGTGTTTTACTTTGAGATGGATTCTGAATAGAAATGAACTTAAACTTTCGATAAACCCTTTTTACTTACTTTCGATTGCAAACGATATGCTTATTTCAGTTTTGTTTCGACAAGTTACTTGGGTCAGTAACGTGAGTAAGTCACAACATTTCTCTATATCTACGGTAGCAATATCTACATTAAAAGTTAATCTAAATTGTTGACACTGATCACAATTTGATTTCTACAAATTTAATTTTGTTTCCCTTACTCTTAGATTTTTTAATAAAACCTAACACTTGTTTTACAATAATATTTTGTTGTATTTTTGTAAAACAATTTTAATATTTTTGATAAATTTAGTATTCGTTTAATTCAAATTGAAAATAGGTTTATGTCATAGTTTATAAAATAGCACTGGAAACACTTCATATTTTTTTGCGAATTCAACATTACTACTTATTCAGAAGGCAGTTATGCCTTAAAAAGAACGAACAAGAAAATTGAGGGTAGCTCTTTTTTAATGTCATTGTGCATAGACAAAACAAATACAAAACCATCGACGAATGAAACAGCCCAGTAAGAATCGAGCCGCTTATGCCGTGGATATTTGTCTTCTAAATATTGGGAAATTGTATAATACCCTTTTTACCGAGTAATTGTTTAATAATTCTATTAAATTTATACAATAATAAATGTATATCCACAGGGACCCTATTGAACATGCGCACAGATTCCTCTAAATGAATTTATGACTATATAATCGACTAACACGTAAACACAATTTTTTTTTATTTCTGGTATCGAGTTTATGTCGATCATTGTTTTTTTAAACTTTTTTATTTCTTTTTTTACATATAATAAATTTTGACCGATGTCAGTGAAACAAGATAGATATGCAAAAGTCGTACACCGTGTGGAAATCTACAGTCTCTACCTACTTTTCTAGGAAATAGACGCGAGATTATATTATTATTATTATAAATTTTCATACATAATTTGAGATGCCAGAGTTAAGATTAAAATTTTCTTAAACTTTCTTTTAAGAGATACACGAGGTCCTAGCTTGTATAACTCACGAACGACCCGCTTCTGCACCACGAAAATTTTTTTAATAACCGTCGCATGGCCATACGATTACAGGCTATGGAAACAGCCAAAACACACTAATCTAACAGTTAAGATATTTTTAAAGTTCCAATTTTTGACGACATAGACGGCTGAGCTAAGCCTTTTCGCCAACTGACTTAATATTCTTCTTTGCCGTACTTTAACACTATTTCATCAGACAGTCGGACGATATTCCGGCTACTGCACACCCTTGGCTAAGATCAGTTGAACTCGAATATCCGAAACACGGTATTCGCAGCGCTCGCGCTCATCAAAGCGGACGAGCCGTCCGCCGGCGCCGGCGACGAGACCGCGGCGCTCGCGCTGGCTCCGCGAGATGGCGTGATATTAACACATCAACACCTCGCGTGTAGCGCCAACATAAACGAATGTATACAAATAGGCAATTCATTCTAATTACACTACGAAAGGCGTGAATAATCGATTCTCTCGATGTTAGTAATCGTATCGTAGTTTTGTATATCGATTATTTTTCATCAAACGAGAGCCGTCGATTTATTGGACTCATCAGTTTTATTTATGTTGTTAATTTTAATATGCGCTCGATGCTTTTTTATGTATTATTAGGCCTTGTCTTATAATTGATGATATTTTTCCGAATCACAATAAAACCAATATAATCCATAGTGTTTTAAGTTTCAAGCATTAAAGCTGTATTAACCTTTACCCTCTGCCCAATAAAATAATCAATTTCCACTAATATCAAATATGTGTTAATTTCAAGGCTGATGAATTCATCGACATAAAGTGCCTCTCCGCATTCTTATAACATTCTACAAATGAAGCGGCCACTACATTTTACTGTCCTAAAAATGGTGCCATTGATGGAAGAACATTTAGAATTCACTAAAGTATGAATAAAATTACTGATTAAGTTATACAAATTGTTGAATACTTATTAGATTACTAGTATCTCGTGCATATACGCAATATGCATGTAATGCAATAACAGTATGCATATAAAATGTGTGCAATATATGTTACAGTAAATAATTAAATTGTCATAGCACCTTGCCACATTGAACCCTAATCTACTAAACATGCATAAAATACAAACAAAACAGATGGACTAATATTCCTGAACAACTAAAGTTTCAACCGCAATAAAATTACCTTGGACCCGTGTCCATAGTCGTAGTGGTCTTTACTCAAAATTTCTTATCGATACCCGCTCTATCGTAATACGGTTGACGAACAGACGAACAAATGCACTAACGTTTTTTGCGGTTCGAATTTGCCTCTCGCGTCTGCCGACGGTCCCCGCGCTGATAGGCCACTCGGCCATGCGCCGGCGCAGCCCGTTTCCCACGGCTACTTCGCTTTGCGTCCGATTCGAACCCTAATACACAATAAATCACCTCGCAGTTAATCGACGCCTCTTGCGTAAGTGAAATCCACCTAGTACGGCGCGGGCGGCGGCGGGGCGCGGGGGCGCGGGGGCGCGCGCGATGACGTCTCTTTCTGTCGTGAGTCGGGGCCGACAAGTGCCGACTATTGTTTGAGTTCACGTACCTACTTCGGTGATGACCGTATTAACGTCAGCGAATCGACAACAGTTAGTTCGTTGCAGTCCGACTCGCGGGTTATGACGTTTTATAAAAGTTCACCGACTTCTATTTTTTTTTTGTATTCATATAAATTACTGCGTTGATAGTTGCAACTATTTTTGATATTGACACAATTTGTGATGTAGAAATCTTTTCAAGAAGTAATCTGTGTGTATAACTTTCTAAAACGTATAGAATGATATTTTTTCACTTTTTACAGAATAAGATTATTCGTTGCACAGAATTAAAATTATACGTTACAGAAGTGATAAAGTATTTTCACAAAACACAATCTACATAAATTGATAAAATTTCTGAATGCATTATTATCTTCCCCAAACGTTTTGTTTGTCTTTTGTATGAATATTAAAATTTCAAAATATAAGTGATTAAAAAATAAGTAGACTTCTTAGGCACTATGTAATTTTAAGTGCCCATACCAAGTTATGTCGGATTATTTAGTACATTAAAAATATAAACAAATGCTTTGAATATGTTTCATATGCAATTTTATATTTCACTGAATATTGTTACATCATTTTATAACTATGTTACAAAATTGTATTCAACTATTACTCGTAGTACGAAAATTAACCTTCATAATCGAGTCCTACTGTGAATTCAAGTCAATAATGTTATTCGTGAAGAAGTCACCTCCGAAGGACGCTTGTGAATGCAGTAATAGTGTCGAAAAGAATTTATTAATGACGTACTTCAAGTTTAATTTAATTACTTGTGAAATAAAAATGTTTTTGATTTGATTTGCAGCATCAAACTAAGATCTTCGAGGTGCTGTCGTCGAGGTTGTACACAATATGCACGCCTATCATATAAAAAAAATTGGTACATTTAAAAATGCACCGTATTTTTTTTTTACTTAATATATGCGCATGTATCATATTATGTAATAATAAACATGAAATTAAACATTCCGTTATTATAATAATTTTATAATAATATTTTAATGTTAAAAAAATCTCTCCGAAACAGATGGTAAAGAAGAGATATATTTATTTACTACTAGAGGTCGATAGTATATGTGAAAAGTTCCCTTTTGGTCTATAATTACATATTTTATTGATTATGATTTAACAACACCGAATTAAACAGCCATTTTCAATAGCAAACTGCTTGCTATAAATCTAAAGCTAATAAAAAAGGCTGTATTAATGGAGTTTAACACAAGTGATACTGTGTTTACAAGTTTCGTAGTTGACTGACGGAGTCGATTTTTAAACTATTTTGATGATTTTTAGTTTCTACCGCATTAAATCATCCTTTTAATTTAACAAAATTAATCCTCATTAAATTATCTGTTTGCAAATTTTTCCATTTTCGTGTACTAACGAGAATAGAAATAGTTCCTGACAAGAGGTGAAAATTTTTTCGATCGTAAAGCTCTCTCAAACGCTACGCATTAGGAGTCGTGCAAAGGACCTTTGATTGTATTCCGATAATTAGCTACTTATGAAGAATTTCATTAGCGTCGTGTAGGGCGGCAGGGTGGCGGGGGGCGGCGGGGGCGGCGGTGGGCGGCAGGCGGCGGTGGGGGGCGGCGGGGGGCGTATTTGATGTCGTAACTACACAGTTTCAATTTTACAAATTGACCGCAGAGCGAGTAAATTAAAACGTCTGAAACGATAATTACGATTTCGTACCCTGGAAGTTACAAAATGTTTTTATTAGTTTGTAATTATATAAACATATTTTGTATATCGATTTTAACCTGCCTTTAATTTCTCAATAATCGATATTAAATTTTCAAAGTATACGTAATTCGGATGATGATACCGTAATTTGATACCATCGGGCTGGTCTGATGTTGTAGCTGAGAGGTGGGGGGGACAACTCTTCAATAACCCATCGAGCTTGAACTCATTTATTTTTTTTGACGTGTCCAATACTATGTATTGCCTAATTAACAACTACGAGTTTGCACTTAAAAGAAAAAAATATCTCTTAGAATATTAAATAAACAATGTTTTATCAAACTAATAAATATCAGCGGGTTCAACTAACACTTTCATGACTTTTTTTTACGAACAGCTAACAAAAAAAAATTAAACCAACTAATATTGCAGACCCCACGCTTTTTTAGTTGATTAAATTTATGTATTAAAATTATACTCAATGTTCAAGTAATCCAGGCGTCCCTTTTTACTTTTTTCAAATATGTACTTTTTTTTATTTTCCTTTAAGCTAGCAGATTGCCGCTTATATGTAGAATTAATTACAATTTTTGCCGAACTATGGATTTCAAAATGTTTAAATTTTACTAGTCTATTCCATCAATAAGTCATGATTACACCACAGCAAACTTCAATAATTCTAGAATTTAACTTTTCTGGATTTCACTTTTGAACGTATCTAAGCTTACTCAGTTTCTACTTTAATTTATATATTTCGTTATTTAATTGTGAAGTAGGTATTGCTTTAACAATTTATTGCAGCGAGCGTAAAACATAATGTTTGTCCCACGGGCGACGTCTGCCGGCAGTCGAACTGGCCCCGACGCGCAACTGCAAGCCATGCCCTGGGCCGCGCCGCGTCTCGGCCCACCGATACCCGTCTGGCGCACCGGTGCAAAGCGCCGGAGTGTCTGCACACATCGTGTCACTGCACATCCTGGATCATTGAACTCTTTTACAAATAAACCTGCGGACGCTACGTCGTTGCGCAAGCGCCGCGGAACCGAAAAGATGACTTTTCTCCGGTCTCGAGTCGCCAAAAGTCGATAATTTAAGTCAATCGTCGGTGGTGGCGCGGGTCACGATGCGCGCTAATTTTGAAAGTCGCGCTTTCGCCTACTGTTTGGCGATCATTATCGCCGGTTATATCGAGCGTTTTAGAGTAGCGCGCCCCAATAACGCCGCACAAACATCGTCCAAAACTACCACACCCGCGTACGGTCAGCGCACTCATCGGTCGTGCCTAAAACGTGGACCTAGTAAAATATATGTGGCGATATCAATTGAAATTTTTATAAAATTAGTATTACTTGAATAGTATTATTTTAACATTAAAATTAACTTTTTTTTTTATTAAATCCAACAATAGATTTTTAACTCTTATCTAGTTTAATACTAGTACCTTGTAAAAAAAACGGGGACGCTCTTGTTAACACCCGACCAGAGATTAGTGACGTCATACTACCTGCTGGCTGCTTTCGTTCATGAATGAAAGATTAACCGTCGAGGGCGGAACTTAACGACGCTTTTGTTTAATTCACGTTAACTTTGTCTATCTTTAAATCCAATTTTCAGTAGAAATGCCTTTGTCACTTATGCGAACAGAATTAGTTAAAGAGTAATGAATGTGATAAATTTTCAACATTGTATTCACTAGTCTCAGTACCCATCACTCGTAACTTTATGCACTTATACAGAATTCCGATAGTTGATATAGTTAATAAAGTAGATTATTAATCCTAATTTTAAAAGAAATAGCTTAAAATTATAATAAGGTCCTGTGTGCCTTGAGAGTTAAGAACAAAGTTCAGAAGCGAAGCTTCTGAAAAGTGATGCTATAGTACATATTAAAACATTTAATTATAGCATATAAAAAAAACGAGTGGTGTCGTAGGACACCAAATAAGAAAGAAGTTCCTTATTATAAAAATATTAAATTTCAAGTTCTATTCGAGGTGTAAAGAAAGTAATTAATCGGGTATACATTTTTTATTATGACTTTTTATCGATAAAAATAATAAAAATGAATAAACTCAATGACTATGAATATAGTCGATATATTGTATAAAAATTAAATTTTCAATTTTTGAAAAACTTACTGCATTACTGATTGCTGGGCATTGTCTACCGACGTAAAATCATTTGTCGCGTTTATTTCTTTTCGTTCTTTATTTTGTACACTGTCGGAATTATATATTTCTGAACTAAAAAGAAAACAATAAAATATACTATGTAACTTTGACACTGTTTAATAATAACCAACAATTATAAAATATTTATTTATAAATAATTAATAATAAAAATGAATAAAATTAATTTTAATGCATTTTAATTGTATAATTAATAATAGTAATAATTAAATTGAGGTCAGAGAAATCAAATATTGTCATTTTAAACAAAATTTAATTATACTCAATAATCTCATAAATGGAACAAAATTTAAGTAACAAAAAAACACAAGCTACCCTTAGATAATGAAACGTTAGTGGAATGGTATAATAATAATAGCGAACTGCAATAACAATAACAGTCACCACGTGGACTGTACATCAGACACTGTACAGCCTCATACATAGACTATACATAAAAATGTTACGCTTTTATTTAACGTCCGGCCAGGGTACCCTCCGCAACGCCCCATTAGGAACTTCGTTCCAAAGAAAAATATTTGCCAAATTATATTACTGTAAAAAGGTATTAACCATCACTATATTGTAGTCACTAGTTTTTAAAAAATAAAAGTATAACCGAGGAACCCACAAGGCAATTAAATACCTAGTATTTCTAAAGAAGCGTTTTGAGGTTGCTAATTCGAAACGAGATATAAATAGGGTACCAAAGACAACATATTTTTTGTACGTATAACTGTCCTCCGACACGCCGTCGCCGCGGTGACGCGCGTGCGCACCGTACCGCTCCGATATCGGGACGCAAGTTCCTATTGTGCGGTGTGTTTACGCGCAGCACTTTACTCGTTAGCGCGCGCTCGACACTCTAAGATAATCCTTTCACGTTGTGTGCTGACCGTACTATCTTCGTGTTGATCTGTGTTTTTAAAACTCGCGACTTACCTAGTCTTAGTTTTATATCATGATGTAGCATTCGAAGGATTCGTCGATAATGCCATTTTAGTGCTATTCAAATATTATATTTAACAAATACGAAATATTGTTTTCAACAAAAAAAGTATAACGTACGTACGTATATAATCTGATTTTTTATTATCCATATTTTCGTAGGGCGTAATGTATTTCGATCCTTTAGCTAAGGTATACTATTTAAAACCTTATCCACCTTTCCATTGCCTGTATTTTGTGCGGCTCTTACTCATAATGCTCGTTGCAAGACACGGTTCTTCTCTATGAAGTTCAAGCGACATCATTTGAATATAATGTTGTTAGTTTACGTTAATGTATTCGGCGAGCGCCATTTCCTTATAATTTTTATAACTACTCTGACATTTAGTCCGTTTCTCTCTCCTGTTGTCGCTACAATAGGATTTTATTAATTATAGTTTCAAATATGCAACACGAGATATATTCTCCGATAATTCCTCGTAGCATTATTATAGTAATATTATTAATACATAACCGACAGTTTGATTTATGTTTTTTCCTGTAACCCAAATCATAGTAATATTTTGTCCAGGTGATATTGTATTATACACATTGTGGTGTGTGTATTTTAGAAAAGTACGTGAAGTGCGTGAGTATGCACGTGATTGTCGCGCGTTTAGCACGACACTTTAGCTATTAACACTCCGACCGCCACCTGCGCCTGCGCCCGCGCCGGAGGGCCCTCCGTGCTCTATCGACTTGATAATTATAACACAATACTGCCTCGGCTGTACTCGACACGCCTGGGTGGCACCATGGCGAGGCCCTACTCTCGCTGTACTCAGAGATGACCTATTTTCTATTTTCAAATGAACGATTGAATTTTATTTATTCCTCATGTAATAAATAAATTTTGCACAAACTTATAAATGTAAATGCCATAACTTAAAAAACGACTCTCCAAATTTAATGAAATAAAATAATTTGTTATTTTTTTAATTTCATACGTACGATCAATGCGGTGGAGATGCGATCTCTGCGTGGTATGAGTGGAGTGTCTCGGAAAGATAGATGTAGAAACAGTGATGCTAGAGAGCGGTGTGGTTTGAAGGAAGACGTAGTGAGTAGAGTAGATAGAGGTGTGTTGCGGTGGTTTGGTCGTCGAGAAGGACGAATGAAAGTAGACTGACAAAACAAGTTTATAGAGCGAATGTTTGTGATGGAAAGGCCGGGAAGGGTCGCAATGGAAAATCCTATGCCGACCGTATTGGTGGCATATTAAAAAAGGGCCAAATTTTGAGAACCCGAAACCGACAAACTTGCATGAAAAGATTGATGAATATGAGGCAAGAGAGATATGCAAAGATCGTACCATGTGGAAATCTATAGTCTCTGTCTACCCTTCTGGTAAATAGGCGTGAGTCTATATTGTTATTATTATATATATGACTATTATCTTATCTGGAAAATTCACAGATATAAAATAAACTTTTAACAAATACTCCATAACCTGCAAAGATTTCGTATCGTTCTCATACGAAATGAATTGTCCGTGACAATTTTGCCTTCAAAAATAGACCTGCCATATTCCGAGTCAATGTCGCCGCGCAAACAATGGTCTAGATTAGGCTCTTTGTTTTATTTTCCCAGAAGCGGCGCGCCGAACGGATTAAACGAGGATAAACAGTGTCATTTGTTTTGTTCCAGGTCGGTGGTCCTCAGGTTTTGACAAGATTTCGAGACGTTCCGGAAACTGCATTCGGAATGTCAGGTAGGCGCTGTGACTCCTAGGAGAAACAACGAAGGTGAATCTTGTCGTAATTTATCATCGGAGAAATATAAGCCTATAAACATTAATTTATTTTGGTAATCTAAAAGTTAATTAAAGCTTGGGCGAACATATTAACAACATTTTATTATTTAATTATATACTTGTCAAATTGTGTTTCAATGTGTTTATGAACAGTATAGAATTATCTGAGAATGTTTGTTTATTTGCTAAACGCTGAACACACTCAAGTACTTATAAATGTTTTCTTGATTGTATTGTTTAATAGAAATGTATGAGACCAAAAACTGCAGCTCCCGCACGCGTGTTAATTTAAATTCCAAAGCTGGTGCCTGTCGTGTGACAACATTAAGTACGTCGGTTTTCATTCAATTCTATGTCTCCTCCCATAACGTCGAGTGCTAAGGGTCATTTTTTTCAAACAACTTATTTATTTCTTGTACTTCTGTGTAACGTGATAAATGCCAATGATATTTGATCAGATTTTTCACGTCCATCAGAAGACTAGCACGCCGATAGTGTTCACCGGGCGGTTGTATGTAGCTCGGTATTAGACTGAGTAACGAAATCCTCTCCGGAAACTTTGCTTAGATGCTTACATAGACATCTTCCGAGACATTCAACGTACCTGAAAAAATTTAAGACCTACTCATCCCCACAAAAAATAAGGTGCGCTCAAGTCGAAACCACTCACCTAATATACTAATATTTCTTGCAATAAAAGTAACATTCCCATGGGTTTATTATTTACTTAGACATACCTTAAAAACCACTAAATACGTTCCTTTTCAACTGATAACAAATTGCAGCAGAAAAGCGGCTATTTTGCTCCAAACGTTGGAACCGTTTATATTCTGTTGAAATTATTTCAAAAAAATGTCATATTTTCTTAGGGTTTGTTTTGGAAATAAACTAGAGCGACCATAGGTTAAAGTGTCTTTTTATTACAGTCAACACAAAGAAAATTTTGCTAGTCGTTCTTGCTTTTGGATTCGCGAATCCAAAACCTTTTGCTTCGTCCCCTTGAAACATAAACATGTTCCTTCCTTTCACATTTAATCCCTAAATTTTGAGAACTGTGCATCACTTATCATCTATCTAAATGTTTTTTTGTAGTTTGTGCTATTTTATTTCACTGAAAATTTTCTGTAACAGACAAGCACATTAACATTAAAATATTATGTGAGTTAGGTATATTTTAACTTGTAATTAGTTATAATAGCTCTTTTTTGTAAACTAAATGTTGGAGAAGATTATCGGCTTTTCTTGAAAACGGAATACCGCACGGCATTATACTGTAAAAGTAGCTAAGATAAACAAATCTTGTTCTCTCTGGAAAAAGAAAAACTCAATTTATCAACCACCTTCATAACCTGTGGATCCTACTCCAGGTTATATCGAGGGTAATGTTTGAAACCACATCTTAAATAATTAGATTTGATACAACATCTAGAAGTCTTAATTTGACATTAACCTGTCTGTGTTAGGGTGCCGTAACAATCAAGAAGAGTATTCAATACATTTCTTGAAGTCTCAGATAAAATTTTGAATCATTAAAAAAAATCGATATGGAATACCGTATCGATCTTTTTCAGCCTAACTTCCAAACTCTCGCTCTCGATTCCGATTTTAATCTCGCTCAGTTTTCGATTCAAAGCCCCACGTTATCTTAAAAAATATAATATCGAGTGAATGTGATCTGTCAAGTTCTAAACTCAGTAAATTGTTCCCCAACCTCACTATAATTTAAAAACTATAAAAAACAGTTTATGAATATGTTGTTGTGATACAGTGTGAATGCTTAATAACTAAGCTGTATGTAACACAAAACCTTCTATAACGATATGTAAATATTACAAGACCTAGTTGCTTTACGTAATGATCCATACATTGAAATCTATAAGGCACTATTCTTTAACGAAGCAATTGACCAGATACAGTATACACACATCCAAATTCGGTATTCGATAGTTCGTTCAGGCATTGTGAATTTGGGCATTTACGTTTTAATGGAAATGTGAGTTTTAACGGGACAAAAATCATCTTAGGAATGATCTCATAAGTAACCACAAAAAAACAAATTTTATTGAAATTGGCTTAGCAATTACTGAGTTAATATCATAAATAATTATTATCATAATATTATTGTAACACTTGCAGTAATTGTGTAGTTTGCTGTGATGAAAAGTAAACTGCACATCAATATGCTACCTTTAAACAATGTACAAAACTTGCGTCAATCCGTCGCCCCGTTGCTGCATGAGAAAGGGACAAACCAACACACATACTTTAACCTTTACTTCATTAACAGAGATACGTTATTTTAAGCATTAGTTAAATATTATTTATAGTAAGCTGAAAATTTCGGTTATAGTATTATACCTTACGTATGAATGCTGTTGTTTTATATTTTTTTAAAGTTCAAGAACCGATATATGAGTATTTGAATTGCACACGAAATATTTCCTTATATCGGCATAGAATCGTAAAACAAGCTTTTCAGTTGTAATCACATCATTCTAGTCTCGATTACAGCCGGGGCCGTCTCTGCGCAGGTCAGGTCGGTTCAATACGTCGAGGCGATATTTGTATTAACTTTATTGTCAATAAATGCGGCGCACACGCAGTATAAATATAACATGTCGCGGGCCGTTGTGAAATCTATCGTAAACACGCAGACAAAAAACATTGAATAATATATTGACACATGACAATTTGTGTTGCGGTGCGAATGGCTTTTTAAGAACATAAACAAATAAAACAGTAAAGTTAATATTTGTCGAGCATAGGCCAAAGGCCGGTTTCGTTCGAGTGCGCCGCGGGCAGCGCGCTGCATCCGTACGCTGCTCTCAGAAACGTGTTGATTAATCACGATAGTTGAAATCTTTCGATTGAAGATTTGATATTGTACAACAATACAAACGTTTGTTAGCATTTCACTTTTGGGTAGCCAAGCTCTGCTCAGCGTCTTTTAAATTTATCCTGGAAATATGATAAATTTTCATCGTAAAAGTTACTTATGCTCATTTTGAACAATAAATATTTAGATATACGATGTACATAATAGACATACTACATCATATGCATCTACCAGCTATCTGCTCTCACGTTAATAATGACACGTAATGCCTAATGTCCAATTTATGTCATGTAGTGCCATCTGCTGTTTATAACTTTACGTGAAGCCTACAATGCAATTACTTCAAAATTCAACGAGATGGCGCTATAAATCGAACATTAATAATAACAAAGATAATTTTTTAGTCACACCTTTCCAAGGGAGACACACCAATAAGATAAACTTCAAAAATAAAAAGTTATCAAAATCCTCAGAATGTTTTCAGGATATCAATATATTTTCTATAAATACAATTTACTCACCTAAAGCAATAAGAAAGTAAAACGGCAGTAACTCATGAAATTATAAAAATCTTTGACCCATTACTGTTATTTTGAAAATTACCGAAATCAGTGCTGTGCTTTATGTTATATGCGTGATATTTATTTTTTAGAAGATACTCTGACAATTTAGTGTAAAAAAATATTTTACATGACAAGGCCCATCAAATTAAACAACAACATACAATGATCATGTTTGAGTACAAAAGTTTGTGTTGATCGTGTTGTGAGTTAATTAGTAAACTAAGTTCTTTACAAATAAACAAAACTATTACCATTACCTCTAGGTGCTGTAGGTCGTAGAGACAGGTAAAAAGTATAATCCAAGAAGTAGCAATGGATACTCACTGGCTAGCGGCCGCATCGTCTTGATCATTTTATATCACACTTTCTTAGACTTTCATCATCACTATATGCCGTGAAAATAGTTTTTTCGATTAGATTATCATAACAAAAAACATAGCGTTGGTATTGTTCCGAGTTCAGTGTCGCATAACTTTTAAATGTAAAAGGTTATACTCAATTTGCGTCAAAGAACAACAGTTATATGCTCATATTATTTAATGTTATTAAAATCGTATGTTTTATTCCATAAGAGCCACATCTTGTAACAATTTCGACTTGTTATTTATGGATTTTAATGAATTTGTAAGCTACGCAATACTGTAGGTTGTTTTAATATGAGGGACTATTAAATGTTGTGTCCAAACAAAGCGCACTCCGTGCGGACACCAGACCGGCCGCCGGCGCGCCCCAGCGCGGAACTCGCTGTGCACGTCGATACTCGGAACGAGCAGAGGAAACGCCTAACGCAGAAATACTTGCGCGGGCGCAGTGCTCGAGAACCGGTGGACGGGCCGTCCAACATTTACGCATACGTGACGAAAACCAAATTTTAAGGAAAATCTTATGGTTTACTCGTTGTAATTGAAAATAAATATTGTACTTATATGATTCGCGCGGATATTTGCGAATATATTTCATTATAAAATTCCAATCAGTTGGACTTTTTACCCATGTGATTATATAACAGACTGACAAACACAAAGGCGCCCTAAAATCTTAGGCACACCCGACGGATGATGTCTCAACGAAGAGAATTTGATGAAATTGGAGAGATGTTTAAGAATCGTATAGAGAGCTGCGGTCTCTAACTACCCCTTTGCGACACAGATATAATCCGTTACTTATGTTTTTCAAGACTATTCCTAGCGATCTCATTTTTCCGTTTTGAAAACTTAACACCCTTTAATCGGTCTATGTTTGACACGTAACTTTAGACAGCACATTAAACGATCATTGTAGTATATTAAAAAACTACTTCCGCCTTTCCAATGCCAAAATATCGCTTTTAGCGCTAGAACACAGACAGCATAACGGTATTTTTTTCCATAAGAAAAAGTAATTCGAGCTGCGAACACAAACCAGTCGAGCAAACGGACGTTCTGAAACGATTCTGTGCAGTCTTATTTAATAGTTTTGTGTCCCGTGTTTAATATTATGAATGAGAAATTATTAATGATAATTTTTGAAGTAAAACATGAGTACTTAAAGCGTGAGATCTAGTAAACCTGATTATAAACATAAAACATTCACATGTTTTTTCTTGAATCTAGTAAATTGATTCCGTACGTATTTAAACGGAATCGTTTTAATTATTTGCCCTACAGCTTTAAAAATTCAACACAACTAACATGTCAGCACGTCGAGGACCGAGGGTTGAGGCAGTAACCCCCGCACCTCCGCGCGGCTGCGGGCGCTGTAATTTATAAGTAACGATTTATAAATTTGCACCTCCAATGCTTGTTAACTTTTAAATTACGAGTCTAAAATTATAACTTGTTACGATTTATTTAAAATCCTGTTCGTTTGTGTCTTTTCGTGAGAGTGTTGTTGCGATGTACAATAATCAAAACACTGTAGACACTAAATATAAATGCAATAGATACGTAACTTCTGAAATGTTTAAAACTTAATAAAGTTGAATAGTACACAAAATAAAAATGTCATTAACGATTTTATTACGAAATAACGAAATAATTAGGTGCGATGTTACGTGTCTACAATTGCGCGTGATGTTCAGAATTTTAGGCCAGTGTGGTTGTGAACGTTATCCTCGAGATTATCGAGTGAACTCATAGTAAGTTTTACCGAATTTATTTAACACAGTCACAATTCTATAGTTATGTGCTAATGTTATGGAGAACTAAACACGTCTCCTTACAAAATCCGAAATGGACGTACTGCGATACGTAGGTCCATTTTTTTACTTTCATTCTTTTTGTTATTTCTTCTTTTTTAAGTCATATTCTAAAACTTTACGTTTTGCTAATCTATACATAACATACTTTTTCCAAAATTAGGCAAAAATATACATATAAGATACTTCACCATCTTAATACGAGAATACGATCCACATCGATTAATGTAATAGTACTGATAGTGACTACAAGATTTCCTCACACTTTAACGAAAAAGGGTGGTGGCCGAGTGGTCGCCGTATTCCCTTTAGGACCGACACGTAGCTGACTCAATTCTGACATGGGCGAATCGATTGATCAGTGATTCACTTAAGTTAAATTGGACCCCCCCGGCTCCGTGCCCTGGAGAGCACAATGACCCGTCGGTCCCGCAACTTGCTATCGGATCGCTGATAGCGGCAGTCAGAGACCTCCACCTCATTTAGAGCCAGTGGGGAAGACTTAAGGTCTGAATTCCTTAATTTAAAATAAGCCTCTGCAGCAGGGTGCACACGAACCTGACGTAACGATTTGACCGAGCGGTGTGCGCGGCGACATTCTGAACTTTGACTGCGTTCGACGTAGCCGTGTCACTGGGCACGCTACTACTGCTAATTCTAGAAATATATAACGATTCCAGAACTAAATTAGACTAGTAAGAAATCCACCATATTGCAACATTCGCTACCAAACTAAAGTTGCAAAACCTTCGGTTTCATTTTTATAGACGGCCGAAAACATTTTCTGTGATCATGAAATTTCAAATTTAAAAGATCCATTTTTCTTTGATAACACGGCACCATGTTGTCGACGAGAGGTGGCCAAAGCTGGTACATTCGATGTAAATTCATGTTTGGCAGTCACTTTACTCCAGTATTAGACGTTTCGAACCCATCGCTTCATGGACTTTTTCATGAAGTTTCCTTTCATCGTTAAGGAGTCATCGTTAACCCACACGTCAAGTGTGCGGGTGTACTTTCAACGAGTGGTAATACATATCAAGTTAATCATTCATTTTGCAGGTTTACCAAATACGGTTTTTTTATATGTGTGTTCTCGACCTCTGGACACTTTTATTTCGTCCTCGATGTAATCGTCGAACTTAGAGCACCAATCGTGATGACACTGACGTTTTATTTATTAGCCGGCATCGCCCGGCGTGCCGCTATTGGTCGGGCGTTTTTATCGCACGATCGTAATTCGACTCACGCGCCATGTGCATGTTACTCAGATTTGTGGCCGCAGTTGTCCATGCGCTAATTATGGACGCGGCGTGCGCCATTAAACCTAGCTATAGCACAATAAACTGGTGCAGTAAAGATCTGACCGCGTCTGTAAATTTGCGTTATTACCCGCGTGAGCAGCCGGTTTGTAGCCGACCCGGCCGTTACAGGCGGAGTCACACATTCTGAAACAGAACATATTCGTTTTATTTTCTTAAATATATGCGTACCTGATCAGATACTTTGTTTCACTTAATTACTGTGTCGTTACTTTAAAAGTTATCCTGTTTTACTGCTAGATACTGTTTTAACTCTGAAGACATTTCACACTGTGAATAGTGCCAGTCTCCTTTACCCGCGACAGGGAGGAGATAACATAAAATTTATCGTTACGTTACCGTATCGTTACATAGCAATACGTTGTTGTGATGAATAGATTTTGATTTTTTTTAGCAATCAGTGGTAAGTAATAAAATAACTTTATTAAAAAAAAATAAAAAAAACCGCCTTCTAAAACTTTAAATTAATGAAATAATTATGTTTTTGAAATCAGTGCCAGCCAAAGATGTTCCGGTTGCGGTTTTGTATAAATTCTCATAATTTGACATCGTATTATTTCAATGCTGCCTTAATACATTAATTTGCCGAATTAGTTGTCTTTTGTTAACTTTTATGTTCTTTGATTTTATTATTTTATATATTCGATTTACTTTACTTCAACCAAAAACGACTACAAAAACGATTAATTATTTTAACGTTTTTGAAGGTTGTTTTAGCTAAAAAAATATCATATGTATATACAAAATTATGTGCATCATGTCTAATGCGCGACCGGAATTTACTTCTTACGAATGATTCTTATAAAATATTTTCTACAGGATAGTAAATAAAGTAAATGAACTAATATTTTATAATGCTGTAAGCACGTACATACTTTTAGTCTAATTGTTTATGACTATTAATTTCATCGTTGAAGAGTTCTACCGTAAGTGGGAACTCGAGTCTGTGTCGTCCTATGGTGTACGAGGATACGATCCAATTTAGTTCAATGTACACGTTCGTGCTGTTGTTAAGGAGTTCCGTTGTATGGCTTTGTACTGCACGTCAGTCCAGTCCAGTTCACCTCATCCGTACCATAATTAGGTACCTATCTCGTTTTGGGATAATCATAAATTTAACAATACCTCAATCGTTTTACAGTTCCCATTGGAACTTGAAGAGTTTTTGAACTTATTCCAAAATCCTTTTGGACTTTCGGAGATACACAAGAAAACTCTTATCAATACCGGTCAAATTAAAACGGGACTACCATGGAACTATACTGAACCTAACGCAGAAGGATTAGAGAACCTCCTTCTTTTTTTAATTTTGAAGTCGGTTAATAACAAGTTCTTATGACAAGTCTCAATGGGCTTTATTGCCAGAAGACAGGTGCTAAAGCAGATAAATTAGGAAGCGACAACCAAATAAATTCGATTTCAACTAATATTTTTATGATGAGTAAGTATTTTGCGTGTAAAAAAGTCAAAATTATTATACTGAATTCATAATAGCAGATATATACAGCAGACTGAAAAAATCTTTATGTTTGCCTGTGGTATGTTTCACACAGAAATTAATTTTGAATAAAAATACTATATCATGTCAACACTTACGTGTAGTTCCGATTATGTCGACACAAAAAAAATATGACATCTATTAGGGTGGTCGTAAAAAATTATTTTTTTTTTGCGGCGCCTAAAAAGTCTTTCCTTTTGACGAAAGTCCACGGGGTTTTTTTTTTGTTTTAAACGAAAAGAACACGTGCCGTCAGGCAATTTAAGTTCAATTTTCGATAAAATTATAATTCTTTTAAAAATTTATCATATTATTTAAATTTAGACAAAAATCATGAAAATAAGCTTGTGGAAAATTAAATAAACAATTTTTGTTTTTACGACGATAAATGACCACAAAACATAAAAAAATAATCACAAATATTACTTACCCAACGTGTGATATTTCAGCTATTCGCATATAGCGTCTGAAACGTACTCCTACAGCCCGCACACTCGCGACTGTCTTGCCCTCTCCCTTCGTGCCGTGTGTACGTCGCTCTGTTTCGCTCCACTCCCCTGGCGTCGGCACGTGTAGTACTTTATAGTACTACTCCTTCTCTTTCATGTAATGAAAGATGTCCAAACTTGACGTGTCCTTGAAATTTCACTCTCAAGTTTTGACCAATTATCGATTATCCAATCGTCGCTTAAAAAGTTTCACTTCAAAAGCCAAAAAAAAAATTGAAGCTACTTTCATTTACTGACTACTAATTTACTGACTACTAATTATAACCATGTCACTTTCTTCTTCTTTGGACGCAATTCGGCAATCCTACTGTTGTCGGCACATCCGTCGAACCGCCGCCGCCCGCGCCGCCGAGCTCCACGCCTCGCGGCGACCGATAGCAGTCGTTCGGCAGAGCGATAAGCCAGCATTAGTACGGTGCGCGCCGGTAACTCTACCTCACGCACTCGCTAGCCGCAGCAGCTGACGTCCGATCTCGTCGCCGACGACCTTCGTGAGCACATGTTTTTGCGCCGACAGCGCGCGCGGATCCAGACCCTAGCGCGGCGATCATAGAACACGAACTCGCAGGACGAACGGCGACGCGCCCCTCCCGCTGAGAGCGTCGGCAGTCCCGTCTCGGTCAATATAAGATATCAATTTTTAATGTAATAAAATGTTAGAGCGCAGCGGGCCCGAGGGACCCGTGTAAATTTACATAAAACTGTCAAAGCGGACGGCGATCATAATCGGGTTCAGTTAAAATTACATCGGTCGGAGCGGCGCGGGCGTATTCGCATGGACCAGCTTTGAAAATGACGCGGTGTAAGTGATAATAGAATGGTTTGCGCCGACTAAAATCTCGTCGAAATTATTGTAAAATCGATTCATCGAACATCTAAATACAATATTAGCATACATGTAGCGATATCGACCGTAACGCGCGCGGACGCCGCCGTATTCTTATTAGTAAAGGAATTTTATTGGTGAATGCAAAGCTCGTTTAAAATTCTACACTTCAAAGTGCATACCTTATGGAGTGTCGTGCGGCTCTCGTACGTGTTAATGGTGTGAGGGGCATGTTAAAGCGCCTAAGTTTTTCGCCATGCTAACCTGTTACCTATTCCTTTCAGACACTGTTTTGTCAATTGCACAATAGAATTTGGACAGATGTTACAAGTTCTCGGAGGCAATGTGCTGATGTATATATTTATTTGAGACTCGTCTTTAGGAGGTCATATTTCGACTGTTAGATATTATTGTTGTTGCGTAAACTTCCTACTGCCCTTTACTAACTCACACACTCCTCCAATTTTCTTCTCTTCGATCGAGAGACTGCTCTTAGTCACCCGCGCACCGACCGCACGGGTCGGGCACTGTTAACGACCGCTACCTGAACTGCAGTGTCGATGTCCGCGACCAGCGATCAGCGACTTATTATGCAATTCCGCAACAGTTACTAAACACTAATATTATACTAACGCTTAGTATTTAACTCTCAACAAGAACTATGAATAAAAGTTGAAACACGATAGGAAGGACTCGACTATGCGAGAGCTCATCCACAGAAGACCGACTGATCTATTGAAAAGACCGTCTATCTCAGCAAACGAAATTGGTTAGGTTGTGGAAAACAGAAAAATTTTTGCCAAATTTGGTCTAGGAGGCCCCCAGTATTTTCGACACCGTAGAAATCGATTTAAAAATATTGGAGTCAATTATTTGCAATAAAATGTTACGAAATTCCCGACAGAACATAATATTCTTAAAAATGAAAAGCCATTGAACTGTTAATGGATTAAACATAAGGAACCAAAAATAATCTTTGAAATGAGCACTAACATTCTGGAATGTTCGGGTCCTGTATACATTTCGAGTACGACGATCTATTATCGAAAGTTCTCGCTCATTACAGCGGACAGAGTTTAAATACAAATTATGCAAGAAAAACATATTTGTACAATACATAGCAAAAGGGCTCTAGAATAATAAAAGTGAATTTATAACCTTGTATGAATGTCGACGTTGACCACGTCTACATACTAAGTGATCTAGTCTAACCGCTACAGAACAACATTAAATTGTATGAAATGACAACTCATGAAAAAATCATTTTATTTTGTTCATGAATATTTAAGTGCTAAAATGCTTGATCATCGCTGTAATAAATTTAAATGTCTGACAAATAGACAGAGTTATTGTATTCCTGTACCTGCGTTAGATAATTGTCTAATGTTACAACAAGTTATACAAATTTTTTATTAGGAGAGTTTCTTTATATGTTCACTTAAAACGATGATTGTAGTGCTGTTTTAAGCTTTCCGAGCTCATAAACATAGTTTTGATACGTTTTGAGCTCTTCACATTTAATAATTTGCATATATCCCAGAAAAAGCTAAATCTTTCAACTATGATATCTTTCGAATGCATTGTTCGATTTTGATGTGCTTTACGACAGATTAAAAAAAACTATATTGAGCAAACTCTTTTGCTTCGATTTTTTCGTTAACGATATCTCTCGAACGAACTCGCCTGTGCTGTTCGAAACGATCGACGTTGATTTTTAAGCAGAGAATCTAGTTAGATTTTGGAATTTATCATTAGAATAATTTGAAAAATATTCTAAAAAACAGTTTTGGAAAAACTTCTTTCGAAAAGTCTAAATTAAGTGGACCATTTTCGAAAGTCGCAAACTTCGTTTCGATCGGTTTACCTGTTGAAAAACTATGAGAAATTTACATGTTCATAACCCCCTTCACACACATATACGCATTCGTACAGACTTAGAGATATCACTCAGAAAATAGTCAAAAGAGAAAGTAGAAAAGAAAAAGTAGAAACTAATCTATTTAGACTAGTTTAACATTGTGCAAAGCTTAAATTGTGTAAAATAAAGACATTATATAAATTCTGTGTAAAAGCTTTGAGCTTTTTTTAAACACCAGACGGGTATCGGATAAACAGTAGTGAAAACTTTCGTATGACTCCGTCCAAACTCAACGCTCAGACGAGCAAAAGCGCAACATTAATCATTGTATTAATTAGCGTAAAAAGTCTTCACGACGCGGACAGAAAATCGAACAGTTTGACAGCCGGCCACAATAAGCCTCGCAGTCTGCGATGCCAACGAAAAACAATGAAGAAAGCATTGAATTGAATTAGCCGTGTAATATTCAAATGTGTGTTTTGGCCGCGCGCCGCGACGCGGACGGCGGACGGACGCCGCGCGACCTCGCGCTGAACTGTTGGGATATTACAAAAAATATACGAACAAGGCTATTCATTTGAAATATCCAATCATTTAATATTGTGAAATTTTACGCGAGTCAGTGATATAACTCGGCTGTGAGGGGGACGCATTAATCATTTGGTCAGTTAATTGAACCGGCGCCCGACTCGCCTTCGTCATCCTCGAAATGTAAAACTTGTGTTAATGTTCCCGCTTTTCTTCAAGGTGCTATGCTCCCGCTTTTTTCCTTCGGTCTCTTCTATTTTTGACGTCCTTGTGCCATATTTCATAGAGGTCACTCAGGTAGAACCGTTAAAGATGTCAACATCCAACTTCTTACGATAACCATTTGTTGCAATTAGCGAAGTGAGTCGGAAATCGAAATTTAACTCGATATTTGGGTCAGAACTTTATAAATCAAAGGCTTCTCAGTCAAAGGGTTTACGCGTCTTCATTATCAGATGGCCGTAATAACGTAGCTTTATCATCCACGGCTTTTTAAAATATTTGACGCATTTGGAATTACCAAGTACAATATGCAATAGTTTTATAAATATTATGTTGAACTCAAATAGATTGTCTCTTTTCACACAAAAATATTTCTTTCATATAATTCTGCTTTTATTCTGTGAAGGGCAAGTATAGAAGTAATTCTATTATTGGGGAGAAAACTACTTAAATATCTAAAACGTTTTACTGTGTGTTCTTTAATATTCTTCACTTTGTGGAGGAAAATCGGCTCCCGAGCTTCATAACTTAAAACGTCGCAGTGTCGCAGTCTGTTTTCAGTCTACTGATTTCCAAACCGTGAATTCTCTTCCAGGACCCTTTTCCGCAAGACCCCGTGCAAATATTCTGCCTCATGATTAACACAATTCCCGTAAGCTATTATGTCGCCATCATATCCTTTATTACGGGCAAAATGATCCATTACAAACGTACCAAACAATATCTCCTGCTGATTTTATTATATTCATGATGTCCGGTTGTTACATTTGTTTTGCTGAATGGTTATTCACAAATTTGTACAACAAGAAACAAGTGAGTTATTCTGATAACTGCTGACATTTACTTCGTATCCATCGCTAATACTTATACAGTAACCATCCTCATTTGATACAATCGATTCTTCGATTTATAAAAAACTTGATTTCTAAGTATACGAGAATAGTAAATTTATGATTCAGTAAGATTTATTCTCTATTGAAAATATTAAGCTTTTTATTTTATTCTTCTCATTTTATTAATCCATCACAGCGACGGAATCGAATAGAGTCTGGTGCAAATAGCTTCTCATGAAACTTCCTTCACTGGTTTCCCAAGATTTTTTTTAGGCGGGTTCACAATTTTTTCACAGGACGAAGCATTAACGTCCCGATTGACGATCGACGGTGTATACTCAGATCCCAAGCCCGTGAGTGTTGGTGTCTCTTAAGGCTATATACTGTCCATTCTGTATCAATGATTTAATGAAAATCGGTAACGTTTGTTAATATGCGACTGACAGTACTGTGGACGCTTTACATTCTGACTACGCGTATATTTCTCGGGACTGTGTATTGAGTGTTAAAACCAAATTCTGTCTGAAATCGAAATGTTGTTAGAGCAATCTTAGGATGGAGTAAACTTTACCTCGTTAAAAATAAATCTCAAAAGACACAACTTTGTACATGTTTCGCTAAAAAATCCCTTTCGTCCCTTTTCCTTTGTCCAGAAGCACTTCCCTTAGAGCAGCGCCAAGTATCGGGATCCTCGGTGTCAACACATCGAGCAGCGTTCAGTTTCGCGATCGTCTAAAGCCATTATAATGATTGAAATTAGATCAGGCCCATAAGAGGTGGATAAGAATTCACAAAGAAAGTAGCAGTCGAAACATTCCACATGCCAGAAGAAACAGTGTTACGGTAACAACGAGAGGTAACGACGTAGCATAGTTTACTATCCTCGCAGTTCATATTTACATCATGCAGCGTCTACTTGCCTCTGCCGTCTCCTGCTCTGTCTGCGCACAGCACGTAATCCGAACGATTGTATCATTTCTTATATGTCTTCCAAACTGCGAGAAAATGTACATTTTTTCTCACAACCACTCCTCTTTCTGTGCCTGTATCAGAAATTTTATCCCTTTCACTCGCACGATTGCATGAAGACATGACATTGATGGTAATGACGATCTTGATGATGATATAAATACTATATTAACGACGTTAATTTTAACGGCAATTTTGACATACGTAAAGAAAATGCGTTCAATTAACTTTCCTTTGATTATACATGAAAGGTTGCTATAAAGATCGATAAGGTGCATCGATCTTTCTAGAGCGCCACACGCGCCCTCTTCCGTGCCGGTCGACTCCGAGCTGTCGCGGCTTCGGCCGCCTTCGCACAGCTGGCCGCCGGCATCGCCCGAGCGGGCACTTCGATCTGTCGATGTAACTTCCTCTTATTACCTTTACATTTTTGCTTTCTGGTTATAAACTAGACCTAAATTTGATAACAGAAATGAAGAAAAACTAGTCGGTTTCCTTTTGCGACTTAAGAAATAACTTTTTAATTGATATAAATATATTCAAAATTTCTATGCATTATAAAGGTATTTATTAGTAAGTAGTAACCAATATCAGTATCAATAACTCGTTTACTTTGGCTAATAATTGTGTTCCCATAGTATTTACGTATTTTTCAAGTTTAAATGAAAGATGTAATCGGAAACAATCATGAACAATTTTACAATTTCTTAATATTCGTAATTTATGTCAAAAATTAAATTCTTAAAAACCAAAATACTTTATTGTATTAAAGTGCATTATTATCTCGACGAATCGTGGGAACATTATACTATAATAAATATTGTAATGTGAGGCTAATCAAAAAATCTGCAGCCTCGAAGCGCGCCGCTCGGGCGCCTCGGCGGGGGACTCCGGTCAACCCGTTGTTAACGAGCATACGGCCAATAATATTGGATTTTCACTGAATCGCGCAAAAGTGTCATAAGTATTTAGTATTTGTAATGTTTCAAAAGTTAGGGTGTAAAAGCATTACGGCCAGCTTAGACAATAAGGTTTGAGGCCTTTATTAGCTTTTATCGTTAATTTTAGGTGTAATCTAAAAAATTACATATAATTAAACTGCGGAACTAACATTTCTGGAAGTGTAATATATTTACCAAGACTGATCTATAGCGGTGCGAAATGTAATAACTGTAATAAAGTAATAAAACCAAGTTTGCCTAATTAAGCTTGAAGTCGCGTGAGCGGATTTTCATGGAATTTTCACAAAACAATATTCTTTCGCATGTAACCGTGCATAAAGTCGCGAGACAGAATTTTTATTCATGATTTATTTTATCAGTTCTATTAATGTTACAGATTTTATGTTTTTTTTTTTTAAATAGGAGAAATTATTTATAAAAATATATGTTAAGTAATAAAAAAAAATGTAATAATTTTTATTGCCTCTTGTTAATTATTACATTTTTGCAATGATTGTCATAAGAAAAGTGAGATTCAAAAAAATAATTTAACTTGTGGGCTCTCTTGCTTATAAAGAAAACGAACAT
The DNA here is from genome assembly GCA_005406025.1 of Eumeta japonica. Taxonomy (NCBI): domain Eukaryota; kingdom Metazoa; phylum Arthropoda; class Insecta; order Lepidoptera; family Psychidae; genus Eumeta; species Eumeta japonica. Next base: position 459,443 of record BGZK01000302.1, on the reverse strand, counting down.
TTAAAGCTCATGAAAGTGTTCAATACTCGCACGCATTCGTGCGACACGCGTTACCCGACTGCCGAAGGAGCTGTTTTCGGTTGAACGCGAGTTTCAAGTTTAAAACTGAGTGGGGCGCTACAAACTGTATTTTAGGTGGGTATAAAATAATATATATGCATTTTAGCCTGGATAACAATATGCACAATATGTATAATATTTACTTTTAAATTTTATTAACACAATTAATTCGAAAGCTATTTAACACATCTTAACACAAAGAGAAATAAATATGTAAAAAAATAAATTACTTGTACGAAAAATTGACAACATCATGCAGTTATATCTACCTATAAAGGTGAACACAAATTCCCGAAATATAAATTAAGTATAGATATTCGAAAATGTTAGTGTTTATCTAAGACTAGGCTATGTACCTTTTATATATGCGAAATCTACATACATTAGCAGCGCCTTGGAGGACTGCCACCGACTGCTATCAAAGTCCGTCTCGTCACCTGCCTGCAGAGTCTTCGGCTAGGCTTAAGTTTTCGTCCACCTCGACAGCGTGCCTACTTACCCATTAAGACCGGAGTCGAGATCAATAATTAGACAGCAATTCAGATCAAATATTATCTTATGTATACACGAATGCGAAACCATTTTTTTAGTAATTAATAAATACAAGTATACAAATCGTTCAACTCAGTATTAAAAAGCAACTATACACCTTCCGGTAAAGAAATCAGAACAGGAATAGCTGATAAGTTTTTAATTACGCAGGACAAGACTTTCTATCCGGTTTTAAGTAGGCCTCACATGAATCACCCCGTATTTATCATATCCATTGAAATCATTATAGTTAACAGATTTAATACACCTATAAAACTCCTATAATTTCAATAGACTATTACTACTTTGCGTATTACCCATTAACGTTACGTGGATGATGCCGTCGTAGCTGGTTAAACTGCCAATGGGTAATCGCTGTACACTGAATGTATAAATAAAAAGGATACCACTTTTAGAATAAGACTATGTTTTTGTGGTTAAGTATACACAATCTACTAAACATCCTTGGCAAAATTTAATACCCTTAAACGAGCAATTCTTATATATACATAATTAGAATCTAGGAAACAGCTCCAACGATTTCTATGAACTTTAGTGTAGAGGGGCTTTCGGGGGCGATAAATCAATCTAGCTAGGTATCATTTTTATAAAAACTCATTTTGTTCGTGTTCTCAGGCAATGAATTAGAATAAGAATGTAAATTTTGCCACCACCGACAAGATTATAATAGCACAGTTGGGAAATCGAGCGGTCCCAAATCGAGAAGACCTCTGTTCGATTCCACATGATGCATTTTTTCAAGTTTTTGTAGTTTTATTTATTTTAAGTTTCTTCTTTTGTGAGAGAACGTTTCTTATTTTTATCAATAGTTTACTTATGGTATTGATAAAATATGTGTTTTTTTAACTAACGTGTTCATTTAAACATGCCTGAAAAATCTTTAAAAGAAATGAGGTAAGATTTCATGTTTTATCAGTACGTAATTCGTATTTAAATATATTGTCAAAACAATAATGATTTACAAAAAAAAAATACCGAGCAAAGCTCGGTCATCCAGGTGCTATTTATTATGAGCGGAATAATTGAAATTTGTATTTGTTATTGATTTCCTGGAGTTTATTACTTTCTTAGCTCTTAAAAAGTCAACGTGAGAGAATTAATTCACTATGACAATGCTGACGAGATTTATTGAGTTGTTTGATATTTAACCTTATATTATCATCGTTATATTATCAACGAATATTTTAAAAAATTGAAATTTTAATATGTCAGAATCTTTAGAAGAATCAAATACAGCAATAGACTAATTCGTGGCAATAACTTATGCAGCAACAGAGTCGTTCTCTATTTTCGTATTAACATTGCGCTATTGGATTCTGCGCGAATTGAATACATCCTTAATATCGTACTGTCGATGCTGTTCGAATGTGAAAAATGTAGTCAATTAAACAAAAAAACATCAGTTATCTATAGATATTATTCCATCAAGTACATAACGATATTCGATCTTACACCACATTTTCTTGTTATTTGTATTGAAACAACCCCTCTTCTTTGTTTTCTTTAAAAAAATAACGTTGATTATCGCAAACTGCATTAGGTCGTTCATGAGATGTTGACGAAAAATTGCAAAAAAAAATTTTTTTGGTGTTCTTATGGTCTTACGATTTATGCTTGTTATCGATCAATTTTCTTTGCTTAAAAAACTGAGTTGAATACCGCAAAGCACATCAAAATCATTCTAAGAATTTTATACGTATTGTTATTTAAAAATAAAAAAAACACGTTTTATTGAGATAAATCGAGATGTTTTGACTTAAGAAGTTGGAAACGTATTAAAATTATATTTTTGAGCTCGTAGAGCTAAAAAAGCACAAAAATCGACTCTTTGGGCTTAAACTCAATAATTTATGGCTACATTGTTTATTTTGAAAACATTTAACTTAAAAGTAGCAAAAAGTTTCAAGAATGGCCTATAAGATCCTTTCTCGACTTTTTAAGCGCTAAAAACTTTGAGTATTGAGTCAACTATAGTTTTGAAGTCGAGGAGCTCAAACACGCATCGTTAAATATCATATCGGATAGTTTTAGCGTTGGTTTACAGGGCCCTGCAAGCCATCCCTAAAATTTCCCGCTTTGAAACGGTAGGCCGACTTTTTGACACATTTTTTTTAATATTATAGAATAAATTGTGAAATTAATTTATAGTGGACTGGACGACTTTGCATAACTCATTACGCTTAAATTAATAGGTACATCAGATATACAGCAAGCCGTGATAGTGCCATTAATAAACTAAACTAATTTTTAAATACTTATAATATACCGTAACACTATAATAGCACTTTTTCAGCTAATTTTGTTATATTAAGTATTACTTTGACTGCTACAAATCACATGCTGTAAGAAGTCTCTTCCACAGTTTGAGTTCTAAAAGTCATCGGTTCTTCATTAAAATTCAAAGTATAAAAAAACATATTTTTCAAAATCTCCTCATTTTACAACATAACAACCTGATTTTCTTTCATTACGGTATATGTGTAAATATGTAATCATTTCATAATGGTATATTTAGAACAAGCGTCTACTGCTTATTAAAACAATATTAATCTATTTGTAAAACCAACTAACACCTATTACTGGTACCAATAATGTATTAGTAATTTTAAATTCATGTTTCTTCGAATATTTAATAACTAAAGGAGTATTTATGATATGGTTAATATTTCAAAAACAATATCTTTTTTAACGAGACGCTTTCAATGCATAACACAGCTTTTAAAGCACAAAAATAGATCTCATTTTAAAACTCGAATTTAAAAAGTTTTACAAAAGATAAATTGTAACGAAAAACACTGACATGAATTCGATTAGTCTTCGTCGCCGCGCGGCGGTCGTCCCCGCAAAATACGTGATGAAAAACGTGTGCTTTTGATAGGTTTTTGTAACTAAACTTTAATTATTACGAAATTGATGGTTATATCGTTCGGAGATACATCTGACGACAACACAAAAACATATGATTGACACTCCCTCCGCGCCCCGCGCTAGTGTGTACTCAAAATGAGGTGTTGACCGATCACTGCTGAGCTTAAAGTAACCTAACAGCGAAACTACTGAATTGATTTGGATACCTTTATTTCAGAGAATAAAGTATCTTCTAGAGTTATACTTGAAAATTAATGACTTTTTTTATAAAATCAAGTTTCGAGAGTGAAGAAGAATCGTCTCTATTGTAAAGTAAAGAAGAAGCCCAGAAAAAGGAGACTGGCTCGAAGCAGGCCCGCCGACGACCTGCGGCCGACCGCGACAACCTTAAACTCGGGTCCGGTTGCTTTGAACAGTCATCAATTTAGGCCTTATGGATGTGGATAATTTAAGGAATGTAAATAGTGTTAGTGTTAAAAACCCAATACATTTATATCTTTATCTGACCTAATATTATTATTTCCCAAATATTCAGCGAATTTCACGAATAATAAAATCTGTGGTAGAAACGTCGTCTTCTACCCACCCCCATTTTTGCAAATTTTTTATTGACGATATTTCTTCAAACAATGAATTAATTTCTTTTATGTTTAAAACAAGTTTATTAGAAATAGAGCTGATAAGAATTTGGGATCGATCGGTGCATGTGTGTGTGTCTGATAAAATCTCAATTTGACAAAATCGAACTGCACACAATAAGCTCCTTAATTTTATGAAGATTTCCGCTTATTTTTATAAGCGGAAAGTTAAAAATAACAAAACCGGTCAAGAGCATGTCGGATCAAACTCACTGTAGGATTGCGAAACCGTTCATACAAAGGAATGCACCACTGATGAAAAAAAACTATAATTTTACCATGGTTTCTACACAGAATGGTTATAAATACCTAAGTCGCCTATAACTAGATAAACGAGTAAGTATGTCGTTACTCTGAATCTAGTGTAAAATAAAGTGCACGAATAAAAGAGCGTATCTTTAAGACACTTACGTCCTTTTGATGAATAGCGAAGTTTTTTAACAATAGCTCAAAAATGGTACATTCGATCATGTTCAAAATAGTTTTCGTTGAACGTATTTATTATCATTACCTACTTTTTTTCATATTTTTTGTGACATAGGTTTGAAAAATAAAGAAGGAGGAGATAATTTCTGCTTCTTTCGGAGCGCTTATTTCCGAAAATATTCATTAGTCAAAAAAATTGTTTAAAACCTATCTGTTACATGTATGGAGTACCCCCTCCAGAAATATTAATATTTAGTTTTTAACTATCAAGCTAAGTAGCGGCTTATACAAGACATCGAATTTATATACTTCGAATTTCATTAATATATCTTGTAGTTCTTGAGTAAATTGCCTGACATACGGACACACGAACGGATGGATGGATATGACGAGACTCTAAGGGTTCTGTTTTTGCCATTTTGACTCGGGACCCTAAAATTTCAAAAAAATACTTAAATACGATCGGGTAACAATGATAGATTTAGTCCAAGAGGATGGGTTGTTGGCGTTCTATTCACGTTTCTAATCTTTATTAGAATTCAACAATCCCTATTCGACCAATCATAAACACCAATTTAAATGGAAACAATTTCTCGATAGACATAAGCTAGGGGCCGCTGGCCGAGCAGCCCCGAGCAGCCCCGAGCAGCAGCCCGCTCGTGCCGGGTCTCTATTTCAATCGTTAATAGCATCATCTGAGCAACGCTTACGAAATAATTTTTCAATAGCCGTGCCTGCGACACTGTACGCGTGGCATTTATTTTTAAATTCACTAAATTTTCATGAGCCCATTTTGCTAAATTAAAGTTTGCTCCGTTATTATTTATATATGGATAAGCCTCGAGCTATGTTCCAGATCCCTGTGAAAACCCCATAAGAATTCATCTAATTTCGATGATTAGCCTGTCCAAACAGAAAAGGTTTTTAGAAATAGTGTTATTGTATTCTATTACGTCACTACATCACTCGCAATCAGTTTCTGGCAAGTGTTCTCATGTACAGCCTTGACGGTCTACAGTTTGCTGTGTGAATAGACTATCGACTATGAGACTTAAGTCGATACCTACTTTAACTTGTACGAAAAATGTTTAAGGCTATAGTAATTATTATTTTTCGTGTCTCAAGGTTTCAAAATGTTAACAGTGACTAGACATCATGATTAAATTAGCGCATCTAACGCAAAATGTTATGTGGACAGTTTTGTACCAGTACCAGCAACTTCATAGGACTTACACAACGACGGTCTACATTTAGTCGGATAAATTAGTAACAGGATTTTATCTGGCGTAAAAGGTGACTCGAACTCATTAGAGCTAAGAATATTATTGATGTTAAAGTTTGTATGTTTTGGTATGTTTCACTATTCCAATTGTTTCTTAATCACACTAAACGGATGTTGATATTTTTGACGGAAAGATGTAATTTGTTGGTGCTTATTTGTTACATAAAATTCTTAGAAGTCGTCCGTCTACACTCGCGGATAATCCGTGTGCAGCCGGCAGGTATTGTCTTGAGCCACTCCAAGCGCGGAGGTGTAGGGTGTGCCGGGGCGGGGCGGGGGCGGGCCGCGGCCGCTCCGTAACATTTAGACTTTCCCCGGGTCGCGCCGGTCACGAGATTCGACCAACCTTTCACGCGGCGAGCGCGCCACAGTGACCACCTTTGTGCGCGCTCTGTTAGTGCCGTGTCACCGCGACCTGTTGCTAATGACCTTAGCAACTCATTAAATAACAATACTCATTATTACTTCGATAGACATCACGAGATAAATGTTGGATTTCTTTAATAGAAACGCACCGGAGCCAAACTAGAAAATACGTGCCTACGAGTGCGTGTTTGTGTTTTCTTTGCTGTGACCTGAAGCGTGCAGGCTGTCTAACAATCGGACCTCAACTGGCTTGGCGTCAAGAATAATAAAACGTTCCTCATTCGACATCAAATGCGCGCAGCGTCCGTAGCGCGCTCGCTGGCCCGCTGAGTCGGTACCCATTTGCGTTTCGAGTGCAATGATGATGCGCTTCGAGACGAATCTAATACAAAAATGTGTCGAATTGTTTAGTAGAATTTGGGTATTAAAAATGATGTGCTGATCATGTACATAATGTTAATTTTTAAAATTTTAAATTTAAATCCCAATTTTAAACGATAAGGTGTGATTATATAACAGAAATAATATATTTTAACGTATCTACAGTCTCAATGTTTATTCCTAATTCCAGTGCAAAAAAAAAATCGTCCATCTGTCCTTTTGATTTGTGCTTTAGACGGTACTGGCTTTAATTTTATGAAAAAATATAATAATATAATGCCGTGAATATCTTTGTTTCCAAAAAAAACGTTTTTTGTTAAACTAACTATAGTGTATTCATGCCTTTTCATTGAACATTGTATAGACATGACTAAACTAAACTCACCAATGAAATTCGTTAAATAAAAATATGCCGTTTTTAACGACAAATGCTGATAATGATACAGTCATCATTTGTAAAACACAAAAGAAATTGGCGACCATTGTAGCACAGCCCCATTGCGCCGGCGCGCATTCTGTGCATTTCTCTAAGAAGATGCGCTTGAATATTGCACATGTATTGAAATACTATCGCTTTTATTCCGCTAGGATTGTATGTTAATTTCCGCTGGTAAATTCAGTATTTCATGTGACATTTGTCGAATCTATTCGCTTTCGTGTGCGTATTGAAAAATAAATTACTATGAAATTGCATCATCGGATATTTCGTATCATTTTTAAAATTTTAAATGCTGATTGCAATGCTTTTGTCAAGTCCAACTATTAAAATATGTTAATCATTATTAATCATTCATTTTATTATACTCACATTATTTGAAAATTATAATTTCATAATTTTCAAATAGATAATTATAATCTTACCAAATGGCCTCTCTCAAGTCGTAGGTAAGCACTACAAGCTTCGATTTTTTGATTTAGTTCACTTTTGAAACATTCGCTTTCGCACCTAAGCCTCAAAAACTAGTTATATAAAGACAATGGATTAGAACATTAAAAAAAAAAACTGTTTTTGATCCTATAAAACACCTAATAAGGTTTGTTTTATTCGCAAGTGAGGCATTTATACATCTGTGCAGTGTTAAAACGAATTGATAGCAGTGTTATAAATGACAAATAACTGTTATACTATGTGTGTAATAGTGACGCTCGGGTTCGGGCTCAAAGCAGTGACGTAACTGCCACTATAGCCTTTTACAGTAGTTTCTACACCAGACAAGAGTTTATATCCTTTACTTCACTTTCCAAAAATGAAATAAAGTGAATTTACAATACGAAATAATACGAAACAAGAAATACGAAATATTTTATTTTAATATTATAATGGTAGTTTAATACTGTGGAAATGATATGTGACAACAGTCTTAATGTTAAACTAGTATTTTATACCAACAATTTCAAATGTTTCTCCCCTGTCTTGCTATCATAATGTAATCTGAATAATAAACCATTTCATCAAAATATCTGACTATTGTTGTGAAGGCGAGACAAAAAGTTTTTTCAGTACGTAAACGTTATTTTGTAGTAACGTTTACCAACATCCATGTGCCGTTTTTGTGTTATTAAAAATACAAATATCCTGCTTTAATACAAACATTATGTATTACAGGAACTAAAAAGTCATTTTATAAAAATTCCGCTATTAAAAAATGTCTGCATAATACATTTGTCAGTAAAATAATAGGCACCTAAAAATATTTATAGTACTGTTAAATTACATAAACCTAATTTGAAATGGGATGAAATTACTGTGAGTTTTTGTAACTACTGACGTACTAAGTACTAAACAACGAACTGAAAATTTACAAAACCAAAATATTGTTCTGAACTTCAATGTTTGAAATTTTAAAACGAAGTGATGATAAAAGTTCATTCGGAATCGTTATTATGAAAATTATATGAATAAAGGCATCTGTTAACAATTTGTATATGTACATAGGGGCCGTCCATATATTACGTCATCGATTTTGCTGATTTTCGACCCCTTCAATCATTCTATCGTCATTTCCTAATGACTCTCAAGCGAAACTGACGTCATTTCCAGTTTGACAAAATTAAAACATTTGGATTCGAAAAAATAGGGTAACATTAAAACGTTTTGTTATAGAATCATCTTTTATTATCATGTACTTTGGCAATGTTCATTAATATAATAATATTATTCTTCCCTATTCTATACATATATTTAGTTTCCTTTGATAGCTCCCACGGAGTTTTCACCCATTCTTGCTAATCCTGGGTCACGGGTAATATCTCCGTATCCTCCCATATTCATTTTGCTCGATTCTTTGGCTCGAGTACAATATATTATTGTACATTTTCGAGTAACTGGTATCACAAGAATGACGTCAATTTCGAAACCCCTTCTTCCATCATTTACCGTCATCCGCAGACCAACCCCAATTTAGAATGACGTAATATATGGACGGCCCCATAGCGATATCGGTCTGTTAGTTATATGTACCTGTTAGAACTTGCTGTAGCACCTGACTATAGCGATTGTACAAGACAGAATAGTAAACGTTTGCATCAACTGTTTAAAGAATATTTTTGCTCTATAAGCTTTAGAGAAAAAATTGTTAAACGCCGCGGTATGTTGTACAACACGCTGTCCCCTTAAACTTTAATAATTCGTTTACTTTAGAGGTATAAGCTTTAATTATATTATAGAACTGTTCTAGTTGAGCATGATCGCTAATTAAAGTGTTGATACATCTTAAATGTGAAAGGAATCAAAAGAAGCTGAGCTCGTACTCTTGATATGCCTTCAGCGAGCCATACGGATTTCGAAGATTCCGCCAGAGGTCGTTCATGTACTGATAGGTGCTCTGCGCGCGCGCGGGCGGGGCCGCAGGCGCCGCCCGCTTTACTCATTATCTATGTTTATAGTTAGAATTCTTAGCCAAAATTTTAATAAGGTTAAATGAAGAAAATAAATATTTTTTTCTGCCTTTTGGAGAATATAATAAGTGACTAACACACGTTTCGTATTCAATGTTTAATCAGTCTTATTGGTTCAATTCAACGTTTAATCACAAATGGTTTGAAAATTAAATGGCTCATTATAGCTATAGTTAATTTACACTTGGTGCTACGGAACAACTCAAACTGAATTCAATAGCGATCCCGATCGCGACGAGGGGATCGTGAAAACACCGAGATCGAAATTGAGCGTTGAATCAGGACCGAAAGTCGAGGGCGCGGGCGCCGTCCGGATAGCGAGAGGACCCAGCGCCGCGATTAAGGCAGAGGTCAGGATTGAAATCGAGAGGCTGATTGACATTAGAATTAAGAACGAAACGGAACGGAAACAGGCAACGGAATCCGAATCGAAATGGGGAACTGGACTAGAATGGAGGTCATGGTTGAAAAAGAGATTTCTAGATTTAAAAAGTAAAGGAATTAAATGTGTATTCACGTGAGAGGAACTCAGGGTGAAATCTAACTATTTGTATACTACAAAATACGCAGAAAACGGTATTTTTTTTTGAAGTCAAAGATACAAAATATGAACTAGTTAAATATATAAACAGAAAATAAATATTGTAGCACTAATCCGTTACTTCTTTTCCTTTAAGCTCGTTCAATCTAAGCGTCAAATCGCTTTTCTTTGACAGATTTCTGACTAAGAGTTATTTATGTCCTTGCACATTCGGTATATTTTTGTGGCTGAGTCACTCGATGTCAGCTCGAAGTTAGTACAATTTATGTATGTGCATCGATATTACTTATATCTCCGTATAGCCATGGAAAACAAATGTGCGCGCGCCGGGCACTTACGCCACCGGCGACGCGGGCCACGGCCGCGCTCGTCCGGGATGTGTGCCGCAAATAAGTACTACAATTATTGTCTCCCGACGACAAACGTCAATAACTCACAAGACCGTTATTATTCTGCAAACGTCGGAAAGCAATACCAGTTAAATTACCTTTAAAATGGGCTTAAGACAATGCAGCAAACTGCACAATTTAATAATCGACCATCTTACAATCACTAAGTACTTAGCTTCTTTTTACTAAATAACACTAAACACTGAAGCAAGAGAGTTGTTTAAAGTACGATAACAAATTAAATATAATACCACCGTCGGTCGACTTTTAGACGGTGTCCGGGACCGACTACTTAACTGTTAACGAGCACGGAGCGCAGATTTAACTTGGTATAAGTTATCATCGATCAACTGACCCGCGATCGGGCTCGACGCCCGTACCTGTCGGTGCGAAGCCGCTGCTTTTGTCCACTGAGCCACCGTCGCTCTGTTGAAATATCGTTGTGCCGGCGGACATTTTGTAAACATACATCTTCGCATAATAACAGGTGTTTAGTATGAAAAAAATACCGTAACTTACAAAAATAACGCTTTTCGTTGACCACGACACACATCAGAATCAGATTATCTGGCATCAGACATACAATCAAATCACACCAAGAACATCTGTCGCACTTACAACTTGAAACATTTACAATAGTCGTTACAGTAGTAATCGTAATATTATGCTAATGTGCCTAGTAGTTCCGACTGCATGCGTTCACTTGTACATACCTACAACCGTCCGTGTCGGTGCAGTTCGCGCATGACGATGGCCATGCACAATGCAATTTATTATTCGGTTGCCGTGGTGACTTACTGACATAGATAGCACTAATACATGTCATGCAATTTGATAGTTTTCTTTACTATCTGTCATTTTTTTTCTTATTGTAGTAATCTTAGCACACATTGCAGTAATACAGTCGCCGTGGCTCTGCGGCCGTCGGTACCCGTATAACGTGATGAATATTGAGAGACGATGTATTTTTTCGAGAAATTACGTCGGCATCGTCGTGTCGACTGCAAAACGACATGCCGAAAATAAATGAAATCGTGATCCCGGCGTCTCATAATTGTTAACAGCGCGAATGGCGTTCGCCGCGGGCGAGGTACCCGCGCGTTTTGAGACAGCTGGATTTAATAAAACGTCAACAAATTTTAAGTTCGTTGAAGTTTAGAAATATGAAATTCAAATTTTAATATTTCTCTGTTTCATGCACGTTGATGTAAACTACCAAATGTTATTTGTTAATTCATAACGTGAACAGTTTTGTAAAGTTTCTACAGTCTTAATATATCGTAATATGTAAAATATCCAACATTATAGACTGACAGATTATTAAAGAAGTGACAGCCAAAATAAATCATGGGTTTATGTTGTCCGTGTGTTTTGGCATAACAATTGACCCACCTCGTTTCCTCCCTTAGGCGTCAGGGTGGCTAAAAGAAAGAGTGGCTAAAAGTGGATTATCAAAATATCTTAGGACTCAAGGTAAAAGATAACTACTGCCTCGAAATTGAGCCAAACGCGCACTCGAAGACAGACATGAAGCTAAGCGCGGTGATCGCTAGCGAGATTTCTCAGCTGCGTATTCTTGTTCAGGCACACCCTAAGACTAGGGGTTGTAGCGACAGTCGCCTACTACAGGTGACCTACGATGGTATCTACATGGCCTATCTTTATAACGGTCATTTACCTAAGAAACCTACTCTAAAATTTATTCATTGAAATTTAAGGTTCTTCACAATTGAACGATGGATAAGAATTAACTCTGTTGGAAATTTTAATTATTATTGACATAACAACCTTTATTGGCCGCCGCTCGCCAACACTTGAAGAAAAGCTCTAAAAATGGAAACTAGTTTGCTAAATAGATTAACCAATTTGCGTCTACTTAAAGTATCTGGTTTATAAAAACAGTCCAGAACGTGACTAATATCTTTAATCTGTTAAAGATATGCATCGAATTCGCATAGTTTTCGCAGTTATAGCTAATTTAAAAATAACTTTCAATTAATCTCATCATAGATGTAATTTAATAGTTTTGTGAATTTTGTATTATTATAATTTCATAGTAACATCAATGTCACGTCCTAGCGAAAGGTTTATAAACATCTGAATCAGATAGGTTAAACCACAGCCACCCTTATTGTTGTCTCTGATTAGAACGACAGTACCTTCGTAAATGTTGGCCTGCGCTGAGGCATGGGGTCGGAAATAAAAACACTTAGTTATTTTTTCACGGGGCGCCTATAAAAGCACCGCAGTAGATCAAAGCTCGCCGGCGGAACTCGCACTGCAGAAAAAAATTGCACAAACAGTAAAAACAGGGCTGTAAATATCGTTTGTTAAGAACTTCGCTTTTTTCATACCTAAGTACTGTACACTATATAACTTAATTATTTTCAAAAAAAAGGCCACACACGATTTAAGTAAAATCATTATGCTATGTACCTTTTTTGACAGGAAACGAAAGTCCTAATAAAAATATTAAAAGGATTAAAATACGCACCTGTACAGTATACGGCCAAATTTCGGCTATTGCCTAGTTATAGTACCATTCCTATTGAACCCAGTTAAATAACAGTTTATCTCAGATAACTCTTTTGAGTAACATTTTGTAACCCTTTTGAGGATTTTTTATAGATTTCTCAAACTCGAGAACGATACAAATCGAAAATTTGTGTGATGGAATACTTTTTCAATATTTCCTTTTCTTAAATGTTTCTCCACTCTGAATGACTTCAGAATATATGATTTATGACTCCCCCGGTGCTACTGTAAGCAACTGGCTTACACATAAGCTCTCGTTGATTTTTAAATTCGCAAACAAAATACTTTTACTCAACTGTATTTTTTTCTATAGTATGCCATCGAATTTTGTGTAAAGCAATGTCTTAATCAAGCTCTCGGTTAATACTTCATAATGATACTATGTATATAATTAGTGCACAAATAATACGTCACTCTGCTATTTTACAATACACAAATTTCACAGAACAACATCAATTACAAATTTCGCTGTTCCGTACTCAAATTTGTTAGTATCTTTATTTCTGAAGAGCCTCATTCAATATTGCCGTCGTGTAATAATTTTAAGACTCGTTAATTGACCTGGAAAAGGATTTTTCATTCATAAATGACCTCTACTACAATAAAATCGGAATCGAAGATCGCCTCTAAACGTTTACCGACCATAATGTCGAGTGGCTCTTCTTTCCGAGACGAGACCGTAACAGACAGAAAACGTGGTGGACTCATGGACGGCCTTTTTTCCCTTATTTTCGGTACTACACCTGAAAGGACCGCTCGAAGAGTCGCGGCCGAGCCGACCTCGCGCAGCCGGACCGATGCAACGGTCACCCGGTTACATCGCAAATCTACCCTTTAGCAAATTAAATCGACCTTTGATCGCGTCCGCGTCTCGCGACCGGAACTACCGGCTATCGGCCATCGCGCTCCCAAATATTGACTCTCGACGTGCACGACGCGGGCGAGGACGCCGGCCGCGCGGAGGGCAGCCGGCGCGACCACGACTCTTACTGTGTTTCGCTTAAGGTTTAAATTAGATATTTTAAAAATGATAACCGCATAGGTCGTTCCTCGATTACGGCGTGAATATGTATTTCATTATGAATTATTTCTACCGAAATGCGTAGCGGTGACACGCGGGTCAGCTATTGTTGTTGCCATGGGAACAGAAACCGTGAGTCGACACAAACGACACTCGCTTGCGGATAGTGTTGTCGATGGATACTGACATACATACAGTACTTACTGATCTCGAGAAAGAAAAGGCTAATTAAATAATAGCAACTTGTGTATCAAATAGTTAATACAATATATAAAGAATTAAACAATATCGAGTTAAATGTAGAAAAGTTTAGTTAAGAACGGAAAAAACTGTTATTCCTCTAGATTAAGGAAAACAGTACCTGGTAGTCCAGTGGTTAGCACGTACAAAGCGAGACAAGCGAAATCGATGGCTACGGTGTACTCAGTTTTGTATCTGATGTGCAGATTTATGTATCAAAATTATCACCGATTTTAACGGCGAAGGAAAAAATCCTGACAAAGTCTACAAGTTTGAAAAGATTCTAACAAATTTCAAAGACCGGCCGGAGTCCTTAGTTTCATTCTACTAGTTCAAAGACTAAAGGCTAACATTAAATACTCTATCATTAATAATGATTCGTGTCTCAATTAAAAGCACTGTGTGGGTGACTTATCTGCTTGTAATACCTAACATTGAATTAATTTAATAAACTCATAAATAATTACATAATGTTTCATAAAGTCAACGGTCACCAAATAGCAAACGATCTTCTAAAGTCGTAAGATTTTTTCCAATGCCTTTATTCTTATAAATATCTCTGTAGACGTAATGTTCATTGTCACTGCAAATATGATACTATAATACACAACACGTGAAAGCGGTTGAAGAGCAACGGAATTACGTGTCATCAGAAATTATTTCCCTCTTCTGTTTTACAAAATGAGGAGAATGGCTTATTACTCAAGTTTAGTTACGGTGTTTCGTAGTCCTCTTCTCTTCTAATTCGCAGTTTTTTTATATCAATAACTTTAAAATTTTTAGAGTTTTGTACACAAACAGCGCCAACAAGACTTTGTTACGACCTTACGCCGTCTGTCCTTTCATCGATCGCTCCGTTTCTATTTAAGAAAGTATTTTTTTCATCGTTTTTACTTTTATTTTGGTTTATCGTATAAACGGTAATACACACAAACATTAAATTTGGTGTGATAATAAAAACTTACGATGTAGACATAAGTAGGGCTTAAACTATTGATATCGAACTGAATAAAAACACATTTTTTCGACATATTCAATGTATTTCTATGGTGGTATGGAGCACTTGATGCAGGATTTCGGCGCGCACTTGGCCGATTCTTACACTTATTTCAAAAATACTTCTGGTTGACGATAAAAACTTTATTTTTTTTTAGTAACTATTTACGTATTTCCAACCCGAAACAAAAATATTTTGTAAAACAAAAGCCTCTACAGTGGAATATACAGACGTAACAAGATAATTAATTAATCACACGATCAGTGGGAAATAATTCTTTAAAAGAGAATACAAACGTAACTAAAATGTAATTCGCGGCTGCTGTGAATGCGTAGTGAGTGTTAGACCGTTTATCAAAACGGCCGTAATACATCAAAGAAATTGCCTTACAATTATGTAACCTAGAAATGGGTGCAAAGAAACCACAGCTTAAGTACGATCGCGTGCAAAGTATCGCTTACAACAAACAATAGCCGCATCATAAAGAGCGAGCGATCGCCGCGTCTTAATCTCGGCGCCCCGCGTCCCTCGCCCCGCAGCCCGCCCGCTGAACAGGTTCATAAGCGCTACGTACTGCAAAATGTTTTTCCTAATTATCGTTATTTTAAATTTTATGAGGGGAAGAATATGTATTAAAACGAAAATATATAATATGAGATCTTACATTTTTTATCCAGATTATTGGAAAAGTATTCTAAATTTTTAAAAAGTAATTTTTATATATCTAATCGATGAAGTGACTAAAATTAGGGGTACCTATTATTTGAGAGTATTAAATAAAAGAAATTGGAGTAATTTAAAAAAATCAATTTTTTCAAAATTTTTTGGTAATGTAAGGGCGATTTCAGTGCCGCCGTTTAAGCCCGCACTTCGGATTTTGCTTCACAGTCACTTCGGAGTACGGATTCTTGCGGTGTGTGGGCAAAATGATGGAGAGTGTTTCGATGTTCAGACTTGTTTATTGCAGCGCGAGCTCCACAAGTGGCGGTACAACTGCGTCAATTCCTCTACAATTTATAAATGGCACATCCGCCTGCACATATGAGCTGCATATATTACAATCGAGGCGGCGTGGCCATGCATTTCACATATTTCATGTATGGGCACCATACGCGCTCGGTACACCGATTCGCGGTCGTACCGTATAGACTGGCTCTGATCCCCCGGTCAAGATACAATTTTATATGCAACTTACATTAATTTCGTATTCATGATTTAACATGACAAAAACATTAACACAATGAAAACAAGCAAAACAAGAAATATTCTAATAAAAAGCACGATAAATATATACAAACAGGCATAATAAACAAATATTATGCAATGAACGACTCCTAACAACTAATCTCTACCGGGGTAATAAAGAGACAACTACTCAAATTATTTAATTAACACACACAAAATACAATAAAACAAAAAAGAATTCTTAACCTAAGTCCGTTTTAATAAATCAAAATAATACATTTATTTAAACATTGTTCAATTTAACACTAAGAGCGCGGCTGTCCGTAACAGTTAACGAACAAATCAACTGATTTTAACTAGTCCAGCAGTGATCGACGCAGGTTTTTAAGTTCTGAAAAAAACTCAGAACATGCATTCAAAAACATATACAATCTCACAGTAATTTAAAAAAAATCAATTTTCTCAAAATTTTTTGTTAACGATATCTCACGAACGAATCAACAGATTTTGACCGGACCGGCAGCGATCAGAATGGTTTTTTTTATGTTGAGAACTAATTAGTATTTGGAATCGAACAGTTTTTCAAAATTTTTATTTTTGAGATTTCTCGAAATCTACCAATTCAAATCTGTAGAAATTGATAGGAAATCTAAGTTTTGTGAAACAGTTTGGAACGCAACTTGTTTGGTTCCATTGATCTAGCCCTTCAAAAGTTATGAGAATTTTACATACATCCACACAAACACACACAGGCGCGCGCACGCACGCACTCACGCATACATACAGACATACAGACACTATCGAAAAATTGTCAGGGTAGCTTCCTGCTTCCTGTGACCTCAAAACATCGAGATCTGATGAAAACTCATTTTTAGAAAAACGGGCTAAAACCAATATCTTCTCAATTTTTTAAAATTTTCAATTTTCTTAGCAGGAAGTTAACAAATTAAATTCACCCTGACACTCGACCGACGTCAACACTCGGTAACCGTGGCAGCCGCGGCCTCCAATGTATGGGGCAGTCTGATGAATTCTTATCAGTTGTGATACTGTAAGTCCTGCTGCAAATCCTGGAAGTGGAGCAGCTGAAGTCCAGACTTGGATGACCGTAACCTAATCAACTATGAAACTAATGTGTCTTTCGATTGTTCACTTAACGCATTTTTTTCAATTACCTTTAGTAATCGCGGACAGCTGATAATAATAAGCGGACACTCACTCGAAATTTAAATAAAGCGTATCATTAGAAAGGTAAAATATTTAATTATTATTAAACCATAAAGTTATAACATTTCACATAATTAACGCTTAATAGTTGATGCATTCAACTTTTATATACCATGTTATTATTCTATTTTGAACCTCATACAGTTAAGTTTTAAAATCAAAAAATGTGTAGGTTCTTTACAAAATCGTATAACTCTACACAACAGAGGCTTATTTTGGTAATTTTTAATAGAAGCGATGAAATTTATAAGAAGGAAATCATGTATTTGCACGACTGTAGATTTGAACAAACAACGAAATATCCTGTAGAAGCTGTTTCGAGAACAACGGGTTCAAAATAAACTGATATGTACTGTGTCAATATCTAAACCGAGTCATATCTGAACTACGGGTTAATAATGCTCATCATTTGGGCAGTTCTGTAACTGAAAATGTGGTAAATCGAAACAGACCAGCCCTTAGATTTGAGACAGCCATGAAACGGCTCATGTCCGGACAGCGACGTGGACGGGCACTGGGGCGTCGTCGCGCGTCGAGCACGGGCTCATTATCACCGTATAAAACTACGTGCAGTGTTTGCCCTTATCGCGTATAGGGAACGCTTCCATCTATACTACCATACCCCACTCGCACTATTTGTAACCCCACCTCTGCTGCAGGCCAGTGGTGGTCGACTGATAGAAATTCTCTTTAGAAATCGCGGTGTTGAAACAGATCTCCGCAGCCTGATCGGCAAGTTTTTTTTTTATTATTATTATATCAGAAATGCTTTATCGCCAGGGTCCATATATAGTAGTAAGAAGGCAGATGTTTTCTATCTTTCCAAAAACAGACACAGAAATTAGGTAACCGTGCGAGCGCGTGTGGTCCGATCGACGGCATGCTCGCGACATCTGCATACGCCATCAAAGGTATCCCTTTGCATATTTTGCGTTCATATTTCATTCACAAAAACTGAGATCGTTCATTCATCATTCGATTTCACGAAAATAAAAACGCAATGTCACCAACGTCTTTGTCACGTTTTGTACAATCCGGGCGGCCATGTTGAAATATTTTGTCACAACAATTTGTCACGGCTGTCAGAAAAATGCACGTCACGGGGCCGGTCGTATGAATTATGTCAATTAGCAATAATAAATCATACCCGCATCGATCTTTCATTCGATGTATCGATCTATCGATCTAACGGAATCCTTTCGTACGTCGGTTGCGCCTGTGCCGTGACAAAGACCGGGCAAGAGCAAGAGCGGCGCGAACCGTTTTTTTTTACTTTCAAATAATCGGCATGCGCCTACTTTTTAATATGGATGACTTGCTTATCTTTTTTTAGCATAAAAACTCGACGACGGTCGTCTCGTCTCCGATTTGTTCTCAAGTAGGCGTGTACGAGACGACACGGGTCCGTTTCATAGACACAGTTGCGCAACTAGTGGTTCAGTTTTATAGAATCCATTACATTTTTTTGTGAGCTTGTTTTTCACTGAGCGATGTGCTAAACGGTTATTAAAATACGAGTCAGTGAACTGCGACTATTAATTACGACAAGTTATCATAGTTCTGTGTAAACACAGCGCCGACATCATTGTTAAAGACCATCGACGGCAATATTATCTAGAATAATTTCCGGGTGTCTCAATACGAGATTTCAATCAAAGATTTGGAACCACATTTTTCTATTCTTCACGTTTCTTGGAACTCATCGATTTCTTTGCACATGTTTTCGCATGCAATTCTGCTGATTTTCGAGCACCATTTTATCCCAATAATTTTTATCACAATTTGTATCGCCTCAGCAGTTTTATTTTATATTGTCTTCATATAATCATAAGATGAGCAGCTCATAATTATATCAAAGCATTCTTTAAGACATGCACACTCATTCATAATTTTTCTCTTTTGCAGTTTACTTTTAAAACATTAAATTTTTGAACTCGCACGCTACGCCGCAAGCGCAGAACGCGTTCCCACACGCGGCCGCGACCAATCGCTAATGGCGGCCGCGCGCTCGTTAGATAACTGCACCACTTGCCGTATCGCAGCATCGCGCCTGCGCACGACCGCCGGCCCGCGCCCGGACTCCAATAACTACCTCCTAATGTTGCGTGACAGAACGTGCAATACATCACTTTTTCAGGCTACTGAAATTAGAGCTATGCGATATGTTTAAGCTCTAGAAACCCTCAAAATGAAACTATTAAAAATATGCAAGTGTATGAATGAATAGAAGTGAATAGTAGAATAGTGGTAAGAAAGCGTATAGTTAAAGCGTGTCTTTGTAATTCGTTTTACACAATTTTTGAGCTGCTTTTTCGGATATATTTCCAGTACCTTTTAATTTGTTTCTTCTGCCTAACTTTTTTTCGCCAGTCGCCTTAACGCCTGAACTGCCGCAGGCGGCCTGCCGCGGCCCCTCGCCCGCGGTGTGGATATTCTTCTAAACTCGGATATTGATTTTAAGAAACGCATACAGCTCACTCAATTTTTAAAACTTCATTCTAGTTACTTCAGAATACATGAAAAGTAGTCTTCAAAAATCCGCGCGTGTTGCGTGTTGCATTTTCGAGATAGCTTCGAAAAAGCATATTTACCTCACTTTTTACCGTTCACATATTCATTATAAAGCATAATTTCACAAACCTTTCTATAAACAAAATGTGTTTTAATAGTTTATGACCAGCGAAGGAATTCCAAAGTAATGTTTTTGTAGCATAATTTTCCACTCGTATCTAAATCAAGTTCATATAGATGTCTTAAATCGGTCAAAAACGAAATGTCGCTAAACGGCGATCAACACTAGTTCTCAACCGCATCTTTCTGTGCTCCGATCTATTTCATCTTTAAAATCTTAAATAGGCTAAGACTTTTTTTTGTAACTAGCTTACGATTAACCTGAACAGTTATACCTAACAACGCAACCTTATAAAATTCAAACCTGAAGCAACATAAAAAATAACTGATTATCGACATTGAGTAATTGGCAACAAAGTGGAAATCGTCGTTGTTTATCTAAAATCGACGGATATTATAAACTAAACTTGCAATTCAAAACGAAATACAATGTATTAATACTTCAGTGTTGAAATAAGTATTTCATTGCGCACGAATTTATCGTACGCCACTCGCATCACTAAATCAGCATTTCATTATCAGACTCAGATCTGTCAGGAAGCTGTCCTCGGATCTTATTTTTAACGAGGCACAAAATTATGAAAGAGATTTTCTGCTCGTGTCGTCATGCATTTTTGCCAAAACTGCATCAAAAAGTACTTACTGAAAATAGAACTTTATACGATGTTCCGCTAAGGATGAAATTTACTTTATTTCATTTACATGTCAAAAAGCGCCCTCGAAGTTTTTTTAACTGATTTCGCATCCCGTATCTCAAACCGAAACCGTACGCACTGCAATATTAAAGGTGAGCTTCCATTGAGCTCGACCGACATGGAGAAGTTAATCGTATCCGATAAACTAATTAGGACGGTCAGGAGTAAATCGACGTGTTGTTTCGAATTAGCCGCTAGAGCGCGCCCCGCGCCGTCGGCGGCGGCCGCGAGCGCCATGTCGTTTATTTTCATTGAACTCTTTTCGTCATTCCCGTCCAAATCGAATGCGCAAATCCAATTTGCACGCTGGGAATTTGCACGAAATTTATCGCGAACCTTAGTCTTACAGCGGGTTACGTCGCAACATTTTACATTTTGTGCATTCCGATACTTTTGTTTCAAATATTACGTTTACTTTTTGGGCGTATTTTTACCGAAACTACAAATCGGGTTGCACCGACCTCACGAATACCAAAGTAGCACTATAGTGAGTGTCCCTTATAATAACGTAAGACATTCCCATGATTTTAGTAGGGAAAGCAGAATTTTCCTCAATAGTAACGTTCTGCAATATTTATTATTAAGTAATAAGTAATATTTATTACTGCAATGCGTATTCATGACTTTAAATTGTCACTTACAGCTAGTAAAACAATACTTCCTATTTTATTTTTATTACACTACATTTACTTGATTCGACAATATCTAAATTTTCGTTCAGAAGAGTTGGACGAATTCATATTAAAACTATTTCAAACAGAAATAAACGCCACAAACGTCAAAATTTACTTTTTCGTAAAATTTATTTTAATCGTCATTAATAATTTCGTTGCAACGCAATTTTTGTTCATTTTGACGTGACAACGTCTTAAATTAGGTTGCGGCTGGGAGTCACTTATGAAAAAGGTGTAACGCTCGGTAACGTAACGATGAGTCACCGAACGAGAGAGAGGCCCGCCGAATGCCTTGCGTCTCTCTCCCACTCAACTATGATCGGTCTGCCGCGCGCGCAGCACTAGAGAATTAGTGCATAGCTTGCAAATGTATTGCAAGTTATTGTATGTATATTTGTATATAAATACGTATGTTGTGTAAAGGTAAAAATAAAATTTTGTTAATATGAAATTCAGTGCGAGATTCTTTGTATAAATTAATGTTTTAAATATAATTCTTTGTATAAATAAATGTTTTAAATTGTTACTATTATTTCATCCTTCTTCCTACTATACGAATGAATATTCACATTAAAATGATTTTACCATTCAAAGTCGTTGTCACGTAAAACTTTCGCCCGTATACCGACTTTACAGGCAACCAAATTTTTACGTTTTATTTATACTTTAAGAACTGCGTTGGCTCAACCCGCTATCAAAGCATATAATTAATTAACCTTCCATTGCACTAGCACACAGCCAATATAATGGATGTTTTACGCGACAAAACAAATACATCAATAATAATAACAAAAACATTTCCAGATATTAATGATTTTAGAGGTGTTTAATTATTTCATTCAATTATTTTCAAGTTATCGATTTATTTAATAACGAAGCGACCACCTCTTTATGAAACGAGTGAACGGCGTCAAATTTTACAAATACGAAGATATTAAGATACGAGCATACGGGATTAACAGGATTTATTTAGATCGAGGCTGAGGCTCGACCTGCGTGTGCTTTGCTTGTAAAGCTATGGGCCGAATGTAGGTCAAGTTTGTTACGACTGCGGTCCGCGTTTCTTAAAACAAGTACGTCCATATTTACTAAATCGATGTTGTCACAGAACAAAAGCGTGTAGATATAACTCTCGAGGAGCATATCGCAGCGTGTTCTGTCTAATTTAGGTGGCGTCCACGGCGATCAGCGCGGCGATAAGCGGCGCGGGCGGGCTCACGCTGCGAGATTTACTACTGCCCTCTGCGCCCGCTGCGTTGGTAGATAAAATTCTTGTTTGTTAACCGTATTACAAATTATCGATGAAATAAATAAAATCGAAGATTTATTCACTTTAAGACGTACCGAGAGGATATTTTGCATTTTCTTAATATCCAATTGAAAAGGGAGGTGTCGTTTTTTTATGGGTTTTATTACCAGAAATTTCTTGGTAAGATTTGGTTAAAACGTAACAAAAATTATGTTTTACACAAATGTTACGATATGAGTAAAAATATAGGCGTACGGTGATCAAAATTTAAAATACTAACAGATCTTACAGTATTTATGTGTAAGCACCTAAACCAGAACAGGCACAGAGTTACCTACAAATGCCATTTTAATACTTTTTCGATATGCTTGATTTACTGTTTCCTCGGCGAATAGAAAGAAAAAGTGGTTCATATCGTGCGCCGTCTCCGTCATTAGCGTCCACCGCTGGGCGTAGACCCCTCACTGGATATCTACCACGCACGGTCTTGAGCCACCCACGACCGACGGGAGTCCTCCACCTCGATCAGATCGTACGACCATCTAATGAAAGACCATTTCACGCTGCGACATCAGATTCTGGTCACCACTCGAAAGCTTTTTCTTCCCGGCCGTAATCGGTTCTACGAGCGGTGTAACTTGCCCGCTATCATTTCATTTTACTAATTCTATAAGTTATTTTGGTATCTCTAGTACTTCTGCAGACTTCTTCCTTTCAGATTTTATCTCGCAAATAAAATTCGAGCATGACACTTTCCACCGCATATTGAGTACTTTTACTTTGCCTGTGACATAGAGCTTGTGAGAAGACCACATTTGGCATCGGAATTCTACACACTTATCATCTATCATACAATTATATTATCCGTCCCCGATCGCGCCTGGGTGGTCTGTTTGCTTCACGCAGAATATAAAGCGATCTCGTAAGTTCAAGTATACTATTATTTGCGTCCGTAATAAACTTGTGAGTCGTTTGGATTTCTTAACATTTTTGACTCGAGAATGTTTCACAACTTAACTCTTCATTTCTGAAAATGAGTAAAACATCTGTTGACTTTTAAGAACGAGCAATTTCTATGTACATAAGTCGTCACCAGCCCGTTTCGCTGCGCGTTGAGTTATGAAAGCAAATAAAAATATGGTGATGGATGTATGAAGTCCAGAAATATATAATTAAAATCATCTACCAACGATTTCATATCGAAGGACCAAAGTCCCATGTCGATACCTTAAGTAACTTTTACTGATGCTCAAACGAAAAATATCGTTATCAGTTTGTTTGTATAGATGGACAAAAAAAAACAAAATCATTAGAACTATCACAGCAAAAACTATAAATAATTTATATACATGGTGATTTTCGTTATTCTTTTTTGGATTGTATATCAAAAAAAGAATAGTGCGTGGACTCCCTCCGCGCGGACGAAGTGAAACTTATTAGTAATATGGAAATGAAAATAGGAAGGGGTAGAAATTGATTTTTAGTAAACTCATATTGTTTCTTTAAGACAAACTTTATTAACATTGCTTATTATTTACAATTGCTCGCATCTTTTAATATAATTTTCGAGTGGAGAAATATCCGAATCTATTGGAATATTGGACGCTACTCGTAGCTAACGCTCGCGCTGGCTTGTAACAGGTATACTAGGCGCATGCGTTCGAGTGCCACGCATTCACTCTCGCTCTGTCTCTTTCTATTCACCTTCCCCAGGAGCGTTGAACGTTTAAAGCAAAAGTACTTTCATAACCCCTCCATGGTAGCGTTAAACGTTTAACGCAACCTTGTTGAAAGTCGCATTAGAAGTTTCACTTCAATAACGAAATATGGCTAATTAAGAAAAAATATCACAATAATAACTATACTACAAATAACGCTCGACAAAATAATAAAGTATTTTTAAAAATACACGGATATCCCAATTGACTGTAGAGTTAAACGAGTGAGTCACATTCCGTGCTAATAACACCTGTCCGCCAATGACGTGGTCGCCCAGACTTGGGTCCGTGTAGACGATGTAAATACTAATGTTTCATTCGTTTCAAAAACAATGATTTGTCTTCAGGTATTTTACAAGTAAAAAAAAACACTGTATAAAACCTTTTGACGTGATAACGTTCTATAAATCGATGAACGCGAGCTGCACACATGAAAAAGCATGACTCATTGTCGCGTTCCGCTTGAGCCGAGCGTTGGAGCGAGAGCGCGGGACAATAGAGAGACACGATCGGCCTAAGCTTTCGGTTTGTGATGTATCTATCTCTTTACTGTACAATTTAAGTAGAAAAACAAATTGAATTAACGAGTGCAAATAAATGTTCATTTATCGAAAACTTTGTCATTTTTAATTAACTCCTTCTTTGTATTATACAAAATAATGATCATTCAGTGATAATAATTCAATTCATAAAAGAATACAATTTTTTATCAATGTTTTCTTATGACATTATCACGTAAAATTATCGTCCGTAAACCGATTTTTCAGACAAGCAAATTTTTTCTACAAATATCGGATAGTATAACATATTTCGTGTCAAGAAAATTTGAATATTGAATAAATGCGAACACATTAATCGGCCCGCCAAAACCACAATTTGTTCGTCATGGGCGAGCTAAAGTGCAGCGGTGTACGGCGGGCGCGGGCGCGGGCGCGGTTGCGTAACGGAGGCGTTATCGGCCTGCAATAACATGCGCCGCGGCCCTCGAAATGAACGACTAAACGGCTGATTGGAAAATGACCGATTTCTGTCACGCCGTATTAACGCTGAATTAGGTTTCTGAAGCGATTTTTTCAGTCACGCGTTCGATGTGACTGCACAGGGCCGCTGCGCCGGCGTGCGCCCCTGCCCCTGCCGCGAATGAGTGTGTGTCTCGAGACTCCGCTTCACGCGTCACGCTTCAAAAAGAGATGTTCTTCTAATTAGCTTCCTCTCTTTGCAGATGAACCAAAAGTGCAAGGTGTGCGGGGAGCCCGCGGCCGGCTTCCACTTCGGCGCCTTCACCTGCGAGGGCTGCAAGGTACGTTTAAGAAGTAATTTTAAAAATTACTTCTTTCTCGGGTATAATGTAATACCTACCCCTTTTTTATATTTGCTTTTCTAAACCGGAAAACAAAGCCACCCCGATGTGTTCCCGACCGGTTTGTTACAGTCGTTAGGACCAAAAAAATAATGATCGGATTGCGCCTCCTCATCGAGACCTCCTCCTACGAAATGCGGGACTGCACTTCCGTCTGTTGTACATCTATCACGAAATCGTTCAATACCCTAATGACATTTATTAAGATTCATTATTGCTTTCGAATTTCGTCAATTGAACGCTATCAGGAATAAAGCGGTCGTCGCAATATTTACATTAATTATCGACTCTTTTACTACGCATCTCGAACTTAAATTCAAATTGATATGACGATACGGCCGCCCATTCACGCAGTAGTACACATATACACATACAACACACCGCACACTAATCCGAATACTTTACCGAAAGTGTTCTGTTACGTCTACTACTAACTACAGAACCTTCTTATTTTAACTCGGCTATTAGACTATCGCTCGATTCAGTGATATCTTATGAAAATCAGTCAAGCTCACTAATCTGCAATCATATTGTGATCGATACCAAAACTTATTATCATTAAGGTAATCTACTGAGGGGTTCGTATTCCTTTAAAAATATTTATAAAGAAAATAACTCTAAATTGCACTCAAGCAACGCGCTCCCTAATTTTTCCAAAAAGTCGTGAACTAAAATAGTTTTCTTTTTAATATCTCATGGTTTTAAAGGAGAAGACTGGCTATTTTTAGTTCGTAGACTCCGAGTGATTTTTTCAAATTTTAAGAGCTCGAAGACATAAACAACTAGCTTTTTTTACAGCTCCGCCCGCGTGGACATATAATTAAAACTTCCATTTTCTATATCGAGTTATCTTGCTGTCGTTGATACCATTCTCGAGCCTATTTTCGATTTGTTCAGTTAGTTTTGATCCAATCATGTTTTCTATTCTAATTATGCATCTACGCTACACTTCTCGAATAGTATTTCTCGTATTTTATTTGTACTATTTACCAAATCTGTTATGTTCGCCAAATTTCACCATAATATAATATTTTCCGTTCAGGAGTGATAGTCATAGACAAATATATGAACGTATATACCTCTTGGGAACTGCATTCGAGAGCTAAAAATAAATTATAATAAAAACACAAAATATTTCCCCAAAAAAATATATTCAAGAATAGAATTCTAGATCGCAAACAAATCGTCTTTCACCCCCGTCTACCTGCCGTCGACGCTTCCCACGCTCGTTCATATTTTAAAATACATTAATGTTTTGGGTAAAATTTTTGGAAGTACCAAAAATCTTGTTGTCAAAGTAACTATGTCAAAAATGTATAATTGAAAATGTACTTATAAGTAATATAAAATAATTTATATACAACCCTAATAAATGCTCGGCCATGCAATTTCAGAGCAACCCCTTTCATAAGGGAAATATTCAGGATATCAGGCCTATAATTGTCATTATTAGGAAAATGAGTAGGTGTGAGAGGGGTAACGATATTGAAATGAAGCCTCTCCGCGAGAGCCTCCATTCTTGTACCGTTCTTATTAGATTAATTGCAATTCCTGTTTGCGCATTTGCTATTAAAGTCACCGAAGAGAATGACGGCATCCTCTAGGGCGAAAAGTGCTTTTAAATCGCTCCGAAGTAGTTTTTTCTTAGGAGAAAGGTATATTGATACTAAGATCAGAATACCATGTCCCGTGATGCGAAGCCTACACGCGGTGGCTTCTATATTAGTTAATGGCGCAATATCAATCGGACAGCAGTATAGAGAACGATTGTGACAAAGCGCGGTTCCACCCTTTCGAGCGCTTTGTCGGTCTATTCGTAGTAAAATGAAATTATTAATTTTGCAAACATTTGACAAGGTTGATTCAAATGGGTTTCCTGCACCATAATTATATCTGCTTTGTATTTCAGAGCACATTCGGCCAGCTCGTTTATACTTATGACTAAAGCGTTAGCATTCAATAATGTAACTGAAATATTTTTACGTTTATGGCGTCCAACTGAATTTACGTAATTTATGGATTTTACGAATACGTTTTTAAAGTTCGGTGCGAATTCGCGACTGATGGTTAGCCACCTCGCCCCTCACCCCTCTACGGCGCAATCCTGTATGACGGATTCTGTATATCCGAGATCAAGTGCTGGCAGTCAGTTTTATTTCTCCGTTCAGTGCGATCAGTTACAAACGTTCAAGTATTTTCGTAGCGATTTATTGTGACTCTATGTTTCGAAATATGCGTTTTCTCCAGTTCTACAGATTTTTTTTCGGCAATACTATCACAAATGTGACATAAAATAAGTATACCACGCAATAAAATTTTATTCTAAGAAGTAAAACCGTGAGGAGCATAATGGGATCAATGATTGATCAGGAACAAAATCAGAATCGGGATTATAATCTATGTGGTATTGGATAAAAATTAAAATTGAGAAATTAAAATAACATCTAAATCGAGGACCAGACCGAAACTGAATCGAAAGTAGGACCTAAATCGGTTTAAGCCAGAATCGGAATTGAAAATATCCAACGTGATAGAATATTAAAAATAGAATACAAAAATGAAATGTAAATAAACTTTCCCCGTATAATGCACGCCCTTGGCATGCAAATAGTGCATGTAATTTGACGATTAGATATTGATGCAGTAATCAGTTTAATGGACGCGCCGATAGCGGCCTTCCGGGATGCACAGCTCGATTCAGCGATCCACTTCATTCGCTGCGCACGCACATCTTCCGCTCCACGGTTTTTATGGGCCGATATTGTCGGCCGCCGAAATAAGTAATTATTTATCACGAGTTACATTTTGATTATTTTTCGCTTCTTGCTCAGAATGTTGCAATTTTTAATGAAATTCGAGAAATTATTGTTTTGTCCTCTATTTTGATACTGTTTTAGTATCAGACGGTACGGTACGATACCAGATACGGTAGCAGGTGTGTGTTAATAGCATAGTGATCATCATTTTTTCTACAAATTTTTAATAATAATTAGATTACCAGTCCATAAATATCAGCAAGAGTAAGGTAATGGTGTTAGAAATAGGCAAAAGTGCGATTGATTCCGATATATATATATTGTACCAAGTTTCGCTCTGTGAATTATAAATCGATAAAATTAAAATCGGTTGTTTAATTTATATAATCTATCTGTTCACGTGAAATCTATTAGAAAACTTTATAACTAAAAAAATAAAATAGAAATTTCCATTCCCCTGTCATTTTTGTGGTCAAATAACTAAATTATAATAAAAAAACGGAAAATTGAGAGTCGGATTCGCACACGAAGGATTCCGTACCACCACACAAGATTTAACACAAAAAACGCCTAAAGTCACGTTTCTTTAAGAGGGATAATCTTAACTTTGCCTTTGACAAACTGTTGTCCCCATACTTTGATATAGATCGCGGTCAGTTTAAAAAATGCAAATGAGTTTATAATCGCAACAACTTTTTTTTCATTTTTATTATCTGTTGTAGCGGCCACAGTAACACATACTCTTTGGAAATTTCAAGTCTACCTATCACGGTTCAAAGGATACAGCCTTGCGACGAGTGGACGGACAGCGGAGGCTTAGTAATAGTATTCCGTTAGCGCTGTTTGGATACAAAACCCTAAAAAGAAAATAATAAAGCATTAAATAAGTAAATTCTACCTATTACATAAGAACGGTACGGGTCAAGGTTTACTGTGTGTGTAGCATTTTGGCATAATAAAGTCTGTACGCATATAGATATACATTCTATTTTAAGTAATTAGCGTAATTTAAGTTATTACTTCAAGGGGTTCTTCAGAGTAGTCGCGGCTTCATGGACTTATATTATTTATGAGCATTTTTTTAACGGTCATTTAGGCATCTTTTAAATGAACACTTTAGCTAAAAAGACACATATTTTAACAATAATTAAGTAAACTATTAATTTTTTTTGTCTAACCTTAAATATTCTCAAACCAAAGACAAACGTTATCATTTTCAAAACAATGCTTTATTGTACCTATTGGACATGGAATTGATACCAAAATAATTCTCGAGTTGGCAGTACCATCTTTACAAAACTTTCGAATTACAAAAAAATAAAACACCAATTTCTATTTCGCTTACATTCTATTATTGTTGCTTAGCAATTTGTTTATACATGAAAACACAAAGAAAAAACAAAGTTTACTAAAAATTTAGAATTAGCTAGATCCCATTATCGTCCTCGAAACGACCTACGTAATTAATGTCATCAAAACCGTTAGAGCCGTTTTCGAGGTTCTTCGAAATTGGTATATAAATATGTATATATAAATTGCTCGTTTAGTGAGTAGATAGAATGTAAGAGTGTCAAATAAATGAAAGAGTTTGTACGCTTGGGTAGCCTGCTTGCAAATGATGGTAAACATGACAGAGATATTGAAAGGAAAGAAAATGCGGCAACTGAAGAAAATAAGACCCTGCATTTATTGAATTATGAATGTTTAAAATATCTCCCGACAAGCGCGTTTGGCTATCCATGATGGGGTCCTGATTCCTGCTCTTCTGTATGGTAGTGAGGGTTGAGTTTGGCAAAAAAAACACAAAAATGCGATCAATGCGGTGGAGATACGATCTCTGTGTGGTGTGTGTGTGGAGTGTCTCTGAAAGGCATCTTTCCTAAATGTATTATCTAGGAACAGTGACTTCAGAGAGCGGGGTGACATAAAGGAAGATGTAGTATATATTTGACTAGAAGAGAAAAAGTTATGTTGCGACGGTCTGGCCATATGGAAAGAATGAATGAAAGTAGACTGACAAAACAATTCTAAAGAGCGAATGCGTGTGATGGAAAGGTCTGTAAGAATCACTTTAGAAAATTCTATGCGGCATGGGTGGAGACGAGCATCAACAAAATGTGTGGGCGCTACGAAAAGACGAGCAGAAACACACCTGCGGCTGTCCACACGTGTAGGCAGAACATCGAGGTCGATTAAAACTATCAAAATTAAGGTTGAAGAAAGAAAATGGATTTCTTTTCATAATTTTTATATATCTGTAATGAAGATGGTTCAAATATGGACGCAAACGTATTGTATATATAATGCTGTAAGTTAAAAATAAATCTAAGATAATTCAGATTCTCAATCCGATTGATGTTTCACATAACATCTCAACACTATAAATCACTTTGTAGTCTGACACCTTAACTGTCGGTTTGTGCACGCCCATATATTAGACAATCGAAAATAAATGAAGACACTAACTCGGCAATAAACCCGTTGTCGCGTGGGCTAAGCCGTCGGCAAAGCCGAGTTGAACACTTCATAATGAAATCAAAACGTTTATTAAGCCCCTAGGGTGAGTCGGTTAGCGGGGACTCCGCGATAACATCGATGTGCGCATCTAAATCAAGGATATTATTGAGACAGGTCCGTTCAGAGCACGGCACTCGCGAGACCTCATACGATAGATTTAGTCGCAGGTCTGGCCGTCGACCACTTGGCCTGCGATCCCCGACACCCCGATAAATCACGATACGTACGTATGCTGTTCGTCGTTGATTAGTTTTATGGTGTATCTTTAAAGATCAGAGGTGGATTTTAATGAGAATTCATGTGATATCGACTTAAACCCATTCTTGATAAAAACGAAAGCACAAAATTGGTTCATAAAGAACGAAATTATATATGCGCATACGGTGTAGCAATGTCACGAGAAACTGTGATACTTCCCATTTTTTAACGTCAAAATACGATTAATTTATAACAAACCTATTATTGAAAAAAAAATTTGACTAGAATAAATATACATCATTCATTTACTTAAGAATAAAAAATAATTTTCTCCTGGAAAGAATCCAAAAATAATCTTAAGACATAATACAATATAACATTTCCTCACAGAATTTCATTAAATAAAGCTACTTAATTCCCTGGTAACTTATTTTTTTAGTAAATTTAGTGTTTGTAATCGATCATTGGGTCAAACTGTCTATAAGTCAGTGGCACAGAGCGTCTCGAGGTCGGTCATGGCGCGCGCACACCGGCCACCGACAAACGGCAACCGGCCATTAGTTGCACAACCGCGAGCAATGGGGAGCGTTACGAGCGCAGATGAGCCCACTTACAGCTAAGGAAACTCCGACAGAACGGCGGTTATCCGATTGAGAAATCTAGACATTGTAATGATAGGAGCGTAGGACTGAATTTATTAACTTGCTTTTAAGGGCAGTCGAAATTTGATTTTAGTTTGAAAAGCAAGAATTGAAGCCAATTCCAAAGAGAGCCCTGGCTTGCTTCGTCTCGATAATTAGAACAGGAAGCCAAATCAATTACCATTTCAATAAAAATATATATGTACTATCTCGTATGTTATGAAATTACGGAAATTAAATGCCTTCAGGCTGTCAATATCTTTTTATAACTGAACTGTAGAATTTTTATTAGATCCAATAAAATCAATAAAAAATGCACATTCGCAGCGGCACGGCGCTGCGCAGGCCTGAGCGGCTGATGTCAATTTGTTGAGAAGTAATCACTAAACAATGCTGCCACCGGCGTCCGCGCCGCCTCTGCGCTAATGCCGCTTTCACGCTCCGCCGCGCAGCGCCCGCGCCTGCGCCCGCGCCGTGCCGCGCGCTATCGATATCGATTAATTTAATTACAGGGCGATCCGTGTGGGCGGGGATCGCGCTTTGAATATGTAATGCTATTTTTTGTCAGTGCTATAATGCCGTGTTTACGTGCTAATGAATAATATGTATGAAGTGAGATTTGACTCACGAACCCGAACCTTCATCTCGGACTCAGAATTACGATGACATGACTTATAAAAAACAATCGGAAAGCATTTTAAAGTTTTATTTGACTGTTTATTTCCAGAAAATTTTATTTAAAATGTCGAATTTTGATATTGTTTATGAAATTGATAATAAATAGTTACCCCAGCAGCTTTTCTGTAAATGTATTTAAAATCGTTTTGCAATGTGTATTTTCATATATTTAAAAATTGCGGAACTTTGTTATTGAAAGGACTAATTTATTAGTAAACTTAAAATTATCTATATATTAATTAAATATTCGTAAAAGTACTATAATTAATTTTAATAACTATCGTACCTACTAATTAAGTATTAGTAATCGACGCAAGTGAAGACATCACTATGAGGTAAAGCCATTCGCAGCACGTCCTTATTAGCAACAGTAAGGTTACATTTGAATATGCTGGGCCGATTTCTTGAGAGTTCCCTGGGCCGGTGGGCAGACGTCTAATAATGTTCTGGCCTCGATACGAAGTGGTTCTAAAAATATTGTTAAAATACGGAAAGAATAGACTTTTTCAAACGTGAGTTTTCTTAACACGAAGTTGAGGACAGTGTGAAAAATTGTGTTACTTGATCTATTTTTTTTAATTGTAACTTGTATATACATGTAAAAGTCTTATATAAAATATCAAACGAGAACAATGTATTATCATAACCCTTAAACACTCAAGGATTTTGATACAATCAGCACATACAACATGATCGACTTCTATTTATTCCGAATCTATATTAGCTGACTATCTTCAAAAATTTAATTTTTTCGATTGGGAAACTCTAACTTCATTATTTACAATTAGTAACATAGGTTTTTGCAAAACATTGGAAATGATAATTTAAAGTGAAGTTCTGTATATGCTTAAAGAGAAAGAGTCGTATCTTTAACAATTTCGAAATTCATCACAAAATTTCACAGATTCCATTTACAAAATGAAGAAATATTCAAATATTTCCACATTTTGTATAAATATTCTGGTGACAACGGAAGCTCCAACGCTGCGTGCGCGGCCGAGGGACCAGCTCCTAATGCCAAAGAACAGGGTTCGAGAGGGCCGTTCTTTTACCTCCGGTCGATAGGAGTTCGCCGTGTACGGGACTATCTGCGTACATCTATGTGTTTTAGTGACGTGTGCCTAATAGACAAGTGCACTCTGTACTCATCTTTTTTTGCTTCTGCTTCGCGAATAATCTCTCCATCTCGCCGTTTATAAGCCTTCATTCTCTTAAACATGATTCGATAAAAACGAATACAAGGAGAGAACTTCGAAGACTCGGCGTTAATTTTTATACTAAGTTTTTAAGTTTCGACACGAAGGAAAGAGCTTCGGCGTTAGCGGCAGAAGAGCGCCCCGGGAGCGGCGCGGGCGCCGACGGTCGCACGGCCGCACAGATTATTTTCTAATTTAGAGCATATTTCAAATTGCGGTATGGCACGCGAGCGCACCGCCCGACAGAGATATTCGGCGCGAGTTCGGTGTCGAAACCGACGCCGGCGCACCGCGCGCCGCGCAGGCAATAAATCATCGCCTCTAATTTGTTTTTAAAGGTCCCGCGAAACATCTATGCAACCGCCTTTGTGGCAGAGACAATCGCCGCATTGTGGACGCGCCGCCCGCCCCGCCGCTCTCCGCCCGCCGCCCGCGCCCTCACCGGTAGCGTCTCCATTTGCAGAGTCAAAAGCTCGCCGCGGATTACGCGCGCTTTTAAACGCCTGACAGTCCTACTTAATTAGCGAAATCTGTTTTTAATGGTACGAGCGCGACGTTCTCTGCGACTGCGCGCGTCGGCCCGCCTCGACTCCGAAACGAATTACGTTTTTAGTCACTTTTGCATTTGTGCTTTTTAGCGATCGCATTTTATGAACTCTGCCCATCGAGAGGACGAAAGAATATACGATAGTTAAAATAACTAATTGGATCGATATGACGCTTACGGACCGACATCCTGAATATACAATGATTAAACGGTACATTTACGACGTTACATTACGTTATCGGCCGTCCGCATTACGCTGAGCGCTGTAATGACGACAATAAACACAATTATGCTACGTATTGAAATTGTACTTCTTTTGTCGGGTTATGGAAAAATGATAAAAGTGATTTTTTATTGGGATGACACGTAAATTACAGCATGAAATTGCTCGCGAGCTACGAAATCTATCAGACCACTAATAACTGATGTGTCAAACGTTCGAACTGGAGGAGTTGCAATTTACTAAAATATGGACGGCACTACCAATATCATTGCTCCGACTATTGATACGACTTAAGGCAACCGGAATTAGCGAGTTCAACAGCGACATCAGTCGACGAATTTTCTGTAGCTGATTGCAAAAGGAAGATGCCAACAAAATAACCTTGACATTCCAACTTTTCACTTAACCATTGTTATAATTGCAACTAAAAAGATAAAATTGATATTTACAATCTATAAGAAAATAAATATAAATTTATTTAATTTTTCAAATTTAAATTAAACATTATCAACCGTATTGACTATTCTATTCCAGTCCTTTTATTATTTTATTGCATTTAATTATTTGCATGCTATTAAATACAAACTTTTAATTACATAAGTACTCGCATCTTTTTTTTTATTTTAGAATCTGTCATCATTATTTACTAATTTCTTATTATTAGATATCATAAAAATCGGAACAACCTTGATATATATAAAAAAAGGTAAAAACTGTATCACCAAAATGACCGCTTCATTTCCCGTAACGGCCGCCGCCAAATTGAAACAATGCCGGTTTGTTTGCAATAGCGGTCACGGGGGCAAACGGATTGGTCACGGCTTGAGCGGCAACCGCCGACGGCAGCAGCGCCGGCAGCGCCGGCAGCGCCCCCGCGCCGTCGGCTAGCACGCAGCCTAATTTGTTGTCGATAAGCAACGCCAAAAACACTAAGGACACTTAATTGCTAGTCGATTATTAAAAGACGTGCTAATAAGGCACTTTTTAAAAGTTCAAGCTCAAAATATTTATACCCGAAGCATATAACTTTTTAAGTTCTCAAGAATTATTGATTCGAATTTTTGATGTTTAAGCATTCCATATGTGAAGATCATATTTTGACTGAGTGTTTTAGACCGTACCATATGTAAACCGAATCGTCGGCGAAGTACCTGCGCCTGCGTCGGCGCACCCGCAATGCAAATTTATGTTTTTGTACAAATCTCGGGAACTTTTTTTATTCACCGATTTTCTGATAAAGTCTCGTTGTACTATCGCTGTGGCAACTCTGCCGGTGTTTTGGCAACAAATCGCCCGAATTAACAGAGCGAACCCGGTGATTAGTGCATTTACACGACTGGCTGGCTCACTCTGTCGCCGAGTGGCGTATTGAAATCACTCAAATTAGAAAATGTTCTGTGGTTAAATCTGAAATTACAGTATCTGGTCGCTATCGATCGCTGTTAACATAAAAGTGTTATGTAGTTATGATTAATAGAACATGATATTATAAATACCATACAACTTTTATTACAATGTTTAGACCAAAACAGGCTCATTACTACCTAAAATTTTTATTTTGGATATTCAGAATACATTAAGGCTATAGCAATTTTTTCATCTATACAAGAAGGTCACTCTTTTAATAAAATTTATACAAATTTTATTAAAGAACTTTAAAGTAAGAAACTTATTAAAATTAGTTAAGTTTAGTCGTATACCTATGAAAGAATGCGTGTTAAAATTCACCACTAATGCTCAACTAGGTTACCTTTTCACTGTGTTTTCCCTTTTTAAACAGACAATTACACAGCCCGATTTGTAAGAAAAATCCATTAATAAAAAATAAACATAGAAAAGTTTTGTTGTTGTTTCAGGTATTACGTACCGCACTCCCGCCGTACGCCCTCCTAGTCTTTTTATTTATGAAGGGGCTCACTCCTTAACCGCCCGAGGCGGCCCAGCGCGGGCAGAAGGCTAGGGGCGGGGAGTGGGAGACCGATTGTCAATGTGCTGACGAAGCATGGAGCGCAGGTTTAGTTTGGCATAAGTTAAAAACTCGTCGATCGATTGCCCCGCGATCGGGATCGGTACCGATATCTGCCGGTACGAAGTCACCGCTCTTAAGTATTGAGCCGTCTCCGATCTTCGAGGCATTAGTTGAAACGAATACTCATGTGATTATCGAGAGCGATAATATATCGGTGGCGACGACACACGACGTCGTGCCGGGGCGAAGCACGAGCCACCGTCGGCGAAATAATACGCCGGCACGCAAACCGCTCGCGCTACGGGGCTGCTGCCGGAAGTAGACCATTGAGCGTGGCCCCGTGTTGCGTCACGCCGCCCATTTTGTCCAAATAATCCATTGTCTTCGAGTTCAAGGCCTCGGCTTATGTAGGTCACTGTGCACGGGCTCCACTGAACTTTCAACGGTTACCAAATTTTCATTCGTTTTGTGACAATTAAAAAAGTACATTTGTCTTTCACTCGTCAGAAAAATCATTGTTTTCTTTAAACTGAATGAATCTAATTCATTCGACCGTTCTACAAAAAAGCATAAAAAAATATTTTGCAGCATTTTGTTTTCATTATCACAAATGGGGAAGGAATAATATTTGAAAGCGCACAACTATAACGACGACTCAGGGATAATGTCCGCGAGTCGTGAGGTTGGTGTGAAGCGTTTGTTTACGGTAAGGGGTAGGATTATCAGTCATCTGCTACAGGTGGCTAACATAATGCTTTAGACTGAATCGGTAGCCGCCCACGACGCCGGTAGCCTTACTGTGGCCACCGCCACAGTACATCACTCGCGTCGGCCACGTCGACACATGGCCCACTATCGCGAAGTAAGAGATTATCTCATGAAAGCTGAAGCGTACTGTGTTTTAATTCCTTATTTCATGTCAAACCCGTACACTCTGTTCTCTTCGGCTGGTAGTTATATGGCGTATATTCACATGCGTCTCTTTTTTCATTACTTGTGAAGTTGTACTTTTAATAAACGCTTCAAGAACAAAATAAGTAATAAACAAATGCAATGCATAGTATTTGATAGCGTGTGAGAGATATATAAGGCTCAGGGAGTGTAGCTCTCATTTATAAATTTATATTTAATTAAATTCCGTTCTCGGGCTAAAACGAAACCTGTTTGGTATTATAGATTCAAATGTAATCAAATTTATAGTAATGACACATCGGGCGCCACCCGAGTGCTGACAAGTGTCGAAAAAAAAAAGGATATGAGAATTATCAAATTGTCACAATAAACGGCAAGATTCGCCAAACATTTCTTTAAATAAAATTTGATATCTTTCCCGTATTTCAGGAAAATTTAGCATAGAAATCTATATTATACAGGAGTCCATTCACTTATTATCCTTATTCTGAAGATAAATTCAGTTTTGTCGATGGTTCCATAGCTATTATCTTGCAGAAAAAAGAATATGCAACGACTTGCCAATTACAAAAAAAAATATCTAGGATCTAATTTATTGACAAATGTCAAGATAAATTAATGAAGGATTGAACGATATTAAGAAATTTAAAATAGACGCTTTCAAATTTCATCCTTTTACTGTTTATCATAAAATTTTGTTATGAATGAAAAAAACAGCATATTAAATTTAATCGAAACGAGTAATGGGACTATCGAAATGGCATTTGTTCAGATGCTGACATTAAATTGCCAATTTACGAGTGAAATTCAATTTTTTTTGTAAAAATCGATATCAATTTTGAAGTGCTCCGTGCTTAGGATTATTTTGACATATACGCACGACATATTATAGCATTCGTGTCGATGCACTAATTTGATTGTATAAATTTAATATTATATTTAGTGTAATGTAAAATAATACTGCAATATTTTAGTTTTATAAGTTATCTTTAAGTGACTTCAATATATATACAAATATTATTTTAGAAGTAAATTTATTTTAAACGATATTTATATCGCAATCGGCCGAAATATCGAAAATATCAATTTATCATGCATATTTGGTATTAATATTTGGTAATTTCTGATGGTGACTCCGATTCCCAAGTTCGTGTTATGTGATTCATAAAGGAGTTGTAGGTAGAAGAAAGAATGTAATAATCGATTTTATATAAAGGGTTTTCGGAGCCCGACCTGCGGGACACGCGCATCTCGTGCGATCATAGGAGACAAGTTAATAGTTATATCAAATACAAAAACGAATCTATAAAATATCTTTAATTATTTTTTTAGAACAATATCGATTTAAAGCTGTATTTGCTAAAGAATAACCCTCGTGCATAGAATTTTGAAAGATTAGAAAGCCTCACAAAAAAAAGTAAAAAGAAATGTGAAACAAACGAAACATGAAAAAAGATTATGTAGTAATAGTTTTATAGGAAGTATGACAGCATAACATCAGAATTACTTTGAGACGAACGTATGAAAACAAATTAAAGTTGTCATTAACTCTTCCGCCGAATCGCTGTAGGTCAGCCGCGACGCGGAGCGTGCGCGGTCTAGAAGCCGCTAGGCTAGGTTGCTGGATCGTTCAGTACGAATCGCCGTTTAGAAACTTTTACATGCCAAGTTTAGTAAATTTCAAAATGTAGTACTGACCGGCCCTCTTACCGTACAGCGGCAAGTACGTTACCGTAGGCGTTCCTCGAGCTCGCGTCGTCAACGTGGTGATCCTTCAGTCAGCAAAAACCTTCAGTCGCTAATTTGCATAAGGAACTGAGACAGGTTTCCTAGGAAATGATGTGCCGAACAGAAGTCTTTTCGACCGCGCTTATTTTATCAATTTCGTAAACATATAAAATGTCATTTTCATTCTTAATATGATAAAAAAAAAATACTCATAAAACGCCAATGTATGATAGAAAAATAAATCCGTTTTGGTAACCAGTAAATAAAATACTTTGCGATTTACATAATATGTAATTTCACCGAACATGCAATACATGTATGCAAAGTTTTATGGAATGATTTCAAGAGACCTTTGCATAAAGCGAAGCAAATCGTATAACGTAATCAAATACTGTTCAATATTTTAATTACATAAAATATACTAGATTCAAATTTTGAGACGTTTAATTCGGTCTTCGTCCGATCTCCTACTCGACAGAGGCGGCGCGCGCTGCGGGCGGCCCGCGTCTTCTGACCTAATCTGCAGGTTTATATCACACATCATTTTGTTATAGCCATATTAAGCCTTTCGGATATAGGTTTCGAATATGATTAAATAACTTAACCTTTCGAGGGACGAGCGTTATCAATTTAAGCTGGTTTTAGTAGTAACGCACTAAGCTAAAGGTGTTTCTAACGAGTAACATATAATAAACTTTATAACAAAAGAAAAGAGATACTTATTGGTATAGTAATATTCAATAAAATTCATTTGTAGATAGAGAGTTGTGTTTATTTAGTACAAAATGTAGATATTCAGGGTATAAATTTTCTAAAATAATTTATGCGCTAAATATCAAGAGTTATAGACATACAGCAATGGTCGTGCACAAAGGTCAGATGGACACGCGCAGGCCGGCTGTGTTTTAGGGAATCCATTGCTGATGTCTTACTTGTTTCATTTATTCACGTGACACGTGAACAATATGATTGTTGTATATTTTTTTATTAAAATCAAATCCAGAAGCCTCTTAAATTCAAATGATTTGTATAAAACATTCGGAAAGTATCTGAAGCATAGTCTTCAGATTGCAATTGTATGAAGAGCTTTGCAAAAACTAAAGAATATGTATTTCCGTACAGATGACTTTAGCATGCGTAAACGATTCAAATAATTATAATCTAATAAATCGGTGTAGTTCCTGTCGTCCCTACCAACGAAATATTTGTAAAAGGGGAAAAACTGAACAAGCAAATCGCGACATGCGCAGGAGCAAGGCCAACTCATAACGAACATCTATAAATTAAAATGTAGTAGAGAGATAGAGAGAGAAAGAGAGAGCTGTGATTTTCTCTGTATTTATGTCCATGACCAACAATACTCTACAGAGAACCGCACAAGACCCCACAAAACACTCCCTAAGTAATCTTTGAAGACCACCGCTGCAGCGAAACACACCGAATTGGTTTCATCAACATTCTATTTTTCTATAAAAAACATGAAAGTACTCCCAGATCTAAAAAACAGAGTCTTAAAATTGTTATACTCATCAAAACGCGTTTTCGATACGTAATCGACTTATAAAATGTGTCGACAACAATTGTAATAAATTTAATAGTATAGAAAAAACAATAGAAAAAGAAAACGCAAGTAAACCACAAGTCGTGATCGATTGGACGCGGGCAGTCGCGGGCGCGCGGCGGCCGCGACGAGACGAACATCCTTCGTTCCACAATGATCTGTTAATCGTCGCTGGCCGATGTCGTTATATCGTGTTAATACAGATACAAAACCGATATGGTTAAATATTATTCATGATTACGAAACTTGAATGAGACAGATTTTCATTTCTCAACCGGTCGACGGAAACCGTCGAAAATCGTAGCATAGCAAGGTTAAAGGTTTTCACTATCGACGTCGGCCGCGCGCCCGCCGCGCGCCGCCCGCCCGCCGCCGCCTGCTGTCACTCACTCATTCATTATTTTGAATTTTTACTATCAACGAACGAAATAAAATTTTAAATTGATCTTTGTATTATTTTATATTGCAGTCGTTCTTCGGGCGGTCCTACAACAATCTGAACTCGATCACCGAATGCAAGAATAACGGCGAGTGCGTTATCAATAAGAAGAACCGCACCGCGTGCAAGGCGTGCCGCCTGCGCAAATGCCTCATGGTGGGAATGTCCAAGTCGGGCTCGCGGTACGGGCGCCGCTCGAACTGGTTCAAGATCCACTGCCTACTACAGGAACAACAACAGGCCGCACAAGCTTCACCACCGCGCCCGCTCGCTCCGCCACCACACCCGCACGCCCATCCGCACCCGCTGGCGCCGCCGTTTCCGCCGCATCTGTTCCCTGCGCTCGGTCGGTCGCGAAAGGACGAACTACTACTCAGTCTCGACGACTACCGAGGCTGCCCCGCTTCGCCTGACACGATATCTCCACCAGGGATCGCGGACAAGCGCACACCTCTTCCCTGCGACCACTCCGATGTACACCGGTCGCCTCCTCCGCCGCCCCGGGATTTCATGCCGCTCGGCCTCGGAGGACTAGGATCCTTGGGTTTTCCTGGATCACCGTTCCTCCCAGCTCCGGCGTTTGCGCCGTTCGGGGGCGCACATCCACTGCTGTTTGGAGGCGGGCTGCACCCGGCGTTGTACCCGCGTGCACTGCTCGCCGCCGCCAACAATAATAACGATACGCGCCTCGATGACCACAACGCGGAACGTAAACGGCCTAAACCACCCCCGTCACCGCCCGCCACGCCGCCGCGCACCCCACCTACGCCGCATACGCCCGCCGAACGCGCATCTTCTGCCGAGCCCGATTCACCAGAACAGGATAACCCAATGGATCTATCCGTGAGAAGCGTAGGCCCGGATGCACGGCCCAGCCCACCGCAGCTCCGCTCGCCGGGCGAATCACCGACGCCACGTACACCTGAGCCCAGCCCGCCGCGCCTTGATCGTCCCAAATTGTATCCATTGGACTTAACGACGCGCGTCTGACCCGCGCAGGGGCGCATTGCGCCGGTTTGTCTCGTTGTTTTGGGGCACACGCATCATCCAAATACGTAAATTAAGTGATTAGTATATATTAGTCGTACTAGCGACTAGCGAGCTTGCTCTTTTGTTAACAGAAAGCAAACTCACTCCACAGCTATCAGCGAGCGAACACACTCCATGATTTCCGAAGAGCGAGCTAGCTCTATATTTCCTGACGAGTGATCTTGCTCCACAGCTACTATCGAATGTACCGCTCCACGACTAATAACGAGCGAGTCCACTCCCCGGTCGACGGCAATCGTATCCGCTTTACGCTGTGGGGCTTACGAGAACATCATACAGCTACTAGCAAACCCGCTCTACAATGGTCAAATAGCAAACCCACTTTATAACGTCGAGCGGGACACATCTGCACGGCTACCGGTGAGCGAACCCGCTCTGCCACTACCGATAAAAAGACCGTCCGATGGTTGGCGGTGAGCAAGTCTACTCCATAACTACCGAAGAGCGACTTTGCTTCTTGATTACTGGCGAGCGAGCTCGTTTCAAGACTCTGTACAAATCCTGTAAATATTAAATTATTATATAATCATAAGTATAGGTCTTAGGTAGGTATTTTGAATGACGGAAGCCGGGAGAATGCAACATTCCGTATTTTTGTAGAAACCTGTTACATAATTTATTACCATAACTTAGTGAAATTGATATCAGGCAGCCCTTGCGCTGTGGAGGCGCTGCAAACCAGTGAGTGAGTGCAGAGAGCGCGCGGCGCCAGCCGCCCCAGTATGCGCCGTCACGCGATGTCGCTTAACATTGGACACAGTAGTTACTCTTTATTTTTTGTACGTCACGTACGCTTACAAGAATAAATAGCGTACGTATTTTAAAATGCCATCATACCACAATAAGATATTGTAGACGACTCAATACTCCAACAAAATAAAATATATATGCACTCTGAATGTATTTGTTTTATTTTACCATTTTGATATTCGTGTTTGACGGCATGCATTTTTTGATGTTATTCTTGAATTATCGATCTGAAAAGAGAACATCATGGTCAATTAAAATGGAAACTACCTCTTAACAGATTTGCATTTTCAATTTCACATGCCACCCTTGGACAATATTTTTCGAGAATCAATCAAGCGATCGAGCTACGATGATAATTATAGGATACGCTTGGATCTTTGTCATTAAATTTCCTTTTATTGTTCTTCGAAAGTTCATTTCTTGAAGGATTAGAAATATTTTCGTTGTTTTAACATAACACTCGATATCTATTTTGTTTGATTGAAATAATATCACCTAAAAATATAAAATAACACCTTTGGTACATATCTATTTTAAAATCACATCTGACAACGATTTTGTTGTAACTGACTATGATTTCAACCGAGAACACCTAGATTTATATCTTCATAAATATAGTAAGCATTGAAGATTGTGTACAAACTAAACTAAAATTCTAACCAATTAAAAGCAGCTCCTACAAATTTATAAGATAGAATTGAAAAACAATTTTGTTTGTCAAGTTCATAATACAGTACCACTATTGCTTATAAAACATACGTTATTAATAGAAATGATTGTATGTACTTATTATTAATGCGAATGCCAATGGAAACTACACCACAAAGAGCACGCTAGCACGGAACGTAAGCGAAGTAAGAATCTAGAATCCAATCACACTTATACAATTTAAAAACTATAATTAAACCTTCTGTTTGAACTTGTAAATGAAATTAAAATAATACGAACATACAAATACAAATAATTACTTTCATATTTTGCTTGGTATCTTGTAACTAAAATTAATAAATTAATTATGAAAGAAAAAGCCATATCTAAATCAGGAAGAACATACAAACAAACTCACTTATGGTATTTATTAAAACTATTTAAAAATTATGTAAGAATTATAAAAACATTTTTTGTTACATATTAAGAGGAGAATGATTACGCGAGTCACCAGAGAATAGGCGGTCATAATCGCCTGTGGGCATCCGTAAGCTCAAAAAAGTCACTAATACGTTTCCAATCTTTTAGGAAGTAAGATAGTTGTTGGAGGGAAATAGGGGTATTTATTTATTTATTGAGCTATAACATTCTTGTTTAAAATTCTACTTAAAAATAATCATAGATATCAAACAATTTTTAAAAAACTCTAACTTCAGAGCAAAATATGACAGTACATTAGTACTATCTAATAAATAGTTCTTTTATTAAAAAGAACTATTTATCAGACACGTCAAAAAACCATAACAATCGCCGATTGTAATATGAATATAGTTGTCAAACCGGCGTATTCCAAATTTGACTAATTTTTCAAAACTAACAAAATGGAGTAGCAACTGAAAAGGAAAAAACTGAATTCTACTTCACGCCTTAATCAAAAACTAAACGAGTGCTGAATTAGCGGGTCATCTTTCAGGCTTTCTACATCCTAGAGCCGAAACTGAAACGACTTTTTAACACATGACTTGAGTGGGATTCCTTTTCATCGCGACATGAAATGGAGCGACTGATTTTATTCAGGAAGAACGGCCATTCCGCAGATTCCCCTCCCGGCTACTACCCAATTGTGCTCCTCGATGAAAGGGGCAGGCCCTAAACGGACATCCCATTTCGGATGCATCATCCTGCACCCCAAAATGGGATCGTACTGGATGTGTCCTTAGATATCAATCTATCTCTTTCCCCGTCGAA
The DNA here is from genome assembly GCA_005406025.1 of Eumeta japonica. NCBI lineage: Eukaryota > Metazoa > Arthropoda > Insecta > Lepidoptera > Psychidae > Eumeta > Eumeta japonica. The sequence goes on along the minus strand of BGZK01000302.1, from coordinate 414,449 downwards.
CAGTCGGGGCATACCGGGTGCTATAGTACATAATATCGTACATCGATATAAACAGATTATATGGACGCTGAATTAAGTGTGACAATCGGTAGAATTTAGTTATTAAGCCGTTCTTATAAAACATCAAGTATGACTTGATGCTAAGGAACGCCATCCATTACGGAATCAAAATCACACGTCGTAAGAATGTACTCTGATGATGAACTACTCCATGACATTATGGAATGCCACAAATCTCACCACATCTGGAACTAGTCAGAATTTAAAAACCAGGATTAACACAAGAAGTTCTATACGATTCTTTTTCACAGTCCTTGGAATATTGTCTTCACCGAGTACAGCATCATGTGAGCAGTATCCGCATCAGCGTTAAGATACAACTCAAACTCGTTCTTACTGGCGATGCGTGATGGCAGTTTGAAATCGATTTCTGGAATCAAGACCCAAGATTTATAATTTGCTGTTGTATACATTCAAGCTTTTGCTGAAGCCACAGGACGCAATGGTGATCAAGACGATTAGGAATTATCATATGATGTCTTATGCGGCAGCATTAATTCTGACAAATTATGTACAAGTTGAGTTGAAATGCACTATAGCAAGAATTTTCCAGAGATTGTAACACAACTCCGACTTTCAGTGGAATCGCTTCGATGTTCATGGTTGACAGCGTGATTGGTTCATGTAAAAGATAATGAAATCATATTACATTCACGTAAGCGAAGCGGCTAGCAAATCAGCTTTTTAAATTATGCCTTATATATTATTGCAGTGTATAAATTACACTTCTGTAAAGATTCACCGAAATCCGATAAACAGTTTTTGCGAGAAAGCGAGTAAACGTTTATTTATTTTTACAAACTTTCGCATTTATAATATTATTATAAAAGCAAGTAACGTAAAAGTTGCAAACGATGGCTACTAAAATGAATTATTCTATTAAGAAAAAAAGTATAAAAGCAAACGTCTAGACTAAGGTCATGGCGTTTGAAAAAAGAGAACGTATAATTGAATTCATTGAATATAAAAGAGCTAAACAAGTGTTAGGAGTTTGGCTATTCGAATAGTTCATTTCCAAATGACGGTCAAGATGTTAAAGATATTGAAAAGAAAGATGTGGAAAATAAAATTAAATACTCTGGCTTGTTGTTATAAAGAGTAAGAGCGTACCTTGATTTGACTTGGCGGTTCATAATGGAGTTCTGGTCCCTAACGCTTATACAGGATGTAATCGATCATGCATCTTTCCGCAAATATTCATAATCTCCTCCTTTTTTAGAAAATCTTTCCAAAGTAAGTATAACAAAAAATATGTCATTGAAAATATGATTATAAAAGACATAAATTATAAAAAAGAAAACTCTGCTCAGCCAGACGGCGCCGCGTGCCGCGCGAGGTGATGTAAAGGTCGCTGAAGGTATTATTAGATTAGTCTCTGATTTTCTGCATGTATTCCACTCATCTCTAAAGAATCAAGGAAAACTGAGGCAAATTATCGCGTAAACAATACTTCACGCAACTTACAGACTCGCAGGGAGCAATGTTACCACTACAAACTCCCCAACAATAAATGATGTTTGCAAATTCATTAGCAGTGAAAGGCATTGTTATTAAGCGATTAGACATTAATCACACACAATCTCAGTTTTAAAAACGCCAAATTTGTAAATGTAACATTTATAACAAAATACTTAAACCTCTAGAGCTGCATGTCCGGTCGTTGACCACGTGCTGACATGTCGACGCGCCACGACTCACTGCTGGCACCGGTGTGCACGGGCTTTAGATGACTTATTGGTAGGGGCGGGGAGGAGGGCGCATCGTGCGCGCATCACTTAAGGATATATCTCGTAAGTTTACACGTTCACGTTCTGACCTATGTTTCTCAAGAACGACTACTTCAATGGCTATAGTTTTTTTGGTGAAGTTGTTCTAAAAAATGAGATTATAAATATTTACGGGAAGACACATGATTGGGTATTACCATACGGTATACGATACGAAAATTTGGTGTGGCAGAAGAAATATAAAAGAAGAAATAATGCAATATAAATGCGATCTGTAAATAGCATGCGTGAAGTGTCTTTGAAGAATAGATGAAGATAGTGATTACAAAGGACGATATAGTTTTAACAATGAAGTGAATGGAGTAAAAAACGTATGTTGCAGTTGTTTGATCTTCCATGGCCTCATTTCCCCCACCATCATCCCACTCCCCACCAAATATTTTATTCCTATCAGTCTCCATGAGTGACGATGATTACTTACTTTCTGGTGGCTCGGATCATCGTTTGCTTGTCACACATGCTATAGAAAAAATATAAAGTCTACTAGCCTTCACCCACCCGGTTTGCTGTGCGTAACGCATTTTGAAAGAAAATTAAAAAAACTGGCGAAGTGCTTGTGGAATTCAATAAAAATACCCGTAAATGATCTTCAAAGGATTTTACGTTGAATACCTAAATTACGTATGTAAATTATTTTTCAACTAATGCGTGAACAAAGAAGACATGATTTTAATTTTCTTTATATATAGACTAACGTTCACCACTTAGCTTCACTGAGTATTATGACGTATGAAAATTATTCAGTAAATGGTAAAGGGTGTCTGAATTCATTATGGTATTTAATAAGTATGCGAGCTATCTGAAAGTAGGTGAATATCGCACATGTATTGCGAAAGAAGATGGTATTTCACCGAACGAGCCGGCCCATTGTGCTGACACAAACGAGTTGGCCACAGCATCACTCTAGCACCTTTTTGAAAATATAAATAGCTTGGAACCATCTCTGATTCCGCATCGAATGGTCTAAGTCTTACGTCTATACGTTCAGTGATTTTAATTGATGCTCCTACAAAAAGGAAATCGTTTTCAATTTATACTTATATAGATGGGCAAAAGAAATTATTATAAAATTCCATATATATATATATATATATATATATATATATATATATATATATATATATATCGCAGTGGGAGTAGGTGGCTTGTGAGGCATCCGGCCTTCGTGCTTAGTTTTGAAAATGAGCGTTGCCGTTTAGTTTAAGATTAGAGTAGAATAGAATATTCGAATCCTTGCTCGCGGATAAAAAATGAATAGAGACGAAATAGAAAAAAAGAGGGAAAGAGGACGAGGACTGATGCCCAAGCGGACAAGCGTCACCAGCGGTAGGAAAGTTGTGGGTGTAGGTATTTAAATGAAAAAGTATTTTCATTTAAGGTTAATATATCTATTAATCGGTTCTTCAGTATTTCTCCTTATTACTTTCAATACTATCCCTTTCTTAACTTAATCACAACAATCAACTTTTCTATCGCTGTTGAAGCTTGTCCACTTGGGCATCAGCCCTCGTCCCCTTTCTCTCTTATTTTCTATCTCGTCCCTATTCATTTGTTATCCGCGAGCTTGGATTCGAATATTTTATTCTACTTTAATTTAAAATTAAATGCGAATCTTCATTGTCGAAACGATGCACGAAGGCCACATACTCCTACTACAATATATATATAGTGTAGTAGGAGTAGGTAGCATGTGAGGCAATAATACATATATATAATTACATAATTAATACGTATATAAACATCTTTAAATTTTTTAACAATGGTACTCAGATCAAACGTATTTTTTACAAGGCAAACGTATCATTAAATCGCACTCCTGTTATCAGCAGATAGATTTATTTTATTCTCTATTCTCCATCTACTCTTATTTAATGAATCAATTCATCCTATCGTTAAAAAAAATAACATTAGATCCTAATTACTTCTACTTCGACAATGAGACTTGTAGCGGTTGTAAAAATTTTGAAAGCATATTTTTATGAATTTGAATTTAAATTAAACAAAAAGTATACTTTATTGGAACTCATATTTCCACTCAATCATTTTTTCAAGCCTATTAGAAAATATATGAACAAAATAGATAGAGACAACTTATATTTTCTCAACTTTCCCCTAACTGAAGAGGCTTAAAGGCCTTTTCTCACCTATTGATTGTGGTTTTCTTTCTTTTAAGAGATTATCTCATGCTTACTAAATTTATTCATGTTCTGTTCAATTTGAAGCGTCTCTGACAATTTACTTATTCGACGTTATTTTAAAGGTTTCTTTACAAAAATTTTCGATGTTAACATTAATGATAGAAATTGGAAACAAGCATATGTACACCGTATGACACGAAAGACTGAGTCTTCAAAACCTAGTCCATCTGAGTATGCCGACTGTCGCAGCCATGTCTTACAGCGCCCGTAGTTTTGTGGCTCTATTTCCTGGAACTATGTAAAATTGCCGTGGGGGCATAGACGATACTACAATATTAAGGAGTATTAGTTGCCTTTATCATATGAAACACGAAGCTCATCAACCGACTAAGACAAACTCGTATTAAAAAGGATTTTGCGTTATCCATTAAGATAAAACTCACAATTCGGAATTTTATCAAAATCATGAATGTTTGATAACGACATACATTGTTCTCGCGTAGAAGATAAGAGACCGTAGTTAAGGATTTCGTAGGAGACCTATGTGGAGCAGAAAATTGGTTATAGATGACCGACACTTGATAAGGTCAGAGGTGAAACGCCTCTGAAGGACAACAGATTCCACTAAAATTGATTGCTTGAATAGAATTCTTCGATTTGAAATTTCTTTTAGATGTGACATAGGGCACTTCGTATTTGTAAAAAAGGTGTAATTTGCCGCTACTTCGACCGATCTCGTTGTATTATCGTCTTTTCATCGGTTACTTTAAAGTTACATTCTCATAAACTGATAAATTGTTACGTGAGAGCAATACACAAATTTGATTCGCATCTGTATGTTTTTTACGTATGTAATATACTGATATTCATGCATCAGTAACGCGTACTAATAAATTCGTGTATTACGGAGTCGTTAAGGAACATCCATGGCCCAATGAAATTCATGACATTCCGTTACAATTAACAATAATTTCTCTTTAAATTTATTAAAGAACATAAAACACGTTAGTTATACACACCGGCCGTGGACGAGCGCGTCTCAGACGTAATATCAATAAATATATTTCATTTCGGAGTCCCGAGGAGCCGGTCGGAGGTCCCGGCCGCGCGCGCGCGGGGAATTTATGGCGAAGTTAACGTCTCGAGTCGTTAATTATCGAATCAATTATTAAATTAAGCAATTCACTAGACCGGCACAATCGTCTAACATGCGCCACGGGAGCTCGCCCTCCTGTAACGTACCCACAACTTGGAAACTTTTATTGACTATCGATCTTCATGATAAACCTATAGACGTTCATTAGCCATTACGGCTTTGGAGGGAGACGTGTATGATCATATATAAAAAGTATTACTGCGGATAAATAGTTTCTAAAAGAATTGGTATTTTTTTTAAATAGTCAATTCATGGTCTTCTTCACGAAAGAGGTGATCACTCCGCAGTGGTGCTTTATACGGACTTACACACTAATACATAACATTGAATCTACTAAATCTATTTTACACGACTGCTACGAAATTTTTTTACACATATTTTATATACGTGTACGTTACGTGTACGTGTACCTGTTTTACGTACGTTTTTACTATTCTATAGCATTAGTTATTCCTTCACAATTTAATCTCGATTTTGTTCTTTACCTATAAGAGTGTATTCTCTAGCTTGGAAATTTCTAGTAGCGATAATGTAGTAGTAATAGCAGTAACTTAGTAGCAACAGTATAATCATAGTGATATATTTTTTTAAGAAACGTGGACAGTTTGACTGTCTGTCTGAGAGAAAGATACACAAGTTTATCGATTTATAAACCTAACTTAATTTTAACAATTTGAAACAAATATCGCTAATTTTATCAGTTGTAATATTATAATCATGACAGCAATAAATAACTTTTCTATGAAAAAAAAAACATATTTACGTTTATTCTTTCGAGCTGAATATGTAGTTGTACATTAAATAATACATCATTATTCTAAAAATATATCTTCCTGTATAGCACACAATATTACTTTCAATTTACCTAATCACTTCTGTTATGCTAAAAATCGATATGTCTCTCGTACCAATTTAGATGACAAAGAGTTTACTCTGCCCAAGACGACATTTTGATAATTTAGTTGAGACATTTTCTCCAGGTACTCTAGCGTGATATGTTCAAATTGCATCTCATGGTCTCTTTATAGTTAAACCATCATTTGGTTATATTGTTGCTGATAAAGAGACTATCAGGAACAGGACTAAAAAAAGTGTAAGCTTTTGATCAACGGGGAGAATGCTGATTTCAATAAAATTAGAAGATGTAAGGCAGTATATTCAGAGTTACGTGAAATTACACATATTTATCAGGAAGACGTCAGTAAAACTTCATTATCTAAGTTTTTTTTTTTTTATATATTTACGATTACTTTAAAAAGCAAGAGTCATTTATTTGATTTGTCTTTAAATTTAAATCAGGTTAATATTTCCGTACTCCAGTGTATATAATTTTAAAAAAGGTTTATCGAAAGATAAAATTTTATATGCACACCACCAAAAATGTATCCCTACGGAGTTATTTACAGCAACGGCAAGCAAAATATGTAGGAAAAAATTGTTATAGTTTTAAACAAGGAAAGTATGTATTTTATTCTAGATATAAGATCGAAGAAAAATTTTCTCGTATTTTATACACAAATTCATTATAACTTTTCATCATATTTCATTTAAATCTATATATATATACAATAATATATACGCCACTTTGTTTAAAAACGTGTTGCCGTAGAAACAGTTGCTGTAGATCTTTTGAGACTTCTGATCAAAAAACTGCGAGATGTAGTTTTCACAGTCCTCTCTTGAAGTTAAGCTAACTAGCTTATCTAAAGAATTCTGAAGAGAACGAAACAGGTAAAAATCTAAGGGTGCAAGCTCAGGGCTATATGATGAATGCATTAACTTTCCAATCAAACTCGCCCAATTTTTACTGAGTGACTTAAGATGTGACTGGTTTGGCGTTATCATGGTGAAGAATCACACCCTTTTTTTGTTGATCAATTCCAGGTATTTTCTGTCTACTTCTCGCTGAGTCTCAACAACTATTGACTTACAGACCCAAACTGGTGGTTTCGCAATGGTATAAGATCAAAACCTTCCAATCCCTCCATATACATAACATCAACTTATTGCGAATTAATCCGGGTTTCGCTATAGTCCGCTACTCTTACCGACGTTGCAATTAAGTCATAAACGTCACAGATTTTTTTGAGGCTTGTCTTGCATTTTTATCTTTTTATGATAAAAATTCAAAATATATTAAATTTCTACGTCATCTTCACTCATTTTGATGGACAGAAAAACAATAGAAAAAACAATGGACGTTTTTACTTTCTATTGTTTTTTTTTTAAATGTCATTTATTTAAGGGTATCAAAACTAGCCAGATACAAACAGCAAAATCAAGAAAAATTTACCACAACTTTAACAGTAATATACATTAATTCATTTTGTTTTGGTTCAAGTTAAATATTCAAAGTAAATTTGATGGGTTATTATAAAGCAATAAAAAAATAAATAGAAATCGTTCGTTCGTCTTAGTCATCGGATGTCACCGCCGGAGACGCGCCTCCGTCTTACGACGTTTGACGACGTGTGACTCTGACCTGCGACCGCCGGCGGGGCGTGACTCTCCAGGCCGTCAGTCCACCCGGTGGCAGTCGTCCACGCCGTGACATTCAGTTCGTGGACAACAGTCAAAACCTTCCCCTATATCTCCCAACAGTTATCGGCTTTATGAGCGATGCCACCGGCCAGTTGTCAATTCATGTTACTGCAGCAGTTGCAGCAAATTCAAGAGTTTATATTTACTTTATATCGTTTTTATTTGAATTGAGACAGAACTTAAAATTGTGCCTAAACGATATCCCGTAACATCATGTTGTATTCACAATATAATTGACCAGCACTGATTACTTAAAAACGTCAAAGTGCATAGAAATTTAGCGTCAAAGATATAAAATTAAAAATAAAACATTTTTTTTGTTTGTAGTCGCTAAATAGAGAACCATAGGACGTGTGGTATGTGGCCGCGCGCACCTTGACCTGCGCCGACGCACTAGCGTAGCGGCACGACGTGTCGCAAGCGGCGATGGGCACCGCAAGCGCCGACCACCGCTGCTGCGGACGTGGGGACTGATTTGCTGAAGGATGGCGAATTGGCGATGCACGGTTTTTTCTCTAAAACATTAATGACATTGTTACATATTATACAAATATAATTTTACTCTTAAAAATAAGTTTTCAATTATGCCAACTGATAACTTCAATAATGTTATGCCAATTACAGCGAAAATGCATTAAAAAAAATCAATATTTTTATAATACGTATAAATTTAAATGAACTGAAAAATAAATAATCATTGCCAACACAATGCGTTTCTAATTTCATTTAATATTTTTTAATCGAATAGAATTCGCAATTTACAGTTTTATGAACCGACACGTAGAGAGCGTTTAACGTCAGTCACTTTTTAATATGCTGTAAATTCGTTAAAACCATATAAATATTGACCATTGGAGATTTTATTTTTATTTTAATCATTAAACTGAATTCGTGACATTAAATTATATTTGATAGTTATGTCTTAAATCATAAAGTTTTATCAAAATGAGTAATTAAATACAATTTACTTTCTCTAAATTTTATGTACAAGTATAATTACTTTTGGATTGTTTTTGCTGTAGTGTAATCGCACAAGATCTATTACAAATATGATATGGTTTAAAATAGATTATCGTTTTATTTTACGTTATTTCTAATGTATGCAGAGACGGTCGAAGGCGACGCGCGACATGCGCCGGCGCACAACCGAAGCAGGTTTGAGAATATCACGAATACAACAAGCAGATGCGCTTATTACCTCAAATGCAGCTCGTCGGCAATAAGGAAACTTGATTTTCTTGTATGCTGTTGCTTTACGGGAATGTTTAGGTGCTTAAGATGATAATGTACGTCACGTGCACCCGCGCGTCTACTGCATGTCCGCTGCTTGCAGCTGCTAATTATTGTGGAGTTACAATTAATAAATGCACTGCAATTATAAACACAAGCAAATGACGTTCATTCCCACACCATTGTGAATATTTTGGCGTAAATACTCAAGAATTTCTAATGTTAAAAAAGCCACACACCATTAGCATCGCTACCAGTGGCGGTAAGGCAAAAGATGAAATAAAATTTTAATTGTAATAAACAAAAATTACAAGGATGAATGCGGAAAATGTAATACTGGAAAAATGGACTGGCGTACATTTTTTTTAAATCTTTATACGAGCAGACAACCTTTGCTTTGGCTAAAGCGATATTTAATAAAGCCTACATTAGGAATTAAAAAAAAAATCTTGCATTTATAGTGAATTCTAAATTTTTATTAGTATGTAATTATGTTTTCCTTAATCGATACTTAAACCTTGTTTATATTTTATAAATAACAGAAGAAACAACAAAAATGTTACAGTGTTGGGTCTTCTGCACGTCTATCGGAAATTAAAAAGAATTCAACACCGATTCAAAAATGCAAGAAGAAGAAAAGTGACATAAAGCTCCGCATTAGCAGGGTGAAAATAGAAATTGAATCGCATTGACATGCACTTATGATCTCACCGTTTGGAATATTGTGCATTTTTTCAACCGCCCTCAAAATGAGATATCCGTAATAACTTCGACATCGTTATAGTTCTTACTAAACATAAGCTTTCACCTGTATATACGCCAAGGATATCATAAATAGCATTTAACAATCCTGCTGTGTATACCTCTCCGCAACACCGCAGATTCGTCGAATATAACCTGTGTGTTGCGCCAGGAACGGTACCGTCAGCCTCGTTATGATGCTGAAATACGAACAGTTTCACCCGGGTCCTAGGTTGTAGTGGTAACGCGGCGCGGGCGCGAACGACGCGCGGACCAATGGGCACGCCGCTCGACCCCGAGGGCCGCTCGATTGGTCGTAATTAATATCGTGTTACGTGGCGCGGGTCAGAGGGCGCGCGGCCGAGCTTTTTCCTCGAATGCGGAAGACCTAACCTTTCTCGTATTAACTTGCATGTATATATGAATATCCAGATATGTTACACAACAAAAGGAATCAGCCAATCTAGAAAATTAAGTGTTTTCTTAATCGATTTAAACATCGTAGATTTATGTATATTACGATGTGAAGATGCACCTAAAATGATGAATATTGCTGTCATTTATTCGTCGCAAAAAAAATTACTTGCTTAATGCAATGCTGCAAACCAAATTATCAAATTCAGGGTTTTAATTATAATATTCCAAAAGGACGTAATGTTACAGTGCCCAGCGCGATATTGGTCCAATTCTCGAATTCGATGTCCATAATATTTTTCATCATTTCTTTTTAAGCTATTGCTGTATACAAATAATATTATAATATCGATGTATCCTTAATAACGAAAGTCTCATTTCTATCGCAACTATATACTTTGCCCTACTTTTATGTTCCATATAAAAATTTAAGCTGTTTTTTTTTCCCTCTTACGACGAAGAGGAGGTAAAAATACATAGCGCACACCCGCGCGCCCGTGCACGCGGGTAATATGGGGCTGAAACCCACTAAAAACATCCCCCTGACGATAAAATTGTTGTTTTGGCCATGCTGTTAGTTACATTCTATTCAGCTTCACCGTACGCGGCCGCACAACACACAAGGGTGCTGACGGCGCATGACTTATCCTATGGAAGTTTCCTTAAGGGAATCTCCTCAGCATAGGAAGTCACTGGGGTACTAACACGGATCGGGCCCAATTTTTTGACCAAGCACGGGAGCGTCTCGTTATCTAAGGGGATATAATCTATTTTTTGTAGCTAGATTTAAGTAGCTGGATGGGCCTATGGAAACTACATTTATTGACTAAATATTAAGTTTGTTTGTTAATTTCGATGAGTCTTTTGACCTTAACTGTGAAGTCGTCAGGCGAATCTGTGAGAGCATTCCGCTGCCTGCGGATCAGGTAATAAGGGGGTGACGCCTCATAAGAGACGCTGCCGAGAGAAACGGATTGGGATGTATTTCTGCTATGGAGAAGAAACACTCAGATGCGTCCTTCATGTATTTTCAAATGGTTGGGAGTTCTAAGTCCCTGTGCAGGACTGAATTTTTAACATACCAATGGGTGTTTGTGGCTGCTCTACTGAATTCGCTTTGCAGAACTTGAAGCTTACGTCGTTTAGAAAGAACGGCGTGAACAAAGACAGGAGACGCGTATGTCTGCACTGTCCTTATACACATTAAGTGTAGAGTACGCTTATTGTGTAAAGAGAATTTGCTTTTTCTATCTAACATGCCGTTGAAGCGTGCTTGATAGAAGATTGCTGTTTTTCTAACACGCTTTATATGCTCCTTGAAGTGGAGGTTCATACCGAGCGTTACACCTAAGTATTTGTAGAAGTATTGCCACGGAATAGGTGCATTGTAAATGCGAAGGAAGGGAGTACCTAGAGAGATTAGACGTACGCTTTTACCTTTTCTTCTTTTGAAGTAAATGGCAGCTGACTTTTCTGGATTCTCCTCAATCCTCCGGGTAAGGAACCATGAAGCCAGCTCATCGATGGCCTTCTGGAAGTGAGGGCGTATACTTTTGGCCCTTTTGCCACGCATGTACATTACAATATCGTCTGAAAATAATGCTAGTTGTACGCCTGATGCCGGTCGCGGTAAGTTATTAATGTACGCGGAGTACAGAAAGGGAGAGAACGTGGAGCCTTGAGGTACTCTCGCTCTTAGGGGTCTTCTCGAAGAGTGGGTGTTTTCATGTTTGAACATGAAATGTCTGTTGGTGATTTAGTTGTGTATTATGAGAATTAAACGGTCTGGAACTTGTAAAAGGTGAAGTTTATAGATAAGGCCTGCATGCCATACTCTATCAAAGCCCTTGGCAACATCTAAAAAAAACCGCTAAGGTCTTTTGCTGGGTCTTAATACCCCCCGTGATATATTCGACTAGGAGGAGGGCTTGCAGGGGGCATGATTGGTTTGGACGAAACCCGAATTGCTCGTTAAACCTTTACCACGTTACCAAATAGATGCTCGCTCAAGCGAGCTTTAAGGATTTTCTCATATATTTTGCCTAGACCGCTCAGGAGACTGATAGGTCTAGAACTAGCTGGAAGGTTGCAGGGTTTCAATTCAGTTCGAGAACATCTGCTGGCAACTTCCGGCGCTTTATGGCCGCCACCGCCGAACCACCTGCTCAGTTATTTAACCTGTCAGTTATTTCTATGATATCAGAGATATTGTTAAATGCGGGAGTGTCGACTTCTTCGAGCCCGGTCGACACTCTTTTCCATTCAGTTACTTTAATTGTTGGTTTTGGACGGGTGTCCAAAACCAACCAATAGTTCTCCCGCCGGTGGATACCGGTGAGAGGATCCATTCTCATTAAAATTGGGCGTAGAATTGAAGCTGTGGTAGCTCAGTAGCTAAGGACCCCTGCTTCAGACCAGAAAGAATCGGGTTCGCACGAACACATTGAGCCGTTGGTCTCGGATGTTGGACATAACGACCCCCCACCCACACTGGACCAGCGCTGAGAACTTAAGACTGCTGGAGGGGAACGATTGCAACTTAACACAACACAATGGTAATTTATAAAATACAATTTTAATAGTACCTACGCCCTAAATGGGACCTAAATTCTAAAACCGGTTCATATTTATGATAAAGTTTAAGGGTAGTGAAGAAGGAGAGAAATACTCAAAGATTTTGAGGTCAGTGTTAAGAAATACGATACTCAAAGCATTCCGTGCACTGTTGGCGACCAAAATCGGAGTCAATTGTCAAGATCGTTGCTTCAGCTTTTAGTGAACCTGATGCCCGAATGCTCGTGTTAGCTTAATCCTTACTGTAGATGAAAACATCATATGGACAGTTAACTCAATTACTTCGTTGATGGTCATACTTTGTAACTTACTACATTCATATTTTAATTTATTATATCTCTCTTTTCAATGTTTCATTGTAATAATATAAAAAGGATCTAAACTTTATACATTTTATTAAAGAGAACAACAAATACTTTTAATAACAAAAGAAACAAATAATCTTTATTTAAAGATTATTTGTAAATACAGAATAAGACCATTCAAGTGCACTTCGGTACAGACTGTCAAATTTCAAATTTTCATAATGAAAAATCACATACCTCTGGGCCAATATATTCAAGTCGCAATATAAAATTTAATTTCCTTTTTTTTTTCAGAAATAAAGTCCTCAGAATGTGAACTTTGAAAATTGTATTAGCATAGGAATTAATCTTGAATAGTTAAATCATCTAACGCTAAATGAGGCTGTCATCAATAAATCCGATGTTTGTAGTTTCTAAAGTGCTATCGATATCATTTTATAAGTATAAACCAGTAAATTTAATTTCTACCTGTACTTGTATAATAAAAAATCTTGTATATCAAAACTTCAGCAATAATGGTTATCTTATTTCAATAAGGCAGATAATTTATAATTATCTAGTACATCTAGTAATAATGATTAATAACAAAAATTCAGATAATAAAGAAATACAAGTACTCTATATCCACCATAGGCACCAGATTTTTACAAATCTATATGAAAGCCGTTATTAAATGGCACATTTTATTTTCTAGTTATGAAAAATGTACCCCTAGCAACTCGAGAAATAAATTGGGAGAAATAAATAAATTGTCATTCTTATAAGTTAAAAAGGTATACGAAAAGGTATAGAATTTACGAAGGATTATGTACGACTTTTCTGGCTTCTTTTCTGACTTCACTTTCCCAGAGACCTCGGGAGATGAGACAGGACATCAAGTGAGTGCCGAGATGTGGTGGCGTAGATTTTTGAGCCATGCCCACGACTTTAATTACTATCATTATTTTACTCATAAAAGAACAATTATTTAACACCTAAACAACTCTTAAATTAATTCCTTGTGTTAACCTTCATTATAAACTAGGCCCAATAGACCTTTTTCTACTTTTTCCGTTAGGTAGTGTGCCCGAATAGTATAGGTTCCACGTTTTTACCTAAGTAAAAATACAATGAATTCCTTCATCTTTTGGATCGATCACCTTATTAAACTCGACCTTGGCCTCGGTTTTGATTTCGATCCCGGTGCTGTCCCTGAATCCTATCTCGCCCTCGACCCTAATAAATATATCAAATATCGTTCAAATGGCTTTCAACTGTCTTCATAATTAATTTTATTGAAATTGATTAAATTATGAAGATCCTTAGTAATTTATAGGAACCCTAAAAAAGAATCAAACCCCTGATAGTTTTTATTATAGATAACTATCCTTCACGACTTCATCCGTATGGACACAGAATGAATTACTTCACGTTCTGTATTGACCGATGACGACGTGCCCCTGACAGTCCGGTGTCGCCCTGCGTACTCGATTTCGTCTCGCTCTATGTCCTTATTTTGATTCTGCTTCTAATATCGATCCTGGTAGGTATCGTAAATCAAAGTAAATTATTTTTATTTTCATTACCTTAGGCATAAGAAAAAATTAAAATAAATTGGTTGTACCTAAAACAAGGACTTAAAAAACTTACTCTTATTTATATTTGCTTCCATGACCATTAATGACTACTTTGTTTGGGATCCATGATTTTTTTTAAAGTCGACTAATTTTTTGTTCTAAAAAATATTTGACCTGCAGAGAGAGATTTTGAATATATTTCGCAAATACAATTTCGAAACAAAAAAAAAATGTACAAGAAATATTTGTGTTATATTTTAAAATATTTTTTAGTGATAAAGTAAATCAAAATATCCTCAACTCCATATGCACGGAGTTACCTCCCATTCATTATTCTCATACAGAGTATTGGTTCTCCGTCTAAATGATCCGGTTACAAAAGTTAACGTACCCACATCTGGAGCTGTGATACGTCGTGAGAACGGCCGACGAGGTGCGGTGTTGTTTTGCTATCAACGACGACATTTTAAATTAACAAAGCGTATTATGCTGATTTGTTCGCATCCCGCGACACATTTCAATCCGATACTTGTTTTGACGACAGGACCTCGTGATACTTCTGCGTTCATGAAATTCGATGAACGGAATAAATTTCCAACCAGTTTTATTAAAGCGCCGATTCGTTTATGGCCATTTTAAAAAATTCCTACAACCAAGTTCGTCAACCTCGTTGCATAACACGAAGCGTTCATTCATACGACTTAATTTGTCGTTTCGCTTCTAACTTTAAGGTCGGGTAGACATTTTACAAACGATTCCAACACGTTTAATTTTATGAAACTTAAAATTCCTTCTTCTACTTCTTCATTTATTTACAACTCTGAATGACTAAATACGCGTTGAGAGGGTTATATTTTGTCAACTATTTAAAATGTCTTTTGTATATTCAGCAAACTACATATTCAATATACTTCCTTAATATAAAACAACTCCCAGGGACGCATCCGTCTGTTTGTCTTAATTATTGGACTAATTTTAACATCCATAGAACAACTTTTAGTATCCCAGTGACAATAGTATAATACAAACGTACATAATATTCACAGCATTATCTTATCATAGGCATAGCATGTCATTTAATCTTTATTAAAAGGAATTAATTCACGTAACTAAAACTTGTTAACATAGATAAATTTCACATCAGGTGGATCCCATCGCCATTATAACACTTATATAAACTTTTATGAAAAGGGTTTCCAGTATTGAACAAATCAGTAATTTCAATTTTTTATCTAGCACTAGCATTACATAACTCGAATTCGTTTTTCTCATTGGCTTGTATTCTACCACCGTACGCTTAAAGCGCAATATTCTACTACGTTCGGTGAAATTTTGCAATGATCTGCCATCAAGTGTTTCCAATCAACTGCGACAAGAAAGTTTTCAAAAATACAACCTATTTTTTTCTAAAAGCTGGCAACGCACTGGTGATCATTAGAGTGAATTTCTTATATCTGTGCGCATCATTGGCGACTATTCTTTTGTGGTTTACATGCTCGTTTACACTTTTAAAAATATATAAGACGGTGTAAATACTAACAAATTAATTCACTCTTTGTCATGCGATTTTTATGCATATTGTATTGTATGAGGTGTTAATTCGCGGAAATCCATAGTAGACGCTTGCCTGCAACATGCATTAACATGCAGCATGCAACCCACCGCTGACCCTCGAATCTGCCTCTCCACTACGAATCTCTATCCAAATGATTGAATATTGATTCCAGAGGATTGACAGATATCGAACACCTAAGCAAGTGTTATTTATTATTATAATTATCTAATTCCGCCAACTATTAAATTGTTTAGTTCTACGTACGTTTCATGCCAACAAGGCACATCTTCACGAAATTGCCGACAGTCACATCCACCAGGGTGCAAGGAGCGTTAAAACAACCAACACAACCTCGTTAGACAGGCCGCTGTCATGCAATGGTCAAAGAGCGACGAAAACATTATTAAGACAGCCACAGATCACCACCGATAGACATGCTTGTCAAATGTCACAGACTAACCATCACCAACATTACCCAAGTAGTTACAGGCAAGCGTCCAATAATGGCGATTTATAAACGTCAATTTGGTCGTTGAGCATATTATTATTATCTTTATGTTTTAAAATTTCGAAGGATTCCAAAACATTCAAACGTAACCCTTCACACACATGCAAGACATCGAATTTGTGATCATTATTAAGCTTATGACCGGTTTCTAATAGATGTTTAGCAAAATGGGATCTGTCTGATTTATTATTTTAAAGGCCGAAATATGTTCTTTATATCTTTTTCAAAGCAACGTCCGGTTTGTCCTATATATATTGATTTACAGTCATCACAAGTTAATTTATAAATTCCAGATTTTTATTATTGTGTAATTTATCTTTATTGTTACATAAAGTTTTCAAATTATTATTTGTTTTAAAGGCCGTATAAATATTATGTTTTTTAATAATCTTGAAATTTTCTCCGAAATTGTACCAAAATATGTCAAACTAGCTATATATTTCTTTTGATCTTTAGATTGTGTTGGATAGATACTTTCTTTATAATACTTTTTTGTTTTTATTAATGAGTCCATCAATACATTTTTGCTATATCCGTTTGCCAATGCTATACTGTAAATGGTATTTAATTCTAAAAGGAAATTATGATTATTAAGGGTATGGTGAATAACCGATGTATCATTGATTTATAAGCCGCCAATTTGTGTTGCCATGGATGACAAGAAGAAATGGGTATTGTAATATCTGTGCACGTGGGTTTTCTATATATTTTAAATTCATGTCTATTATTTTTTCTGGTTAAGGTCAAATCTAAAAATTTATAGAATTGTTTGTTTCTTCCTCTAGTTTAAATTGAATTTTGGGTGTATGCCATTAATATAATTTTGAAACAGATCTAATTCTACTGAATTACCCAGCCAACACATAATAATATCGTCCACATATCTAAAATAATACAGGATATTATTATTGTTTACTATGTGCTTAATTTCGAATTCATCCATAAAAATTTCGGCCATTAATGGACTTAAAGGTGAACCCATAGCTAGACCTTCTTTTTGTATATAAAATTGATTATTATAACGGAAATAATTTTGATTCATGCACAATTCTGTTAATTTTAAGATATCGTCCTTCTCGCCTGGATGTAGTTTTTGTTTTTTTTATTATTATATATTATTTTATTATTATTATACACAATTATAAAAGATAAGTTAGATATATAGTTAGATATATAGGACAAACCGGACGTTGCTTTGAAAAAAGATATAAAGAACATATTTCGGCCTTTAAAAATAATAAATCAGACAGATCCCATTTTGCTAAACATTAGCTATTAGAAACCGGTCATAAGCTTAATAATGATCACAAATTCGATGTCTTGCATGTGTGAGGGTTACGTTTGAATGTTTTGGAATCCTTCGAAATTTTAAAACATAAAGATAATAATAATATGCTCAACGACCAAATTGACGTTTATAAATCGCCATTATTGGACGCTTGCCTGTAACTACTTGGGTAATGTTGGTGATGGTTAGTCTGTGACATTTGACAAGCATGTCTATCGGTGGTGATCTGTGGCTGTCTTAATAATGTTTTCGTCGCTCTTTGACCATTGCATGACAGCGGCCTGTCTAACGAGGTTGTGTTGGTTGTTTTAACGCTCCTTGCACCCTGGTGGATGTGACTGTCGGCAATTTCGTGAAGATGTGCCTTGTTGGCATGAAACGTACGTAGAACTAAACAATTTAATAGTTGGCGGAATTAGATAATTATAATAATAAATAACACTTGCTTAGGTGTTCGATATCTGTCAATCCTCTGGAATCAATATTCAATCATTTGGATAGAGATTCGTAGTGGAGAGGCAGATTCGAGGGTCAGCGGTGGGTTGCATGCTGCATGTTAATGCATGTTGCAGGCAAGCGTCGATTTTTATGCCCTTACGGCTTTGCAGGTACATTTAGCGCCGTCACCATTTCAATATTCATTGAGCTTAAAAAAAAGATATTTTTATAGGTTTTGTTACTTTCAATCTCATTAAGAAATTCGTATAATTTTAAAATTAATCGTAAATTAATCGCATTAAATTTTATATATATACTGTTATTTTATCATTTTAAACATTGAATATACCTGTTTAGGTCACAACTTTACATGTTTTCATCAATCGGTAAATTAATATTTTTTTGTATATTATGTGCACGGCCATATTTACATAATTTCTCATCTTTGGAATCAGTGTGACGATATAGATATTTATTTTTTTGAATATTTATTACCGGGCGGAAATCAAATTCAAATTCAAAATATATTTATTTCATAGGTTACAAAATAATATTTGAAATACGTCATATTTCTTTGCGAATTTACACTTTACCGCTCGTTCGGAAGGCAGTTTTCCCCCAAGAAGAACGAGCAAGAAACTTAAGGGTAGCTCTTTTCTAATTTGCACATACATAGCCAAAACAAATACAAAACCATTAAGAACAAAACAGCTGGGTAAGAAGTCGAGCCGCTAATGCCCATGGATATTTGTCTTCTAAATATTAAGAAACTGTATAATACCCTTTTTTACTGAGTGATTGTTTAATAACACTTTGAAATTTATATAGGGTAAATCTTGTATATCTTTATTTCTGCTATTGAGTTTATGTCGACTACTATTTTTTTAAACATTTCTAATTTTTTACATATAATAAATATTACATATAATGAATTAAAATGCCAGGGTTAAGATTCCAATTTCTTTAAACTTATTTCTAAGAGATGCACGAGGTCCGAGCTTGTAAATCGCGGGAATGGTCCACTTCTGGAGCACGAAAATTTTATGAATATCCGCGGCGTTTCCCTAGAGCAAGATACCGTACGATATCAGACTATGGAAACAGCCAAAATAAACTAATCTAGCAGTTTCGACGCCTGATAAATTTCTTATTTTTTGATAGCATAGGCGGCAGAGTTAAGCCTTTTCGCCAACTTATTTATGTGAGGACCCCATTGAAGCCTGTTATCTAAAGTAATTCCTAGGAACACGGTAGAATTAACAAACTCCAATTCTTTGTTACGTGCATTTGGAAGTGAGAGTTTAATACACTTAATTTTCATTTGATTTCGAAGTAGGTTATCTGCAGTAAAACATTTATCTACCTTAGAGATAGCATTATTCACATCGTTATAAGTGGGGTGCTGTCTTTTAACTTTGAATAACAAAGAAGTATCATCTGCAAGCAGTACCATCTCATAAACATTCTTAATAAGGCTAAATAAATCGTTTATATAAACTAAAAAAAGAAAGGGACCAAGAATTGATCCCTGCGGTACACCCATGTGAACTATGGATCCAGACGATTTCTTACCATTGACATCAACCCTCTGAACCCTGTTACTCAAATACGACTTCAGAAGGTCGAGTGCCCGGCCTGTTACTCCATAGTGACATCGATTGTTGAGCGACCCCAAGTAAAACCGAACTGTTTTTTAGACATTAATTTATTAATGTAAAAATGCACTAACAACTGATTTAGGACTAATTTTTCGAATATTTTGGCGGTAGTATATATAT
The DNA here is from genome assembly GCA_005406025.1 of Eumeta japonica. Lineage (NCBI taxonomy): Eukaryota > Metazoa > Arthropoda > Insecta > Lepidoptera > Psychidae > Eumeta > Eumeta japonica. The sequence goes on along the minus strand of BGZK01000302.1, from coordinate 394,380 downwards.
GGGTCTAAAGTTATTGAGACTTGATGTGATGCCGTTAAATAATGGAATCACTTTACTTTCTTTCATCTAATCGGGAAACACGCCATCATCTAAACACTTATCAAAGATAAACGCCAAATGCGGTGCAATGTAATCTGTAATTGAGTTTACAATTATAATAGAAAGACCATGAATATCAGCAGTGCTCTTCATGTCTAAAGATTTAAATATTTTGATAACCTCTTCAGAACTCACATGTTTAAATTTAAATGCCAAATTAATATTACAAGTCGGACTATTCTTCTTCAGTAATAATTCGGCAAGAGCGGGAGATGAGTTAAGAGAAATGGTATTTAAAACAGAAATGTCAGTAAAGAACGTTTCGAAGGCCTTAGCAACCTCAGTGTCTTCATTCAACGTTTTGTCATGAACTTAATTTTAAAGTTAATAACTCGGCTCTTCATTTTTCTTTTCATTTTGTCTTTCATTTTCTTTTTCTTTTCATCATATTCAATGTATTTACAATGAAACCATGTAACGGTGCTGCAGTAATCTATCTTATTCTGTAACAACAGAAAAACTACAATATTGTATTTATCCCCTTTTAGCTCAAAAAGTATTGATAGGAACATTTTTATAAATTTTGCCTGAATCAAGTGTAAACTAAAATCGATTTTCCAAATACCTTGAAATAACATTAAATTATTTTAATTTTCCTGGCAAAACTTTGTTTTGAACATCTGAATACACAATAATGCGGCAAATTATTTTATCAGCTGAACTGTAACTGAAATTTTAAGGCAAGTAACAAAAAATACGTACATTTATAATCTTTGTTGTATTGTATTACTGAAGTTTGATATAGTAATGGGATATAAATTATTGTAGATGTTTTTTAACATATATTTTTTTTATACGCGGTATTTAAGTTCCAATGACAACTAAAAGAAAAGTCTGGCTTCGTCCGGGATTGTGATGACATGCAAGGTACGCGGGATGGATTAGTTACAGAAATGTTAGGTAAAATGATATTCATCATTTGTAACCGGAATTGTAACTGTTATTCAAAGGTACATTATTTTATTTTTTGAAAAATGATTCAAAAAACGGATGTTCATTTATTTCTATAGATGTATTTTTTATTCGTTTTGAGACTTTAATGTATTTTATTAAAAGAGGTGAAAGTAATTCTTTTCCTTTTTTTAATTATACTATTTTTTAAACATTTAAAACGGTAAATACTAAACAAATATTATTTTCAATCTCTTTAGGTACCTCATTTTGTTTGTTAGAAACTGCATCATGCGTATATTAAAGCTGCTTACCATTACTCAAAATGATAACTGCTAGTGGTAAATTTGTAGGCGTTAGTTTGTGACAATTGATAGATTTGTCTATAGGTGATGCTCTGTGGCTGCTGGTAGAGAGGCTTTTGTCATCGTTTGACGTATTGCCTAATGCATGACTGCATGTCACGTGAGATAATTGGGAATGCATCTGTCAGTGGTTTTAACTTTAACACTATTTACGCCCTGGTGGATGTGACGGTCTGCATTTTGCTGAAGATGTGCCTAGTCGGCATGAAACGTACGTAGAAATAACAATTTTTAGCGGATTAAGATAAATAAACGATTAACACTTGCTTAGGTATTCGATATCTGTCAATGTTCTCATGTCAATATTCAATACGTTAGATAGGGATTCTTAGCGGAAGAACAGATTCAAAGTTCAGTGGTGGGTTGCATGCTGCATGTTAGCATACGTTGCAGTCAAGCATCTAATAATGGATTTCCGCAAATTAACACTTCATGCAACAGTATAACTGTATTCATAGTTGTATTTGACGTCCGCGCCACCCACTTCTCGACGTCGTACGCCATTGGATTATCGGTTACGAACGGGACTAACTGTAAAATTAATGCTTCGAACAGTCAACGTCTGTGGATACGTCTGTCGTTTTTATTCTCCGTCAGGAACGACATTTCTTTTTCAATATATGTAAATAATGCAAAATGAATAATAAAATTAAAGGGTTTCATTTAATATTTTAAAATAAGTCATTATAAAAAAAGCGTGTTAATTATATAAAAAAGAATACTAAATAGTAAATTTCAAGACGGAGAGAGAAAGTCGCATGGAGAGGGCATATTGTCATCTGTACGACTTTTTCGTTATGTTATAATTTCTACCGTCAATTCCTACCGCAAACCACGATATGGAACTTCGTTCCAAAAATGTAACTCGCTTAGCACTAACCTTTAATCATAATTTTTTAAATGAGAAATGTCTTTTACACAATAGGTCAACAACTTGAAAAACCGCCGACACCAAAAGATCCCGTCAAGTTCAGCCATCAAAACATGTGAAATATCAATACGTCTGAATTAATCCTTATATCTTGAATACTTACGAGGTTGACAACTCGTTACGACCACGTCCTCGAATGCTTTAACGTATTTGCAGTTCCTTTATACTCGAAGCCCTCGCAGTCCAAATGCACAGCAAGTAACCGCGCGGGCGTGCGGTGATCGATACCGCGGTGCGGCCGCCCGCGCGGCCGTGACGGCGCGAACAAACAATCGCACTTTCTCAGCCGATCGCTCATTAGTGTATTGTCTGTAGGGGTCCATAAATAATGACGTTACGACACGAGTTGTTAACGCGTCGACGGCTGCGCCCGGGTGGTCTTCGCACTTCGTGCGGACGGACGGATAAACACTCGGCCGCACACTTACGGCTACATCGAGCCAATCCCCGTGGAGTGTCGTCAGGTCCCGTGAGAACATTTGGCCGACGGAATATATTCACGTTCGGTTAGCAGTCATTTTTCGTTTTGCCAGAGGACTATATTATTAATACTGATTATTTTGATATGGTCAATATTATTTTATGCAAATTTACCGTAGTACTATATCTTCTTACCCGCAAAATATTAAAAAATTTAAATAATTCTTAACACGCTTTCCAAGATCAGAAGATTTGGTTTAATTTAAATAAGATTAAAATTATTTCAATCAATTTGCGAGTAGTCAAGATTTGAATCCGGCATTTGACTCGAAGACAACTCGCTGACCGAAACCCGAAACGGTCACCTCCGCTCGAGGGCGATAAGTTAATTGACTTCATAAGGATCACTTAAAACGATTTAAAACAACGTTAATGAATTTTGATAATGGAAAATTATTCAAAATCTCCGATAACTATTTTGCTAAATTCTTACCGCATACAAACGGCCAACGATACAAGATAATTAAAAGCTCGTAATGAAAACTATTAAAGCAATATTTATATATTACTAAGTAAGTAAGTAATATTTATATATTACTTTAATAGTTTTCATCGCGAGGGGGCGCCTCGCGATGGTTAACGACGATACACCACAATAATTCTATTCTATAGGTAACGACTTAAATCATCAGTGTTTATGATAAGCCGTGCCATAGAAGCGTCAGATATGGGATCCTCCTGGGATCTTTTCATCGAAATGTCTGCCACTGATATTAATTTCTCGGAAGCCGAATCACGAGTGAAGTGAAATTAGTTAAATTGCAAACAGTAAAGGTAAATACAAGCATTTTAAAATTAAGTTATTCATGAACGTGATATTACATCCCTCTAGACTATCATAGATAGACTTGTCTCATACACTTACAATTACAGACGTAAGTCAAAAAGCTAAAAGACACTCTTTTGTCAGCGAGGCAATAAAAAGTATAAAATGTCGTAATTTACTAAAATTATTTATTACGATATATGTGTATTCTACCCTTGACTTTTAAATTTCATTGCATCTTAATGCAAAAAATATGTTTTTTTCAATACGTTGTATATTAATATATGTCACTTCTCAACTATTAAGAACTATGGACGATCATGTGGAAGACGTCTTGGTTATATTTCTTTGACAACCATGTATTTCCTTTTAATTCACTTCGACAAAGCGTTCCGCATTCTTTTTTGAACAATTAAGACAATAAATTTTTAAGTGAATGTAATAAATGAACTTTTTTTTCTTCTAATTATCACCTTTGTGTTTCTTTATTGCCAAACTTCAATCAGATATCATTATATGTTTGTATTTCTATAAAATTTAAATAGAAAAAAAAGGAAAAGGTGTTTTTTTATAATATACAATCTTAGTAAATATATTTCCTAATATTGTAATATTTTATATGATATAATCCTATACGATAATATGTATAATCAAAGGGTTTAGTAAATATATTAAAATATAAATATAATATGTCTACATTTTGAATCTCAATGATGTATAAAATGTGTGTATTCTGCAGGCTTATTAATTGTAATGACAATTTCAAAAAAAAAGCCTCTTCTTCAATGAAGATAATGTAAATTTATAACTTTACTTTCATAAGAATAAATTTTTTTGAAATTCTATTGTTTTAAGGTATTTAATTTCATAATAAAATGCAACTCTTTGAATTCGAAAGCAATTGGAATTATATTTGCACCTTCTGTTACAAACTGTGCTTTAGATTGTATTTGTATGCACATTACAGCTAATCTCCCCGACGTGCCATCGCCTACACTTTGGATTAGCGTGATTTCACATCAAATTGCGCAAAGAGCACAAACACAATTCAAATCATGAAATATATGAGGTGCGCGAGCATATCTGGTTCCAAGTCTACGATATGGTTCTCGTGCAGTTGATCATTGCATTGCAAACGCAAGATTACCGTTATTATGTACATTCGCCTACTAATGCTATTAGAAGAAATCGCTTAAGAAAATGTTAAGCGATTTTAACTCAGTTATACTAGTTAACTCAGTCAAATTTTATTAATAATTCCTTACCATCACCGGGCGATCGAGCTTTGTTCGAGGTCTTTCAAGTTTGTCGTGGGAACATGATAATTTCTCAGGGAAAAAGTTGTTTCTGTTTATTTTCATAACACTTTATATGCAAAATATACTTACATATTTTATTCGTGTAGTTCCTATCCGTAGTCTATATCACATAAGGCCATTTGTTGTTGAGAAACAAGGACATAGCAACAATGTAATAATTACGTTGAATTTGCACTGATGGCGTTAAATAAAGCGATGATAAGTATTTTTGTATCTCGTATTTCAGGAGAGATGCCTATACGGAAAACTCAAAAAGTAAAGCTTTATCAAAATAAAAATTTTCAGCACAACCTTCAACGTCGCTTTCGAGATGGTTATTACAGTAACAAGATTTCTGAAACACGGAAATATTAAATATAGAAATGTTTAGTTTTATCAAGAAAATGCAATAGTACTATTTTCCTCATATCCAAAAGGTGTGCTTATTAAAAATTTTGTTGAGAAATAACAATAAGTACATATTACATCTTATTACTTTAAGTAAACAATTCTGCTTTATATGGATTTTGTATATTGGTATACCGAAAAGAACTTAACCGGTTTCCGATAAAAAATCATATTTTGATAACGTTTTGCTTTTCAAGTTTATTTATTAGATGCCTTATTGTTGTTAAGCAGTGGCATATAGTTGTTAAGCTATTGAATGTGGTGTTGATGTACTGAAAGGGTTATTGTAACGTTTTCAACAACAGATGTCGCAACAGATGTCATGTTAAGAATCTTGCTCTTTATTTTTGTTATCCAATATCTTTCAATTTGGTGAACCTCAACTTTTTCAAAAACTTTCTATATGCAATTAGGCATGGAAAGACGCGTTGGTTATAATTTTCTGAGAAGGAGAACTGGAATTCTAAAAAAGAGCACACCTGGACTAGTCTAAGTTTTAATCTCCTCATTGTCAGCATCTTAAACATTGTAGTGTCATTAATTAAACAGATTTATGATTACTTATATTTCTGTCATATTATAAAGCCATTGTATTAATATTGACTTCAGATTTAATGTAAATCAAAATATCACTTATGACATCTCACCTCAAATCTATTGAATTTGTATTTAATCGCCTGTAATCAGGTTAGCATTACTAATATGCAAGTTACGACTTAATTTGTAAAACAATAATAGGTTCTTATCGTCAATGTGTTCAATTACTATTTCAAGTCAATTAAAGCTAGTTTCATAAGAAATAAAGTTTTTTTTTTATAATAGTTATACTTTACACTCATTTTAATATCTTTAACATAGCTGATTTCAGAATAAAAAAGTAATTGGTACCGCATTGTAATCTGTGTCCATTTTAAAAATTCAACTCTCAAAGTGGCTCTATTTTTTAAAGTATCCTTATTACTTTTCTATTTTTCAAATAAAAATTTCGTCTCTTCCATTTCATCCGCTAAGTTTATGATTTCAGTACATTCTGAAAACCCTACCGGAAATACATTCAGAACCAAGAACTTTTATCTTCAAGGTTTATATCCACCCTCAGCCATGACTATATATAGATTGTTGCTACTCCATTTCTCGAAACGAAAGTCAGAAAAGTGTTCAAACGATGTTTCTATTACCGACGCTCCTGTAAAAACTCTCCACCCCTTCCTCGCCCCCACCCCCGCTAAGGTCGAGCATCGCCCTAATCATTTGTTAAAACATCAGCGCGCGATCGAATGTAGCTTCTAAGTTTGTAGTTTCTAAGAGTCGCTTCACCTATGTATCTACAACACGGCTTTTTGAGTCGCACGAGACGAAGGAGATCACCACAGCCCGAGGGCACAGAGGACGAGGCGGCCCGTCGTGGGCGCGTCGGGGCTGCGCGACAGCACAGGGCGAGGTAGATCCAGACCGGTTTTATACGCGCAAGTGCCTATTATTATGTTGTTATAAAACCGTAGAGCTGTCGTATTTGGTGATACGGGCCCGCGCCCGTTGCTTCACCGCTCGCCGATAACAAATGTCCCCTAATTAACTGCAATTTTAAATTACAGTTCTGAGAAAGATCTTGTTTCCTAAATTGATACAAATTCTGAGAAGGTAAACGCGACTGAATGCATACGTGTGTTAAATTTCATTACCATAACATTCATTAATTACAATTGTTAACTATATTAAATGGAATAGATAGTTCTAGCTAGTATACTAATTATTTGACTAAAAAATGATGAGATTTCAATAAGTTACAAAAACGGAGCTATATCCAAACTGATGGAACTGAAATGAAAAAATAATATGGAACACAAATAATAGGAATGGGATACTGAAAATAAAGATGAAACACCGACATCGAAAGACATTCTAAGTCAAACGCTCGAGAGAAACGGGATCGAGTCTTACTGTTAGCGATATGTATATATATGAATATTTTGTGTTATGGCAACTTATATTAAAAACAATAAAACTAACATAAAAGTAGATATGATCTTTCATAATATATTAATAAATACCTATATTTTTTTAATGCGCGATTACTCAATTATCACTCTTAGACTTTTTTTGAAGACAGGCTTTTTATTTAAACGCTATGCAATTTTTCAATGTCTAGCAAACAGTTTTTACTAATGAAATTAAGTCGCACAATTTGCGATTAATACTTATTTAAGCTGTTCCATAGATTTGAATGACTTAAGACTGCCATTAAAGTACTTTACTTTTATTAAATTGATAAATGTTGACTAGAATTCGTAATAATTGTTTTAATTGTGTCTTAATGGACATTTTTTTTCTGACTTTCATGGTGCTAAATGTCCATTGAAATATAATTATTGTCTTAATTTGAAATGACTGGTACGTCAACTTAGCGAGACCGCCGCTCTCTCGCGCCGCCGGAGCACAGGCCGCGCGGGGTGCCGCGGCGCGCCGTCACGATGTAGTAACGAGACCTCACCTTTGGATTGAGGAGCAGACCTTGGAATTAATAGAAATAGTCTTCGCTAGCGGTTTTAATGCATTCGTATTAGATTATTATAATTAGCTTCAAATATCGCTGCGCCCGCGCTGGTCACGGCGTCAGAGGTCACGGGGCGTGCGTGCCGCGCTCGCTTCTTTTATGTTTATGTTAATATTCTTTTATAATTCACGATTTAATACGATAACGTATTTAAATTGATAAAAATTTAAACAATGCATTTTTTCACATGACTATAAGAATTCATCAAACAATTGATTATTGGAGAATGTACTTGCTTATTTATATACCATATACTTGCTTTTTATATGATTCTTTTGACATGTTAAAGGCCCACACTGCTGACCTGCAAGGTTAAAAGCTTGTGTGAAAGTTAACTTGTCTATCACCGAATAGTTCTAGTAATTGAGCGACATAGACGTGACTGTCCATCGACCGGCTCAAGACCAGGGCTAAACGCCACATTGCCCGTTACAGAATGACGTGACTGTCCATCGACCGGCTCAAGACCTGGGCTAAGCGCCACATTGCCCGTTACAGAATGACGTGACTGTCCATCGACCGGCTCAAGACCTGGGCTAAGCGCCACATTGCCCGTTACAGAATGACGTGACTGTCCATCGACCGGCTCAAGACCTGGGCTAAGCGCCACATTGCCCGTTACAGAATGACGTGACTGTCCATCGACCGGCTCAAGACCTAGCTAAGCGCCACATTGCCCGTTACAGAATGACGTGACTGTCCATCGACCGGCTCAAGACCTGGGCTAAGCGCCACATTGCCCGTTACAGAATGACGTGACTGTCCATCGACCGGCTCAAGACCTGGGCTAAGCGCCACATTGCCCGTTACAGAATGACGTGACTGTCCATCGACCGGCTCAAGACCTGGGCTAAGCGCCACATTGCCCGTTACAGAATGACGTGACTGTCCATCGACCGGCTCAAGACCTAGCTAAGCGCCACATTGCCCGTTACAGAATGACGTGACTGTCCATCGACCGGCTCAAGACCTGGCTAAGCGCCACATTGCCCGTTACAGAATGACGTGACTGTCCATCGACCGGCTCAAGACCTAGCTAAGCGCCACATTGCCCGTTACAGAATGACGTGACTGTCCATCGACCGGCTCAAGACCTGGGCTAAGCGCCACATTGCCCGTTACAGAATGACGTGACTGTCCATCGACCGGCTCAAGACCTGGGCTAAGCGCCACATTGCCCGTTACAGAATGACGTGACTGTCCATCGACCGGCTCAAGACCTGGGCTAAACGCCACATTGCCCGTTACAGAATGTGGGCGTCGTGGACGCGCACAGCTTATTATTGACCGCTATTTAAAATTATGTTTTGAATGCTATTTAAACGTTTCGTTTACAGTTTCATTATAACTTTGTCTAATTACATTTTGAAAAAAGACATGATCACATTCGTTTAAAAAAACATTTAATGTGAGTAACAAATTCGGACTCTAACAAATAAACTAATACTATATAATCACTTTGTATTAGCACAGCTTACAACTCGTACATTCTGGATATAATTGCGCCCCATACCACTGGCCACGCAGTAGACACGGCTGAAGCATTATTTTAATCTTCCTACTGATTGGAAGTTATTAAAAATTTAAATTTAATCAATCCACATTTCTAAATAAATTCTATTGAATAAAGCTAAAAATGAAAAAAATCGAAACCGTCAATAAATAAAGAAAGCTTATTCTCGACACGACTTTGTCAGACGTGCCCAATAAGACACCGAATACCAATAAATACAGAGAGAAATCCAAAACTTACTCAGACTTATTATAAGAATTCGAAAAACCTCGAATTTTAAATAAAATGTGTAATATTTTCTGGGCGATTGCAGTTCGCCCATCAGAGTGCAAGCGGCGTTATTTGAAATGAATTACAGCGCTCATCCGTCACGTCGGAGTGGCGGCCGCTGACGCCGTGCTAAATGGGTGATGAGATGCACACGCTCTCATTTTTTATTAATTTGTGACGGCGGCCACATTTTATTCTGAAAAAGGCGGGGTGGGCCTGCAGACTGTTATAAAACAGTCTGTGGCCACTTACGAAACACATCTGGCCTTGTTTGTTGAGAAAAAGTCACATATTTTACTTTTGTGATTACCACGATCAATTTTTTATTTATGATTCAATAAGTTGAAAAATAATAATAATATTTTATTTGAAATCCTCGATTGTGTTTATGTTTTTTCATCGGGTGACAAATAAGTGATAAGCTCCGGTCTTTCATGACAATTTTCGGTTTTTTACCAAACGTAAGAGATGTCAAAAACGTCGCAGAGATATCGATATAAATGGATCTGGACGGATATATTCATAATAGTTTTCTAAATGTTTCCATTTTTCAATTATTTTAATAATTTTGTTTTATTTTTATTAATTTATATCAATCAATTTCCGATGGAATCGGGAACCATTGTTTCTGAATAAATAAATCAAATGTTATTTTGATTCCCTGTTTACCGTTACCAAATAAATTTTCCGTACGCATGTGTTTCCTTTTATGAGCACCATTCATAAAGTAGATCGCCGTCTAGGAGCATTATTCTTAAAAGCAGTAGACCAAAAAAGCATACAAAATGTCAAATAATTTCGCACACTTTTTAAAAACGATAAAATCGAAAATTGTATACGTTTCAATTGCAAAAACTGGCAGAGTGGCAACGAGCGGAAAAATGTAGTAGAAATTAAGATTTCGCATACGCTATCTGATGTGTCAAAATTATTAATTGTGTTAAAGGGTGTTTCTACGCGATTAGCTGAATATTTTTAGAGCGACATCTGAAGTGGTCGGTGTCTTAAATCATCCGTCTATATTTGTAAAATTTCTATAGTTTAAAATACTTATGAACTGGTGTTGGGGTCTAGCTCCTATTTATATACTATAGGTACACTAAACGTATGTAAGAAATGATAAATTGCGTATGGACTATAAATTTAATGTAATTATTTCAACTAGTTACATTAATGCAAAAAAGGTGGGTACACTTGAAGACGGTTCGTATCGAAGTGATAAGTGATAGTGCCGCCTCGTCCCCCTCCGTCGCACGTCGCGGGCCCACCGCCGCTGTACCGCCAACAACTGGTGAGTAATCACAGCTTTTTTAGTGCAAATCCCAGTTTTAAGAATGATTTGATACAAGTTGTTGGTACACTCTTTTTAACTATCGGTTTTCGAGAATAGTGTTCCAGTACGCAAACGCCGCCGCGGCGCTGGCGCCCGGAGCACGCGGTCGCACCTCCGCCGCACGCATCATTTGTCGATATCCGACACAAATTAACCGTCAGAGTAACTTTCTGGGCCGAATTAAGTATTTCATATCTTAGTTTTTCGTTTCATTCCTAAATAATCGCCTCGTGATAAAATCTACTTATAGTAGTTCTTTACAGAATTAATTCGATTTTTTTTATATAATCTCACACCTACTTTCATTAAGGGCAACCAGAAACCACAGGTTTTTCTCATGGTATGATCTTTTCAAATCTCTCTTACCTCACTGACGTTCATGAATCGCTTCATGCATGTTCAATTTCGGACATTTAGAATTTGGCCCTTTTTTACAAGCTTTTTTGAATATCCCACCAATTTAGTTTAAATAAAATTTTTAAACTGACACCTGCTGTCCTTCCATTACTCACATTCAATCTGTTGATTTATTTTGTCTATTTAATTTTATTCCTTTCCAAATGACCAAACCACCGCAACATACATTCTTCTGTTCTCGTCACTACCCTTTTCCCATCAAACCGCACTCCGACATCATTGTTCTTACATCTATCTTTCAAAGACCTCCCACGCGTACTGTGCACGAATTGATCTTACTTTCATTTTTCTTCAGCCATGCCCAGCTTTCATTATCGCATTATTAGCATAGGGACCAAGATCACGAATGGCTAAACGCACTTATTCCGAGACACTGTCACCATCCATAATCGCCAGCAGGCCTTGTTCATTTTATTTTCCGCATTCGCTCTTTAAATATCATCATTTGCAAGCAAACCACGCAAATAGACCAACATTTACACTTGTACACTTGCCTGCCGTTGTGTGTTGTAACATACAACGGCAACCCATCCTTGTCTCTGAAATCTGTTATTCCACTACTTTTCTTTATCCAACTACATCGATTTGAGAAGATTGACTGATATCGAAAACCTAAACAAGTGTTAATATTTTCTTTATCTTATCCGCTAAATAGTTAAAATGTGATTTTGGGTCACGATTTGTGCCAAATCTATTATAAATATAACATTTTAATAGGATCGATTGGGCATCTATTTAGCAAATATTGATAGAGTTTGGTTGGTAAGTGTTAATAAATCTACCATATAGCCCTAACCTTGCACCTTTATATTTTCAGCTGTGTCGGTCTCTTCCGAATTCTTTAGATAGTGTTAGGTTAACACCAAAAGAAGACTGTCAAAACGACTTGTCGCAGTTTTTTGATCATAAGTCCTAAAATTCCTACAACAATGGAATTATGTCATTACATAAAAATGGTAACAAATTTTTGAACAACATGGCATATATATATAATTAAAATATGATGAAAACGTATCTTAAATTTGTATATAAAACAAAATCGTAGATCTCAAAAACGAGATATTAAGATAAAAATAACATTCGGGCTCAAATCGCTTTTACAGTAGTTAAGATCAGCGGAGTGCTCTCCCGGTTCATGTCAAACCTTCCTATGAAGGATTTTAAAATTGGTAATCTTATTTCACATTTAAGCCTTAATTATAAGTTCTTCAATCCATAGTAACTTTATAAAGGATTCTGTCACAAAACTTGCAACAAGAGATGAAAGGCCTTGCATACAATCCCATAAGTTTTCATCTATCATAAAGAAAAATAAAGTTCCGTCTTTTAAACAAAAAGCACAGACTCAGGCTCCAACCACCGTTTGTTTATGAAAATTATTTGTGTGAAAAGAAGTTTTAACGTGTAGGTCTACAGCAAAATATAAGACGTGAACTACTAAACTATATTATACCTATTACCAAGACGCATTTTGTAATCTTTTTCCCGCGATCAACCTATAGTTCTTCTATTCCAAGACCCAAAATACTGTAGATAATAGTTGCATTTTCCTTTCCTGATAGTCGCTGGCGCCGCCTTGATGTATAAATATTGGTCACACGATCCAGATGTTTGTACACAAGGTATAAGTTTTTCATGGTATACATCTTTTAACGCGTTATAAAAAAATTATATGAGTGAATTTTTATAGGGGTGACACGAAAAATACAGTATGGAGTTTCTCGTCCAAATAACTGAAGCGACGGTAAGTACTTAGTGCAAGAAACCAACAGACTTTAACTTATACTCGCAATACAAATTACAGTGAGCTATCAAACAACTGACCATTACAGAAGTGACGTATTCTACAAATGAGCGCGCAGCCCGGCGTTGGAGCCCGCGTCGGGAGCGCCGCGTCCTTTGCGCGTGGCCGGTGTCGCTGGCGGGCGGCGCGGGCGGCGCGGGCGGCCCGGTGCGGCTCAGGGCACCGGCACCCAGTATTCTCTAAATTGCCATTGATATATTTGCTACTAATGCTAGTACAGCTGCCTTGAAGCGTAATTTGATTTGGAAATAAGCAACTAACGTTAATTTCACACATTACCGCACTCATTTTAGTTACAAAAGTTCTAACGTTTTAGATTAAAATTGAGATTTTAAACCTAAACCCGATCCCGATCCATTGACGTTTCAAATCTCGAATACGAATTTAGTTTATCACATTCTCATCAAATTAGTTCTGATCAAAATCGTATTACGCAAGGTAATGAATATGGATAATAGTTAAAGTAATTAACATTTAATCAAATAAATCGTTAAGTTGAATAAATCATACTACACATTCGCTAGTTACGAAGATGTTTTGCTGAAACACGAATAAGTAAATTTGCGCATTTTAGCATACTGTGAAAAAACGTTCTCTTCAATTCTAAACTACTTATAAAAACATATGATCTAAAAAGTTAGATTAATAAACATTATTTCGATGTAACACAAAATTTTATTGAAACACCGACCAAAAAGCATTATTTTAACGGCTAGTTTATTTATGCCTATATTTTAGTATGCCTATAAGTATAATTCATTTTTCAAAACTATTCAAAATTGGATGTCGGCACTCGTCAGCCCACTGTTGAAGTGCCGCCGCTCAGTCTTTTTATTTCAGTTTCAAATTGAACGGTGGTGATCGAGCGGCCAATGGCGTTGCTTCAAACTAAAAGGTCCGTGTTAGAATTCTAAGTACGGGAAAATTTACTAAAGAATTTTTGATTTAAGTCATTTTATTCATTACCTACGTGTAAAATGACATAATTGTTACTTACGAGCTGGCCACTTTAAAAATGAACGCGACACCCGTGGCCCTTATAATTTCTAAAGTCAGAAAAAACCCTATCGCATTTCAAACAGGTCGACGTCAATCCTCTGGCTCGCGAAATGTACAGTGCACCGGCCTGCGCCCGTGCCGTGGGACTGCGATGAAATGGATCGGGGCGCGGAGAGGCCGGCGCGCGCCGATTTAGCTGTCGCCGCCGGCTCGACGGCCGATGACCGATACACGCATAATCTTTGATAAATTATCTTTATTAAGGTATTGACCCACGAACCTAAGATAAATATTTTACAGAATGTTCCATAGAAAAGGGTTCGCTAGTCTGACATTAGTCTTAAAAGGGTACATTTAAAATAGACAATTGCCATATTAATTGTACGTGATGGTTTATAGCGTTCATTAACTATTAAATTGTGTATCGTTTAGATGGATATAACACACCTAAAAATAAGTATACTCCACAAATAGTGAAGAAAAATACATTTTTCCCTTATTGACCGACTCATGGCCAAATAGACTTGAGAACTTCTTCACTGAAAACATATGTCTTCTATAGAGTGATAGAACCATGCTATGATCAAATCGGCTGCAGCACGAAAATAGGCCGGCTCGACTGGAGAAATACCACACTCACAGACTACAGATATGAAGGAACAACTTCCATTGTTGCTTTACGTCCAGTGAGTGAGAGCTACGATGACCCACTCCATCAGATATAGTACTCCTGCCCAAGGAGCCGGCAATGCACCGGTGACGCCTCTGACTTTGCGAGTGCTCAAAGCGTCGACGCTACCTACTCTTTGATGGTTCGTAAGTTCGTTTGTTCTTCGAAAATACTACAAAAAAAAAAGAATAAACTGGTTCTTAATTTGTATGTCGAAACATCGCAGTGACAATGCAAAAGAGTTATATACTCTTAATTACCTATACTCTTCTTCAGACTTACAGATTCACAAAAAATTATAATTTTGAGCTTGCGAACATCACCAAGTGATAGACAAACAATTTAAGTTTTGCGTAGTTTTTCTATTTGCGAGTAATAACGTGATTCTCATTCTCACACATAAATCGTAAACGCCTTGCCTTATTATGCGATAAAAAAATATTTTCAAAAGATAAAAAATTGTTCTCGTAATTTTTGTATTGCTTATGTTATAGAACCAGAAAAGTTCATAAGAGGCCTTATACATAAAAATAGTAGACGTTACATGCTATTGGACTTCCACCTTGTGTCAAATATTAATCAAATTACGTTTATTATAAAAGTTATTAGAACTACTTTTGTATGAAATATGGACCTGTTTTATTTTTATTCTATTTCTCAATTGGCTTGTAGCTTTGATTTGTATTTTAGCCACGAGCAATAGTAATTACCTTAAGAAGATAGTATATGCGAAGCGGGACGAACATATAAAAATAATTGTGTACATAAACTATCTGAACAACCAGAAAGACAATTAACAATACAAACAACGAAAATAAACACTCCTTTAAATAAAAATCTCAGGAGCCCGTAATGTCGTGATCCAACGCGCCATAAATTAATAAGCGCTTGCACCGCCCGACAGTGACATCTGGTAGCGACGGCATGAAGATAGCTTGTTCTTTGAGAATGGAGGAACGAAAAACCGGACAAGCGAGTGCTGGCTCTCGCATTGAGGATTCCATTTCACCACATAATACATTTTAAGATGTCTTTACCTAAAAATTGTATTTTTCACTTCCCTCTGAGGAAATTGAAAATTATCTTGAGATGAGGTAAGTTACTATTATTAATTCGATTTCCGAAAATAAAATTCAACCCATATTATTATAAGCTTTTCTGACGGTCTTCAAAGGGATGTACGTGCGAATGCATGCTTACACGTGTGCTTGCATGCGTACATTTATTTAAAAGATGATCGAGCCTTTAATAACTTTTGAGGGAATGGCCTAATTAGGATCGAGCTTACAGCATTTCAACAACTTAAGTTAACTTAAATTTCATAAAAACTTGATATCTATTAGTTAAGTAGATGTCGATTTTTTTTTTTATTTAGAGAAAATGTATTTTCAAATAATTTCTATGCTGTTGAGCCGATCGATTGCAAATGCTGATGATTTCCAATCTTAATAAAACTACACTGATTACCGTAAATTTAATAAAAATCCGTTCATTTCTTTTTCAAGAAAAATTTCAAAATAAATTTTAAAAGTTTTCAAAATAAACTGTACATATTTTGGCTACTCGGCTTTTAAAATACACATTTTGAGATCAAAAAAACTGCATCGAATACCGTAAACGTGCTTTAAGTCAGTTGCTTCGTTAAAAGATATGTTTAAAAGTATATTTGAATTAGTAACAGTTAAATAGGTCTTTGAACCTCTAATAATTTTAGAAATGAGTGCTTATTATTTTCAGCTCGAAAACATAAGCAATAATTTTTTGGTGTTTTCCGGCTTGAAAACGTCAAAAAGTGGTCATAACAATGCGGATAGCTTTGGAGCTGGTCTGCAAGGCTTTTAGCGCGAACTGACATTTAATCTATATTTATTTATCCATTGTTTTACTTTAGAATTTCCAATATCATAATAGAAATTTTAAAACTTGTGAGTATTAACGTTTTCAAAATGGAGCAAAAATATAAGAAAAAGTAGATGTTTCTAGTATCTTCTTTTATATATTTAATTCGTATTTTTATTATTATTTCATAGAATATATTTTTCAATAACACATATTTTGTGACTATTTCAATTGGCCACCTGTTGCGGTTCAAATACTCTTAAAATAGAACAGACGGAGGGATAGGTGACGTAAACTTAATATCGAGATTCCGTTGGCGCCTATTAGATTCAAAATTCTAAAAATGTCTTTACTTACTTAACACGGTTCTGTTGTATTTCAAAGCAGAAGCGTATTATTTGATTATAAAACCTTTATCACAAAATTTTATCAGAGAACACGAAATGCTGTTTTCATTTATGAAAATGAAACTTAATTTTAATTAAAGCGTGAGACGAGATAAACCTACTTTATAAACCCAAACCAGAGTAAATAAAATACGTACCTATATGAGTATTTTCTTCTCCAAGTTTGTTACTATTCCACAGAAAATAATTACATTATTTTGGTAGCGATTACAATAAGTTACGCGCGGCCGGCGGGGCGCCGCTGGCTTCACAGATCGGCAGATAGCGCCGGCCCGCGGTCGCGGCGCCCTCGGCGCCCGCGCCGTATCGCCATCGAGGAATTCAAAATACGTGCTGTGATATTTGGATTTATTTTTATGCTTGTTTGTCTACATTAAAAGCTGTTTTAATCTCGTCGTTTTTGGTCTGACTCAATTTATTTGATACTCGGGCAGACGAGTTCGTTTCGACGACTCGCTCTCGACATTCCTAGAATATTTTCGTACGAGATCATTTTTACAGGCAGCGCCGGGAGTAATTTAGTCAAAGCGCCTTTGGAACTCCGCACCGGTTGTCACAATATTATTTATATAAATTTTGTGTGCTCAAGGTCAACACCACTCCAGGATTGGAATCGCAAGCACAACAGGAAACCTAAATATCGTTTTGTAATAAAATAATTTGTTTGAACTACCTACATATTTATTTGGTGAAAAGGTTTCTTTGGGATAATTTGGATTTGAGAACGAAACCGAGACCGGCAGTGAGGCTGAAATCGGAACAGAACTAGACCGGGATAAGCTGACACAGCGATCGATCGACAGAAAGTTGAAAAAATAAAGATGCATTTATATCTATGAGGACTTAGACACGGGTGAAAGTTCATTTAACAATGCGCCTTGATATTTGATCAAGCGCGTAAATCGCGGGAACTCCAGCTCACGTGCTCATGACCTCCATCCGACACATTTTACAGAATAGTACGCATCTTATATTAATACACATTTATTTAGCTTGCTTTGACATAAGGTTCAATCTTTCGTTTTTCATTTTTCTTAATTATTTACTCAAATAACAAGTATCTATATATTGCCTAAAAAAAGTACAAGTAAATAGTACCTTATATTAAATATTTTAAAGAAAACGTATATATATATATATTTCTATCCTAGAACTATTTCGGCGTCCTACATTGACGAAAATGCATTTAAAGTGGCGACCACCTGCTTTTACCGTCCGATATACGGGCGTCAAATTCAAAACTCGACGTAAAGCGTCTATTATGGCAACATAATAACATGGAAATAAAATTAGAAAAAAATTGTGGACGTCAAAATTCTTCAACTCTTTATGAAGTTGTATTTTGATCAGTTCACAGTGTTCTCACTTCTGTAGCGCAGCGCTGTTGTCGCAACGTATACACACACTACTCGATATACATTATCGTACATTAGTAAGCAATTTCGGCATCCCCATGAGACGTTGCCGTTTTGGATTGTTTAGTCTACTTACCGCATACACAGACGTTTTTGTTTTATTGTTTTGGCACAAGTACGTTTTTGTTTAAACGTTTCTGAGGGAATATGGTAATATATTGAATCCATGAAATATATATTTGCAAAGCTAACTTTCAAATTTAGCAATCTTTAGCGTCCCTATGTATAGGTTTTTAGAAATCATATTAAAAGTTATATATTTCTTCATGGATTTCTTTAAGTGCAAGATAAGTACATTATTTACTATAAATCCTTCAAATTTATTCTTCGCGCTATCAATTACTAAAACAGTCTTTTTAATTTATTAATTCTTAAGTTAAGGAAGCAGTTGTATTTACCATAATGCTTTTTTGTTAATCCCCTACATAAAAACAAAAATTTAAATTTGAAGCCTATGCGTGTCTGTTTATACTTCGTATCTGTTGGCATCATTACATCTAACCTATAATCTTATCTAATATTTTAAGAATGGCGCTAATTGTTTAAAAAAAGCAACAAATATTTATAAACATATTATCTCACATTACTTCTTATTGAATGGTGAGTAGGTAAGATTATGACATTTTTATAGTTATTACAATAAACGAAATTATAAAAATATTTAATAAAAACGCAATAAATATTATTTGTAAATTAAGGAATGTTTTTTATTCGAATTATTCGAAAAGATAGATAAGTAAGTGTATGAATAAATTCTTATTCAAGTTTGTTTTCCATCGCGATCTTGGAAAAATTTAAAACAATTTTGTATTCCATTTTAAAACGTCTTTTAAGTAATTCCATTTTCTTTTAAAAATAATATGTAGTTACTAAATATATAAGTATTAAAAAATGTTATGAAAATTCTACTTGGCTTGCAATTTATTATAAATAAAAAAAGCCGCACTTTCTTAGATTTGAGGTATATTGAGAAAAATAGCTATAAGCATATTAATATGGAAAACACAATTTTTGTATAACATTTCCGTTTTTCTCATTCTATATCATACTGTACTTGCATCATAAATACATTTGGTATTATTTACAACAAACTAGCACCTCGTAAATATCTGTAGGGATAAAAATAAAAATTTAAATGTGCTGTTTCTAATTTCTACCCTACCCTATAGAGTAAACATCAGCACAATATTAAATGAGACAAAATAATAAAATTTCTTTCTTTACCAAAGGTAACATAGGCACTCCGTTGAATTAAAAATACCTACAAATAAAAGGAAGAAAGTGGTATGATTTTTTTTTTAGTCTTCTAGAAAGAGAAACCTGATTATCATATTTTTAGAATTTAAATAGATGAAAAGCATTGATAATTCTATTAAATAAATTTTAAACTTAAACTCTTTCATTCAACCACTTGTTTCCTATTTTGCCCTCTCAGAGCAATACTAATTCCCGTGTCCCTATTTTCAAAGAAATTAATTGATATTCCATAATAATTTTATTTCCTGTTTTACAGAATTAGTGTTAGAATTTTCTTAAATTATTTTAACCACTTTTCTACCAATAAAAATAACCCACTTTCTAAATTTTGTATTTCTAGCATCATTACTTTCAGCTCTACATTGATGAATCACTCATTTGTTAGGTTTTCCGAAAGTCTGTATAATATTAATAAGGGCTAGCTGTGCCAACGGCTTCGCTCGTGTGAACAACAAAATTATTGTTTGGGTATTTTGTAAATGAAGTATAATTTTGCTTAGGTATGTTAATTACGAGACAGATAACAATGGGTAAATATTTGTAATTTAAATCTTCTTTTATAGTCTAGGTAACAAATTGATATTGGTGCAAAATAGAGATACTGGTCCTAAAAATACGTTTGATAGCTCATTCGATCTAGAATAATGTCTAGTAAAATGTACTGAAAGCTTTTATTAGCACATAAAAAAATTCAAATGTTATAAATAATTCAAAATGAAAAATGATACTTTTTTTCAACGGTGTCTCGTAAGCTATTAATATTTCAGAAATTTGAAAGAAAGATCCTCAAAGAGGAGAAAACTTCCTATAAAAACCGTTAACTCTCGGAACTCTACCTTCATTATTTATAATTTTAATTTAACGCTGAAAATAGGGCTCCGCGCGACTTTTTAAGGTAGCGCTCGCGGAGTCATAATCGAATACGTCACACTAAATAATTTTTTGAGGTATTAAATATTGATTTAAAAAATTGAATAAATTTTAGTGAATTCAGGACACTTCAAAGAATTTATTCTCTTTGGAAACTTATCTAAAAGTTACTTTTATTATAAGTTAGACTATTAATTAACAAAATTTTCTCCAACTTTCGTCTTTGTACATAAAAAAAAAAATGTTTAAATAATCGAAATAAAATTTATTTGCTTAGTGAAGCTCTTTTCATAAAGATGTTTAACAAGATCACGCCATAAAAGATTAAAAAATTTCAATACTTTATTAATAACAAATTTTTAACTTATTTTTTTGCCATTCGTTAATATTTTATTTATCAAATGGTAAAAATTGTAAAATACTGTTTTCACTTGCGTGACCACCTCGACAAGGAAAGGGTGTTCAAAACCTTATAATTTATTTAACGTATTTACGGATGGTCCCTTACGTACATTATCCTCCTTTGCGACAGTTGGGTAAAAATAACGACTTCAATTAACGATGTCAGAATGTATTACATGTAACATTTTATCGGCGAGGTTGATTCGACAAAAACAGAGACAAGGTCGAGACTTGGTGACGGTTTGGCAATGAACAGAAGGAAGGCATATAGGTGTTAATGTCGATTAACTTGTATAAATATTTGAAGACGTCATATAGTGATGAGTATAAAAGTGGATCCAAATGTATAGTAGAATGCCTATAAATTGTATACATTCAAAAACGCATGAATATTAAATTATAAAGTTACTGCAGCAGTTACTATCTAATGATATATTAGTAGATTTAAAAGATTATAGTTTGTACAGGTAAAACAGGTAGACGTCATAATAGCGTATAACGGGAAGACGTCAAAATTGTGATGGGATGTAAATATATATATATACATTTAACTGCCATACATTGCAACATGCAACAATGAAAAAGAAAAAACACTTCAAATTCGCATTCAAAAATTCATGTACGTCTGTCTGTATATCTTTTTATCTGTATGTATGTAATCAATTATTTATCTGGCTTTACTAAAAGGTTCTTAGTACTAGAAAGCTTTAAATTTGTGTGGATATGTACATACTAATCGTCCAACAAAGTGGTAGAATACGTAGTGGGGATACGTAGTGGGGATGGTTTTTTTTCGTCTATTCGATGATGTGGGATATCGTTAGATAGTTCACTTAAAAACATTATAGATTTGAGAAAACTATTTTTTATACTTAAAGATCCTTTTGCTAAACATTAAACTTGAAAGTGCAAATTTTTATCACGGTCAAATATTACCTCCTGTACCAGGTGTATAGTTCTTCTTGGATACGTGAAAATGATCACGACTCTAGCATATATAACGACAAGGAAAATTATTATACCACAGCTAAGTACACTTAACAAGTTAGCAAGTAATAGGCGGTCAACTTCTAAAATATACTTAGAGAAATAAAAAGCAAAATTTTCTACAAATTCCTTTGAAAACTACTTAGATAACGTTGTTGGTTGTATAAAATAACTACTAAATGTATTTAAGTTTATGAACCATGTAAAATTATAGAACTATAAAATAAAAACATCCCTAACACCTATCCTATGTGAACTCCTTTAAACGTTATTAGCCGTGAAAAACTAAACTCTATTATTAGTTTATTGTATCAAACAAAAAGTTCCTATCTAAGTCCATATACTGAGACGAGCAACTACAGAACTTTACGCGTAGCCCGACACGCACTTGGTCGGTTTTTGTATTTAATTATAGTATCCCTAAATTCATTATAACAAAACCTTTTGCACGTAAATACGAAAAACTCAATAAATTAACTAATTAAGAATATTTCAAGCAGACGAACTGCGTGTACCTTTATGTTTGTTTACCTACAAGTTAGTTCAAATTGACTGACAAATAACACTCGCATGATACTCATTTCACACGCCCACGATTATTTTATATAGTCGAGCGAGCGCGCTCGTGAACGCCGAATGTATTGCTTTTTCATAGTTCTGGAAATCCCACTGGATCGAAATCTTACAACAAGCGGAACAAGAAAATAGTGCGGAATTACAGAATACCAAGATTTCAGAATACTGTGACTGGAAGTCATTCACCCATGTTATAGTCAGTCCCGTGCGGCCTCCAGAAACACATAGGCTATAGCCACATACATAAAGGCATTTGACCTCGGGATTCTAGTGTGATCATTTCTCTGCATAATTAGTGGCGTATTTTCATGGAGATCCGAATGGCCAGACCAAGAGCCCTACAACGATTTCAACTAGACCAGCAAGCCAAAAACGGTTACATGGAATAGGAAAGCTTACAAAATTTACTCGAGTACTTTTACACATTCCCAAGAGAATTAGAAAACTGACCACCGGTAAGTTCATCGACATCATTGAAAAATGCATTCCACCAATGAAGCCGTTGGCTGATCTACCCACGTTTCTTTCTCTTTTACGTCCTTAAAGCCCCGGTAGCAAGATGGCCTTGAAACCTTACAAATGAGGTCAAACACATTATCCAGAACAATGCTGGATATTTCATAGAACGGCCTTAATTCAAAAGCGCCCTTCATTCTATAAGTTCATCTAATCACAAGTCTACGAGAGTAATCTCATAAGGGTAGTCGATCCTCTGGTTACTAACGGTTCAGTAGCAGAACAGTGTGACGCAACATTCTCGTCTCTTATAGACAAACACCCTGCATTTTATTGCTATTTGTATTTTTCACCGATCCTGCATACCCCATACTCACTTTTATCAGATAATCTTGAGGACGTTTTATATGCTCTCGACATATCTTCATGACAGGCCGGCCACGAAGCCCAGATCGCATCACGTCTCTACACTTGAAGGAGCTTTCTTCGCAAAGGAACACATTTAAAAACGTAGAAACCGACATTATTTTAACTAAAGTAGGCGAACGTGCTCACCTTATATCAACTTATTTTTCAAGTGTACACATTGAGCAACATTTTTTTCTTTTGATAGCATTACTTAATCAAAGGTAGAAGTTCCATAGGAGTATCTTCTGGAACCTCACCTTACACTTTAGCAATCCAAAATGTAAATTTAAAATTCCATTCCCCTCTCAATCAGCGCCACCTCGTTCATAGCGTAGTAAGCGAAGACCCATCATTCGTAGTAAAACTTTCTTGCCCTCTTTCCGCGATCGGATACAATGGCAATAATGTGCCAATTGCAATCTCCTTTTACTTGTTTATAATATTAACAACAATTGTCTAAATCAGTATCTCATCGGTCCGCGGCGGTTGCGGTCGTGGGGCGCGCGGGGCGGGCGGAGGCTCGCGGCTCCACAGCCCGATAAGGCACACATTCCCACCTCATTGATCGAATAAATCATCGTACACGTATCGAAATTACTAATCGAGCTGATCTCAATTCGTCGCCGCATGATCGATTACTCCAATTAATGGATGCGGCTTTATGGCTGAATAATTATATAATAACAAAGCGATTCGCGTTATTACGACCATAAAGGTATTGATCTAATAAACACGGAGCGTCTTGCGGCTAAAGTGTTATAATTACGTCGGCTAACGTCTTCATTACGAGGAGCGAGCCCGCCGCCGCCGCCCGCCGCCGCCGCCAGGGCCGTGCGCTGCTATCGACAACTTGTTTTATTTTCAGTGTTAAAAATATTTACGAAATTAATCATACTCACCCAATTGAACAAATTTCATTTTAAAAGTATCGACTTTATTCGCAGGGTAAAATGTTCAAAATTTTAATTGTACGAATCAAATACTGATACTGACGTAATACACATGAAACACGTAATATTTTTAGATAGTTTCGGAGAGGTTGTCATTGTTTTTGTGTCCTAATGAGCAAACACGAAGGATCAAGTCTATTTTATTTTCTCTTTAGGTTTTATATAATTAACTAGCTGTTGCCCACGGCTCCGCCCGCGTAGATATAAAACCAATTCCTTCATCTTGTATATGACCCCAAATTAAGATCCCGATCGCTGTCTCATTTTCGATTCTGGTCCCGACTTTGCTCTCAGTGTCAATTTCTTTCATTATCGATTCCGAACGCGATCCCACTTTCGAGATTCCGATTCCGTCCAAGTAGATTCCGATTCCGATTTCGATCGTAGTCCCGCTTTAAATTTTGGCCTCGGTACTGCTACTCATTCTAATTCTGGTCACGCTCTTAATTCTAATTTTCATCCTACACTCGACTTTGACCTTAGTCTCGTTGTCGGTTTCGATCCCGGTCTCGACTTTCTATTTTATTTCTCTCTCTGTGTGCAATATTGATTCTACTACCGGTTACGGTTTTAATTTGAACAAAGACGTAACAAATGCTAGTAGTATAAAATAAAATTTGCACTATATTACTCAAGGATCGTGTAGTTTTAGATGAGTAAAAGAGTTTTTAAAAACTTTAGTGGCGGAAATTTGAAGACCAAGCCAAGTTTTTTTTTGGTAAGCGTCTCGTTCACTCATTCATTTAGTGGTTTTTCGATTTTGAAAAATTGAAATCGAAAAGCGATTTCGATTTTCCATGTAACATTTCATTCCTTATTTCACCCTCTTAGAGCTATTTTTCTAAAAATTTAAAAAATATTAATATTTTATGTTTATAATAAGCAGGTAAATTATAAGCTTATTTTCAATTGCTTCAACGATTTCCTTTTTTTATATGGAAATTTCAACCCTTACTTTCACCTCCTTTATGGTTACTTTTAACAACGATACATGTCAATATCTTTTATTAGTAATGAATAACAAAAATATAGATTTTGTCTTCAATAGCTTTAACGATTTTAATTTCCTGTACAGCATTTTACCCCTTATTTTACCCCTTTTAGGGTAAATTTCTAAAAAGCATTGTATGTAAATATTGTCAAATTTTCTTAAGTAATTAAAATTTTAAATTAGTCATCCGTAGTTTCTACGATTTCGATTTTACCTACAACAGGATTTCACTTTTTTCACCTCAATAGGAAATAAATTTCTAAAAATCCTTTTCTAGTGCATGCCTACGTTATGATAGAAATCTTTGAGCGCAATTTAAAGTTTATAAACCCAGTAATCTTGGCTGTGCGTTGATATCTAAGTCAGCCTGCTTATTCTTTTCTTTAGAAATCCTAGTTATGACAAAAAAGCTTAATACGTTGCCATAACGTTCTCACGATAAAAATACTTGCTTATTTTGAACGCATCATTTCTACCATTTAATGAAACCATAGAAGCTAGCTAATCTTAGAAGAAGCTGATGAGCTAGTGGTATAAAAAGTAACGATAACACTGTATATAACCTTCGCCGAAACCACTTATATGAAGACATCACACAAAAATAGTTACGACCACGTACAGAACATTCGCCTCGATTTCTTTTATTCCAAAGCTGAAAATAATGAAGACGCCATGGGTTCATGTAATTATTTGTCGAATTGTATGTTAAGTACTCATATAAGCGAAACACTAATTTATTGTATTGTTATTTCAAAATTTATACAATAACACTTGAAATATTTTATATTATTTTTCGAATTTGCACTTGACCACTCACTCGGAAGGCAGTTTTACCTTCAAGAAAAATGAGTAAGAAACTTAAAGATAGCTCTTTTCTAATTTCACTCTGCAAAGACAAAACACAAAACTATTGATTTACGAAACAGCCCGGTAAGAAGTCGAGCCGCTTATGGCCATGGATATTTGTCTTGTAAATGGTCGGAAATTGTATAATACCCTATTTTATTGAGTGATTGTTTAATAATGTTGTTAAATTTATATAATGGTAAATCTTGTATATCCATAAGGACCCTATTGAAGATGTACTCGCACAACCCACTAAATTAAATTGCGAGTCGAATAATGTGTAAACGAAGTTTATTTTTATTTATGTATTTTTGAGTTTATGTCAATTACTATTTCTCTAAAGCATTCCCATTTTTTTATTTATAAGAAAAATGAATTCATGATTTTTTATGTATAACTCCAAATGACTTTCCTCGTTCGGTGTTTTTAAAATACTACTATATTTTGGTGCTTAGTTCCATTAATCGATATCGATAAGCGGTGGAAGTGGAGCAGCAAAAGTCCAGCGGCCACTAATAATAGAGCTTCGATTATAATGATTAGTGTTTAGCGGAGACTCGTGCGACGACGTGTGTGCATTCACACGCTCTACACCTAAACAGCGTGTACAAAAAATAGTTATGTTCCTGAAGGAAGAACATTAGCACAGACATATAGATCGAAACGATAATTGGACACAAATCGCATGTGAATATTAAAATATCTATTATTTAACTAATACCTTTAAAGTTAACATTTATTAAATGTTTCTATTAAAAAGCAAATTAATTTACTAATATGTGACGTTTGTAAATAGTTGGTATTAAAAACTAACATTATATTTTACGAACAAGATATGAGTATAGACTCATCAAAAGATATAAATATCTTTAAAAAAAATTATTGATAATAAAAAACTTCCTAACGACATATCATTTGTTTTTTATTTTATATTTAATATAGGTCAAAAGACGTTTATGTAAAATAATAATTACATATTTAAAGCAGCTCTTTAAATAGTTGTGCACAAATAAATTCTTCAGTTAAAGTTGAATAATTTCATTAATTTATTCAATAAAACGAATATAGAATGAAATGAGTAAATTATAAAATCACAACTAACAAACATCTTATAATTCCGTGTATTGCAATTCGAATTGTTATTTTCTATTTAATGTACTAGAGTATTAAATGCTTGCTACTATCAATGAATCTATATTTATATATGATTGAGAAATACATACGAGGGGCGTTCACTATAAAGTTACAATGAATTACAATCTCTTTGGAATCAAAAAAAAGTAAATACTCTCTGGTAAAGCTAGAATGCTGATTAGATTTTTAAAAAGAAAATAATTTGAACATTTTTTGTTTTCCAAAAATGGAAGTATTGCTTGCAGTTTATCGTAGCGTGTTGTTGATAATGAAACAGTCACTCTATAATTTTAGTCTATGACTTAAAAAAGACCATCGTCTCCAACCCCTAAGTAATTTAAGGTGAGTCCTTCTCTCAGAAATATTAAAGGTTTTCTTTTCTGGGGTAGTAAAGGAGTGGTCATGATAGAACATCTCGGCCGTGGCGTTAATGTTACAGGCTCCTTGTGTGTAAGACAAAGAAAAAAATTGAGTTACGAAATGTGAAAGAAACCGCGAGGGAAACTAGCAATAAATACTTAAGCATCCTCCACATTACCTCGAACTTTACCTCTATATCACTTTTTATTGAACGCCTCTTGTATATGTAGACAAAAACATGTTTGCAATTTTGACATTTATTTTATTGCTTATAATTATTGACTCGAACTTTTCGAACTCAAAAAATCGATAAACTACTGACCTTATAGGCCATTTCTGCAACGTTTTACTACTTCCGAGCCCAGTCTTAAAAAATATACTTTTGAAGACTTTGAGCTCGATCTTTGAGTTGGGAGAAAGAGTCAGTTAGATTTTGATATAATTCGGTAGAATAATCTAAAAGTTATTAAAAAAAAACTCTTTTTTGAAAAATTGATTTTGATTATTCTCAAAACTCACTAGATGAAATCCATTTTTCAGGTAATCAAAGTTGAGCCGATTCCTTGCGAATGTTTAAACCGCATTTCATTCTGTTAATCCGTTAAAGAGTTATGAAGTATTTACAGACACACACACATACAGACATCACTCGGAAAATGTTCAAACTAAATTCCTATAACCATACACGCCAATATTTGATAAAAACTGAATTTTCAAAAATTGGACTAAAAACACTAACTTCCTAATTTTTGAACTTATTCAATTTTCACAGCGGGAAGGTAAATAGTATAAACGTTGCTTACGAATATTGTTTAAATTGACGTAAGTAAAAAACAACAATAGCAGCGAAAAGTCAGACGCGGTCAGAGCCCTACGAGCGGTGGGGCGCGGCGGGGCGCGGCGGCGCGCCCGCCCTATACATAAATAACGTTTAAGTGGCGCATGTTAATTCCGTTCCGATAGGCGATGTCGAGATATTTGTATTGGCCGGTGAGAAATCCCGAAACGTCACTTTAAATAATCGTGTTCATTAGTAAACATTTAAGGCACACATTAGAGCGCGGGTGCCGGCGCCGCGCGATCTTTATCTGCCGCGCTCTCGCCCCGCCCGCGCCCGCCGGAGCGAGAGGGCTTAGCGCTCGCGCAGATAAGGGATAGCGAGGCTCCATTGCGACCGCGCAGGCGCACTCTCGATACCTACTAATTAACTGGCCGGCCTTTTTCGATAAATAGCTTTTGAAGATTTTCTTTGTAGATGCAGCAACCATTGAGACATCGAGTTAATAATGCCGCGCGACTCAATTTGTTTGTTCCGCAGCGCGACGCGAGCGCAGGGCCGCGGCACGGTCCGCGCCAGTAGGAGCTCCTGTTAGCATCTGCGTGCAGGGCGACTCAAAGCTGCACCCATATGTAGATTGGCATTTGTGAAAAATACAGGTCCTATTTGTGTTCTTTTTCATTAATAAATATTTCACACACTAAAAAAACCTAACATATTTGTATTTCATAAATTTTAAATAAGTTCCCTTTTTTTAAAATGTGTCTATGGGTAAGAAATATTTTTACTTAAATTTGATTTTGAGACGACAATATATCTCACTATTGAAAAATCATTTCTGAAACCAGATTCTACCGCGTCCATATAAAGAAAATAAATTTTATCCGGATTTGTCAAAATCTATTTCACAAAGACGTAAAATGTAAATCTTTACAAAGTCAAATTACAGGTCTTACAGGTCAAAAGCGAAATACGATGCGATTGCATCGCCTGAAAACCAGTAAACTGTATTAATTGAATCGTTTCTGAGTCAGAGCAACACAATCTGGCGCCGTTCAACTCGAATCCCTTATGGCATGTACATTAACAAAACGCGGTTCTAATGTGAAAATACACATTTACAAACGCATATTATAAATACTCGCCATAGTGGATACATACCACAGTCCCATAATTATGATTTTCTAATTATCATTCAATTGAAAAGAGGCCATTGTGTGAACATGTGTGGTGTGTAGGCTTACAAAATAGAACTTTATATAAAAAAAAAAACAGTGCGTGTCGGACACACGACATGAAGTAAAACATCTATGGCAAAATATGCAGGAATAGAGTTTAAGTTTAAAAAAAAATGAAAAAGAAAGTAAAGTATTTTATTATTAATTCATAGTTACAAGATTGTTTTAATGACCAACTTTTATTAAAAAACGAAAATCAAAACGAGAACACAATTTGATTACTGACCCGGAACAATGTTTGTTGATTGTTTTTATCACGATGATCTCTCGTACATAACCACATAACCTCTGTCACACGCGCATAACCTACTTTTTCTACGTGAGCAGGAGAAAGTAAATTTTTGTCGTTATTCTCTATTTGAGATGAATTAATACCACTATGTAAATACAAATCCATAACCAGGTGCAACAAAGTAAGTTACAGAGATCAGGATTGATTTTAATAAAAAATTATTGCATAAAATATTGCAGTAATATTCAGTCACATTTTATTTATCAATTTACCGTTGACTTGTGATGTACCGTGTTTACTTAACTACTAGAAAACACTGATATAATTGCCAATTTTGCCATTAGATTCCATTTTTTGCATTTTACATGTATTCGTCATTTTTATAATGAATAATGACCGTGCGTAACTAAAATAGTTGCGATGAGCTGCAATTCAGCTGTGCAAACACGTGGACGATGGGGCCCGCTGGGTCGAGCCGAAAAAGAACCATACACACCCGACCGTGTCACTCGAGCGTTTCACTATGACCTCATAGCACGAAATCACCCTAACGTACCGAAGGAAGTTTCACTGCAAAAAATTACATTTTTTAAGTGAAACTTCCTTAGCGACGGCGGTCGCTTTTTAAGAAAAATTATTTTAAAAAGTTGTATTCAAATAATTAACTAATTAATAAAATTTTTGCTTACTAGGCTATAATATAACAAAATAACAGAATAACTCTCGTCTTATGAAATGATACAATATTACTCCTTATGTTTATCTCGAAATGCATAGGCGTGGTTGTTTACATTGTTTGTGCATTTTGATTGGTTATAAAATGCAAATTATGATAGATGTTGTCTATTTACATCGAATGTGACACGTTTACTATTTTTATAATTAATTTATGTGTTTGATGTACTTGGTGAATGTACTAAACCACTCACATATATTATAATTCAAGCTGGACAGATTAAATTTATTTTGGCGATCAGTGCATTCAAAAATTAAATACGATCAGTTATAAATATTAAAGTGATTCCTTAGTGCATTTTTATATTTGAATATTCCTGAAGATAGAACTTCTGTTTTACTTTACCTGTCATACTATTTCAGTACTCGAATTCCGAAAGTGATGCAGCTTAAAGATATCAAATATTATAATATTGAGTAGTATTTTTGGTAGTTACGGATTCATATAGTTTAAATTACCGTTTAACCATTACCTTTTTAAATGATTTTCTTCTGAATAAAAATAATAAAAGTTAATACTAGAAAAATCTTACGTAAAATTCAATAAATCACATTGAAATCACTTTAATATAAGAAGAACAATGCGCGCGTTTATGTCTTTTGTATGAACATATAATATCCATATCGTCACAAATTGCTTTAAATTGTTGTACTTTATTTATTTTATTTTACCTCCAAATTTTAAAGAAGCGCTTATGAAAATATGATATCACTTTTTTCGATATTTTGATACATTGATCGAGCATGTATGTACATGTAACTATAATATTTAGCATTAAGATTACTGTCGCTCAAAACAAGTGACGGATTTGAAAAAAATTTACTATATCTAAAACTTTTATATTTTGTGTCCTATAGTTTTCTACATGTAAAACAATTCGATTTTATTGAGAAAGGTCGAAAATTATCAAAGTTATTTTATTTATTACAACGAGTTTTCAATACATAAAAGTTTAAAAATTCTCTGAGAGGTTCTTGTGACTTATCAAAATGATTTTATGCTGCTGGTTACCAAATATTATTGTTTAAATAATTGAAATATCACGGCATAAACGAAAATTCAAGTGTAATAATAATCATATCTATATTTTTCAACGAAATACAAAAAGCTAATATTCATAAAGGCGAATCAAGAAAAACGTAGTGTAAGTATGGGAATCGTTTAAATATTAAAAAGGTCTCCTTCTGTTTTTAGTATACACTAATAACTTACCGCGTTTGGTAAAAGCAATAATTAAATTTATTTAACTGACGACTTTATTCTTTCATTTAAAATTAAAAAAAAATATAGACAAAAGCATCAGATTAAACTCCATTACTTCCTGGACATACCAATTAAGGCGAATAATAGGCAAGTTGAAACATTTTTTTTGGACGTCAAATATCCAACAAGTTAATGTTAAATTTAGAATTAATGTTATTAGCTCAAACTTATTTAATGTAAGTTTGTTTTAGACGTTGTTTTAAGATATAAAGTAATAACACTAAAGTGTTCGCATGATATAAGACTGAGCTCTTCATTACAAAAGAAGATGCAACGAAGTTGGTTAATTTTAACTATTCATATCGTTTTCATATCGTATCGTATTCATATCATTATCCCATACAGATTTCTGACCGTTTGACTTTATTACTTGTTTCCTAAAGATGTATTTGACAAACAACTCATTCATTTTTAGTTCACACTCATAATCTTTTAAATTATACAAACAGCTATCCATAAATATTACGAATAACCACGATAAAATTACACATCCCTTTACGACACCTCTGTAGATGTCAAACCAATCAGTATATACCCTACTTATTCTGGCGCAGACGTGATTCTGTCCCATAACATAATATTATTACATTATAACAACTACCTGCTAATCAAATAATGTCACGTACTTATAATAATAATAATATGAACTCACGCCTATTTTTAGAAGGGTAGGCAGAGACTATAGATTTCCACACGGTACGATCTTTGCATATCTCTCTTGCCTCACTGACATCCATCATTCTTCAAGTAAGCTCGTCGATTTCGGGTGCTTAAAATTTGGCTCTTTTTTAATATACCACCAATATGATCTGGATAGGATTTTCTAGGGCGACCCTTGCCGATCTTTCCTTCACACATTTGCTCTATAGATTTGTCTTGTCAGTCCGATTTCATTCATCCTTTCCAGAATGCCAAACCACCGCAACATGTCTCTTTCTACTCTACTCACTAAATCTTCCTTCAAACCACACCACACTCTAACATCACTGTTTCTACATCTATCTTTCCGAGACACTCCACTCATATTACTTCGTATCGCATCGCATCTTCACTGCATTGATCCTACTTTCATTTTTCTTCTGCCATACCCGGCTTTCACTACCATATATAAGCGTAAGGATTAGAATCCCATTACGGACAGCCAAGCGCACTTGTCGTGATACGCTTTTACTGTTCATTATAACAAGCAAGGCTTCATTCACTTTGTTTCCCGGATTCACTCGCTTTTGGATATATCTGTCATGTTTACCATTATTTGTAAACATACCACCCGAGTAAACAAACTTTTTCGCTTGTTCGACTTTCTCACTTTCTATAAGTATATCGCATTCATTCGTGCTTTTGCCCCTTTCAAATGCCATCACCTTAGTTTTACCGAAATTTACTTTCATACCCCTTTCCTTAACAAAATCATTCATTTTATTTACCATCTTCTGCAACACGCACGCCGACGGCGTAAGGATTACTTGGTCATCGGCGTACAGGAACCATTTGGCAGAAAGCTCATCCATCCTTAGTCCACACTCATACTCTTTCAAATCATACAACTACCTATGAATAGGTTGAATAGCCACGGTAAAGCTATACATCTCTGTTTAACATCCCTGCGGATGTCAAACCAGTCACTGAATACCCCATTTATTCTGATTCAAGCAGTGGAGCCCCTCTATAGGGATTGCAGTGTCTGTATCAATCCGCTACTCACACCAGGCATGGATAGTTTGTTCATAGATCACTTCTATGCCCTTTTGGCCGCTGGCCAAAAACTTTTCTGAAATGTTTCGCTCCATCAGTGAATGTCCATCACCCTTTCGAATCACATGTATATATAATGTCTTGGAATTATTCAGGGCCTCTTTCACCGTATACCAAAAAGGTTTTTGGTTTGCCCAAAAATTTTCCGAGAATCTCCTATCATAGCGTTCATTTATTTCATTCTTTCTTCTTTTCACACATTCTTTAGCCTCCAGAGGGGTCTACCTGAACAAAGCCTGTCCGACTTTACACAGAAGCACATGGGCACGCGAACCCAGAGTCTTTAAGCTGCTGTCTGTCCCAATCACTACTCCTTCTAAGGATGGTAGTATCTTTCCGACCTCAAATACTCAATATTTCTTCGACCTCCTATCCTTCCTACTCCCAGCAAAACTTACAAAATTTTGTGTTCGCGGACATTAAAACATTATTACCCTAGGAGGGTACTGGTATTACTAGAGAACCCGTCCCCGGGTAAGTCCCGGACAGTCTCATCGTATCTGGAGGGGACAAATTTCCGTGCCGGAGAAGCGGGAGCTCTAAGCTCGATTGCGTCGATGAAATTCGCCACCCGTCTCACCTATTTCCCCGTAGGGGCGAAACGAGGACTGAAGAAGTCCATTTCAGTATTCTAAATGTATGTGGAGGTACGGACAATAGAATTGATGATGTCTGCGAACTGATGAAAGACAGGAAACTGCATATTTTATGCGTAAATGAGACTAAAGGAAATTAGCGAAAAGACTTGGTACTGCAGCACATGCAGTGAAAAGAATTCGGTGACTTACAGACGAAAGCACCGTGAGACTAGTTTATATTAGTTTTTTTCATAGTCTTATGACCTATGAAATTTTGTTATTGGGTCACGCAGCCAAATATTAACACAATTTTCGTGCTGCAGAAGAGAGCTATTCGTACTGTTTATGATCTAAGACCAATGACATCTCTCAAAAAAAAATTTAAAGAACTTAGTATCCTAACTTTAACATCACAATATATATACGAAAACCTGGTATATGTCAAGAGAAACATAGAATCGTTCCAAAAAAGGAGCGACATACATAACATTAACACTAGCATAAGAACGATCTTGCTTCTTATATGACCCGTCTAAGTAAAGTTAATAAATCATTTGGGGAATGTGTGTGCGTTATTATAAAAATAAGGTCCCAACTGAAATTCAAAATTTGCCATTTGCTACGTTTAAACGTTTCGTTAAAAGAAAGTTATATGGCAAAGGCTATTATACCGTGTTGGAATATTTTAATGAAAAAAAGCCCCTGGGATTGAGATGCTCGTCTATCAGGTTATTTCATATTATTTTTAAATGTCGACTAAATTATAAATTACCAAATCCTTTGCATTGATAAATAAAAAGAGCAAGCCTTGAGTTCCTTGTCCATTCTTCTCTCGGTGAATCTGCATTTGGAATGGGCGGTAATGTCGAAATGACTTTGTTAATGACGTATTTCAATATATTTTTGTAATTTAATTGCCTACGAAATAAATATATTTTTGATTTGATTTGATTCGATTAAAAGGAAAGGTAGTGGTGGAGCCATCAAATGCAGATCTTTCGATACTTATTGGTCTGGCGTTGATCAGAGCTGATGAAGATGCCGCGGTGTTGGCTTCATTACATCAGAAAAATTATCTGAATGTCTAAACAATTACGAGTGTGTAAATTACAAGGCTCCTCTGGCTCTGAGTTAAAATTGGACTGAGATGGATTTTTTTATTTTAGACGTATACGCCCCAGATGCGTCCAAACCGCTCGAGGAACGGAAAGTATTTTAGGTTGATGTAAGGGACATATTAGTAAAATGTGACAGAAACGAAAGAACAATTATATTAAGTGATTTTAAGAGCTGGATGGGTGTACAACGGGACGGATATGAGAAAATCTTAGATAAATTTGGAGATGAAAGAGTTATTGAAAATGGTGATTGCCTTCTCCTACTGTGTCATATTTAATTTGATTTTGAATTTAATTCATATTTAATGTGTATCCACACTCATATACTTAGCAGAGAGGAGAAGACAAAAGCATGATAGACTTTATACTTATGAATAATCATTTGAGAAGCAAAATTTTGGATACGACAGTGTACCGTGGCGTCATCGTTGGTACAGACTACTTCTTAGTGGTCTGTTGAATTAAAGCTTTATGCCAGCGTTGGCGACACCATGCAAAAATTGTTACTACGGAGCTACAACGAATAAAAGTTGGTAAGCTTCAATATCAGAATATAAAAGATGAGTATGTAGAGCGATTGAAAAATAGTTTGAGTGAAATCAAATAGTATGAATGTTTAGAACTTGACGAATTATGGAAAAAAACGAAATCTGTATTAGTAGATGAAACAAAAAAAAGTAGGACGAGTGAACAAGAGAACAAATGTTAGTAAGAAAGATAAAATGAATGGTGGAATTTCGAAGTGAGGAAAGTAGTCAGTGAAAAGAAGAAAGCATGGCTGGATTTAGTGTCTGCAAGGCCAACCACAGACTGCAAAGAAATGATATCTTGAAAGATAAGCTAAAACATGTTGAAAGTGCGTATATAAATGCAAAAATGAGAGCTCACTTCTGTCTATTTAATCTATCTTAAGAGATTCATAAAATGTTAAGAACTTTATATTAAGCCTATAAATACCTAAGCAATACTTCCAGTAGCGTAGCAACAATACTATTGAATTACCTCAAAATGGCGCTATAAAACAACGTGTTAAAAAGGGTTATTGATTCCATTTTTCGAAAAATGATATCTTTATAGATAGAGTTGAAAAGAAAAACGCTGTCATAGTAGATATTTTCATCGAAATCGTTATAACCATTTCCTAAACATCAATTAATAAATATTCTACATATATACAAATTGACTCATTAGAAGTAACAAGATTTTGCTTTATAATCTTCCTGAAAACTTTTTCTTTATAAAGCGATTTAACTACTGCTACCACTTCAACCTTAATCAAAGAGCTGTTTTAGCACGCTCGCTACTATACACCTAAAACTCCTCACTATCTCTTGAGACCCTATCACATCGAGTAGCCACGTCATATTCGACAACACTCTCTAAATATTTTCTCTAATGTGTGTTAATAAGACGACCATTGTTGGCTCTAATCACATTGAAACACGACGTGTCGGTATTATGCTCACCCTTTTTTAACATATTCATGAAATATTTTTGGTTTATCCTAAAATTATCTGAGAATCATCTCTCATAGTTCTTTTATTTCATTGTTTCTCTTCTTTTTTCAAATCATTTACTCTTATTTTTACAATATTGTAAGCTTTATTATATTATCTACACTTTTGATATACGTATGGCAGACTGGAACTTTCTGGAATGAATGAGAAAAAGTTAATATGAATTATCAAAAATGAATTTCTTTTTTCTCAAAATATTCTCCGTTAGCGTAAATACACATTTTCATACGAATAAACCAATTTTGAAAACATTTATGCCACCCCTCTCTGGTGACCTCGAAAACACGTTTTTCATACGCTTCGGCAGCCTCTTTTGGTGATGTAAATCCTTGGCCACGTAATCGGTTTTTAATTTTTGTGAACAAAGAAAGTCACAAGGTGCCAAATCGAGACTTATTGTTAGATTGCTCATAAATTTCATGTTTTTTTTCTTTCAATAATTTATTTGTCTATTTGGCCGTGTGAGAACTAGCATCGTCGTGGTGCAAGATAAAACGATATTTACGGTTATTTTTACGGAGTTAGTCAATAACTGCCAGCAAATAAATAGACCTGTATCAATCACTATTCACGGTACGGGACAAATTTCCAAAGTCACAGTAGCCACGTATTCAGTTTCATTAAAAAATACCAATCATCCGGCACTACGCTTGCGCGACACTTTGGTCGGTTTCAGCTCATCTCAATAGACCCATACGATAGGTTGCTGTTTGTTTTGGAATTATAGCAATAAATCCATGTTTTGTCACCTGTCACTATGTACCACACAAATTCGATGCCCCTTTCTTGAATCCAGTTAACATTTCATTGCACCGAGTGACGCGGTCCGTTTTTTGAGCCTGTCAAATTGTACAGAATCGACTAAGCAAAGCTTCTTCACATCCAAATATTGATTGTATTTGACTCAAGCCTATTCCAAAGAATACCCGAATCTCATGGTAAACCACATGTCTTTCTGTTTCGATCATACAGCTCACAGCATAATGTTTTTGTTGTTCACAGCTGTGGACAAGCTATCATCTCGAAATTCGTTACTGAGATTGACACGACCGCGTTTGAATTCTGCAAATCAGTCGTAAATAATCGTGTTACATGGCAATTCATTGCCAAAAGCAGTTCAAGGACGAGAGAGGCTCTACTGAGCAGTCAAATTACACTTAAAATTATAGAAAAACATACTACAGAA
Source organism: Eumeta japonica (assembly GCA_005406025.1). NCBI lineage: Eukaryota > Metazoa > Arthropoda > Insecta > Lepidoptera > Psychidae > Eumeta > Eumeta japonica. Next base: position 356,283 of record BGZK01000302.1, on the reverse strand, counting down.
ATTTTCACGTCACATCCATAGTGATGAAGAGACACAATTTTCAAAATTACTCCACAATGTAAAAACAACTGATAGCTAGATGAAACAAACTGCCAAAGAGTTCCATTTTCAGATGTAATAATTACTTTTTAAATATTAGTATTATGCAAGTGGTCACTTCCAGAAACTTATTGTGCGCCCCACGTATTCAACCTATAATTCTCATTTTTCGTCCACTAATACAGATTTTGCAATTCTCACGATTTGTGAAACTCTAAACATTCATAATGTTTCATTTTATCCGAGCTTTTCTGCTCTTTTAATTCGAATCCAGAGCCTTAACAAATTATATTTATAGTGGTTCTGTAGTGATCATTTTCATGTGATTTGACCAAGGCCGACATATGAAATTCAATTCAGGAGACCACTATAAAGTGATCCATACAAATGTTTACGCTCTGATACACTGTTGTATACACAAATTTTCATCCCAACCAATCATTTACAATGACTAAGTCAATAATTCTATTGTGTAAAGGGTGTATGTTTTCGTGATCAAACATTATGTTATCACACATAAATTAAACTCTTGATATAGTAGACAGCAATAAAAATCTTTTCGTATCCGAATTTACCTTTACCTTTCTTATTATCCATCTATCTTTACACCTAGCTATCAAAATCTCTACATATTATACAAACTACTCCTTAATAATTTTCAACAATATGTCGAACATCATCATAAATTTGAACTGATTCATTTAAGTGGTACTCGTATCTACAAGTGACATACAGACTAATATTGATCTTTTTATATAAATAGATGGAGACTTCTAATTAATTAACATACCCAAAAATTTATTAATTCGAAGTATAACTCTTACGTTAATTATTAGATTACCCCTTCAAATTCAACATCTATTCTAATGTCATACAATCTTTTTTAATAAATTAATATCCTTGTGGTTGAAGGTCACATTTTTTTTTTGTTTATGCTTCTGTTTCATCGAGTCATTAAAGATGTATATATATATTTAAACGTGTCATGTAAACAAGAGTGTTTATAGCTGCTGCTATAGTGATACGCTAAAAACATGGTTTATCTCAAGTGAACACAGAGTCAACGTCCATAATAGCGGAAACGAGGTTAAAAAATTCAATCGGCGTACGACACAAATCACCATATTCTAAGATTTTATCGCTACGAAACTATAAATCTCGATTTTACACAAACTAGAGAATATATTGGGCGATCAATAAAATTTAGTAGATAAATTAATCTATGTAGAAAGATGACTTGCCACTAAAATACGTTCTACATTTATTAAAACTTTGTGGATCGGTTTAGTAACCGCCGCCGGAACTGGTTTCGACCCCAGAATCCACAGAATATATAAACAAGAACCATTTCAAAGATATCTCTTAAAGAACCAATGGAGTCATAACAGCCTTCCCGCATCCGTGCCATTCCACTTTAATAAAATTTAATAAAATTAAAAAATAAAAAACATTTCATGTTGTAGAATGTTGCCAACTCTTGCTATTTTTTTAACTTACTAAGTTACAGAAACAAAATTTCTTTCTCCTACTTTGAATATTTTCATTCTCAGATTGCTTGAACATTCTGTGTTCTATTTTTAAAGGAATTTAGACGTAATCATTTCTGTATTTATACCGCACTGCATATATTCTAAATGTATCCAAGCGTAATTATATCTTTATATTATACCACATATTCATTATAGCAACAAACCTCACGAAAGAAACTATACAAGATCTGAGACACAGGAAATTCCACAGACCTTACAGCTTTGAATTACATCTATAAAACTAATCACGAAGAAAATTTCTTGCACACCCCTACGTGCACATGGCGCGAACCTATAAATTATCTTATTTCTATCCCTTTAATGTATACAGATTAGTTTCGAACTAGTAATTTGTACATTCGAAAACATCGCTTTTTAGTATACTTTTATGTACATAATAATAGTTTCTGATAGAAAATATGGTTTTTTGTAAATAAAGACATGAGTTCGCATGAGTGTTATGTCCGAAATGCATCATGCATGTATACGCTACAGTCTCGGTAATCCTTCAAAGGGCTGACTACGTTACATAGACATCGGTGGCTCTCATGATGGTAGGGCCGCTAACGACTGACGGTAGTCGTTCAGGGCCACCAGATATGATGGCGTGTCGCCGTGAATGTCACGAAGACGGCCGCCCTTCTGACCGGCCAACAGCGTGCCATGCCAGCAAAGCTGAGACTCCGGGGACAGGAAGTGGAATGGCAAACTAGGGTGCAATACCTGCGCGCACAAATAGATCGCTCCATGCGCATGGCCGCTCAGGTGGAACATATTATCCATCAGAGCAGAGCCGCGCGGAGCATGTTGCGCCCAGTGCTTCGATCGCACCTGCCGCTCCGAGCCAAAGTCGCCTTATATAAAGGCTACATCCGTTCCCGGCTCACGTACGCAGCTCCAGCATGGTACGCACTTTGTTCCATTTCACAAAAGAAGAGGATCCAAGCCTAGCAGAACATCACCCTACGGATGATCGCGGAAGCGGGCCGGTATGTCTTATATGACGTAATCGCTCGCGACCTCTGCATCGAAACCGTAGAGGAATTCATCCAGCGCATTGCTTGCCGGATGTTTGACATCGCTGACCAGGGCCCCTATGAATTCCTCCGGAACATTGCACCGATGCAAGAGAGGTCGCCGAGCGGCCGACCCCTCCCGAGACAATTGATCCGAACACCTTCTCCCAAACCCTAGTACCGGACTGAACAAAATTGGACTGGACATGTATGTCACGGACCCCCCGTAAGGGGACCACCACTAGATCCGTGGGGTCGTATCCCCGACGAGAAGACGCCCGGGCTTGAGGCGAAAAATAAGTCCTCCGTCCCGTACCTGCACCCTTAAGAACGAGGGTGTGGAAGACCCACGAACGAACACCACCAGATAGCAGCGCCCGTTACGGCACCACCCGGAACCGATGCCTAAAAATAGCATAACTGTCTCCACGGAATGGCTTCCGATCGAGGACAGATTTTCAGATCTGGACCCTCTTATACGGTGGCAGATATTCATAGCCGACGGGCATGTGGTTCCAACCCTCCGGACAACCTCCGCTCCCGCGAGTGCGATTGACTTGACAAATACCTCCGGCAACTAGTAATGCCATCGAGGTCCCGCCCGACGTCCACGGAGGCTAACGCAAGCCGCATTGCCCGCGTGAGTGCTACCGAACACGCACGCCGCTCCCTGGACCGACCTGCGTGTTGCAACTACCCTCAAATTCGAGATCCCCAGACAAACTTAGTACCAAAGCCAATATCGCCGGATCTTTAATTATTAAAATACAAGCGGTACGGCACCGCGGGCGCCACGGACGTGCATACGAAACGCACTGGTACGGCCGCCCTCCTCGCTTGACGGACGCTGAATGCGGCCGACGCTGTGCGCCTACCACGCTGCGTACAGCGAGGCGCCTGCCCGGTCATCGTGGAAACGATTTTAGATCGCGAACCGACGTTTCGGAATGCTCCTCGCCGACTGTACTGACCACCCTGACGAGGACCTAGAGCCCTAAGAAGCCGGATTCACTAGTCGTGAACATGAATACCAAACAATATAAAGGACACCGCGACGGAGCGAGAGGTATGGAGACAGCGGATCGCTGACGCGTGCTCGGTTAGATCTGCGTGAAGAGGATCACTGATGCCTGCTGCCTTGACTGCGGTCGGCGGTCCATTGACATCTAACGAGCGGCGGTCGGCGGCGTACGCGGCTTGAACCGTAAGGAGCGAGCGCGTGATGTTAGCCGTAGCTTAGAGGCAGGCGACGTGCGCAGCTGGGTCTGCTATCGTCGATTACTACTCCTCATGATAGGTTCCTCCACCTGCCGGTATGCGCATGTGCAATAGTGCGCGCGCGCCGGTAGGTGGTTCAGCGCCCTACCCTGCGACGGAAATCATCACGAAACTACCCACGAACCCCGGTTATTCCTCAGTTCCGGTTGTTCTTCCGTTGCGATCGGTCGCCTTCGGTCCAGTCCTCTGGGTCACCCGTTTAGTTTAGTGTGTTACTGCGTGTCAGTGTTCCTTCGAGCCGCGTTCCGTAGTGTCGGGCTCCGCGCGTGTACGAGTGTGTGGGGTGCCGCGCAGTGTAAGCCGCGCAGCGGCAGTTAAGCCACGGGCTTAACTGCCTCCGCAGTTAAGCCCGGCGACAAGCTCCGGCTACCCTGCCGTCTGCACGCCGAGCCCGCACACGGTTTCTGCGCCTAGGGAGCGCTCCCGTAGTTTTCGCACTCCAGATACCGATCGCTATTTTAGTTATTTCGCGTGTTTTTACGCGCGTAAATGGTTTTTCCATTAACTGCGTGAGTGCGACCGCATGTTGACCAACAGCGGCCCTTGGGGGACGCTCAGCGTCACGGTTAGCGGTCAAACTCTGTTAGTGATGGTCAATCCATTCCGAATTAAATTCAGTTATATTGCGTTACGTCTTCACGTAACGGGTATAGGTCATTTTGTGAATTTTAACTTTAAATTCAGTGATTCAAGGGCATAACGCCCTCAACCGGAACCATTAGTTTTATAACCGCCTTTCGCGGTTTTTTGCCACCCCCCTCTACTACTCGCTTTTTCAAGCGTCGTCTATTTTTAATACCTATTATACTCGTTAATAGGTAGTTTTAGTTATTTTTGCCTCTTCCCGGGGCAACACATTCACCCGGACGTTATTATTACGTCGTGGTAACCTGGAAGGGTTTCCTGATCTTTGCGCCGTTGGCACTCTCTAGTGCCTTCTGGCCGCTCAGATGAAGTCTGAAAAGCCTACGGGCTAAAGGCAAGCGCCTTAATGCTTCAGGGGGTTTTTAGTCCGTGAGAGTCGGACACACCCCATGCGTCCGGGCGCACGGACTGTCCATAATGGATTTTTGCCCACCCTTGCCCTTCGCAGGGGCAGAAATACAAAAAAAAAGACCCACGAACATAATTGATTCCCAAATAAAAAGAATAAATTAAAAGAAAACAACCTAGTGAGTGAAGACGTCCGGATCGTCATCGTGACAACTACGGACAGATATCAGAACTCCTGCCACATGGATAGCCGATTGATCGACACACACACAGCGGAGCATAGCGTGATCGACCGCACTCTCCTCTCCGCTGACCGACTCAACCCCGAAAAGGCGCCCGACGGCGCGCGATTACATCAACCGCGCATGCCTATCGGCGCCCGCAGAACACCTAATGGCTGACTGCAAGTCGCCATATCAAGACCCGAGAGGCCAGTGTCCCTCCCGAGATGAAGCCCGGGTTCGAGCCATAGGCTCATACCCTCACCTGCACACGCAGCAGGGTGTGGAGGATCCACGAACGAACGATCGTCTCAATTAGATTGGTCTAAAATCGACCCATCTGACTGCTCACTCTTTAAAGAACGAATCGGAAAATTGCAGAAGAAGATTTTATAAGAATGCAGGTGAATGCAGCAAACCTCTACTACCACAATACTGCATTTAGTTTACAATCTACTATAGTACATCGCATATGTGTTGGCATATCGGAGGTGAAACTCTGCGCCTCTATAGATTCTAGTATTCAGAGGTATTATTTCGACGATCTAAGTTAGCGAGGCACCGTTCCTGCAAAGAGTCAGCCGATCAATAAAAACCAAAAACGGGCCGTTAGGCGTTCCATTCACGTGAGTCCGGTATATCACAAAACTTACTAGATTTTAATAGATTACGTCTGCAAAACTTGCTTTAGGTATTTCTTAACATAAAACTATTTATATAAATATGACAAAATATGTGAGTATGTATGGCAAAGTATGTTCTGATTTGATGAAAGAAAATAAAGTAATTCTATTATTATAAACAACTTTAGGCTTATATCTACACTACCGCTACCACTGCCACTACCGCTAAAAATTAATTTTTAAACAGTTGTTAGTACATTTTTACAATAATAAATTAATATCTAATAAACAGTTTCTTTTTATTCCAGGTTACTCAACTGCTGGCATTAAGCTTTTACAATATATTTTTGGAGCCTAGTATGATTCGCGAGATGCAATTGGCACGATCTCTCCAAGGCGTTCGATTGTCATGAGCTTCTGATCAGGAAAGTACGTCCCTATGGAGTAAAGACCGGCCACTAGGCCTTTTGGAATCTTGTTTGAGTAACAGAGATATGTTGTCCACATGGGTGTACCATATAAATCAATTCTTGGTCCCTTTTTCTTTTTAGTCTATATAAATGACTTGCCTAGCCGGATTAAGGATGTTCATGAAATAGTACTGTTTGCAGATGACACTTCTTTGTTATTCAAAGTTTAAAGACAACAGCTTACTTATAACAATGTGAACAATGCTATCTCTAAGGAATATAAATGGTTTACTGCTAATAACCTACTTCTTATTAAAATGAAAACAAAAAGTATAAAAATTCTTACTTTTACATGTAAGATATGAATCCGGAACTATTCCAGTACATAACGAAGAATTGGAGTTTGTTAATGCTACTGTATTCCTTTGAATTACGTTAGATAACAGACTAATGGGGTCAAAAAAATATGAAATTTATCAAACTGCTCGATTAGTTTATTTTAACTGTTTCCATAGCCTGGTATCGTATGGCATTTTACTAGAGGGACATGCTCCGGATATTCATAGATTTTTTGTGCTGAAGAAGCGGACCGTTAGCGCGATTTACAAGCTCGGACCTCGTGTATCTCTTAGAAATAAGTTTAAGGAAACTGGAATCTTAATTTGGGCATACCAACTCACATATTAAAATTTATTGCATATAATAAAAATTTTGAAATTTTTAAAAGGAATAGTTGACATAAACTCCATACATAGATAAAAATAAACTGTTAACATATTAGTCAACTCACAAATTCAATTTTGAATTGCGCGACTCTGTGTGCTCAATGTTCAATAGTGTCCCTGTGGATATATAATATTTACCCTGATACAAACTTAAGTGTATCATTAAACAATCACTCAGTAAAAAACAGATATTACAATTTCCGAATATTTGGAAGACAAATATCCATCTTAGGGGCTTGTGTTATTTATCAAAGTTTTATTTTTGTATTTGTTTTGACTATACATGATGAAATTAGAAAATTGCTACCATTAAGTATCTCGTCCTTCTTAAGGGAAAACTGCCTTCTGAAAGAGGGGTAAATTATAGATTCCCAAAAAACGTGAAGTATTTTAAGTGTTATTTCATAAATTATGAAATAAAAATATTTTTAATTTGAATTTTAATTAAAAAATAAACATATTTCAGACCGTCACAACAAACCCTTTCATTTGACATATCACACGGTAATGTTCACAATTTTTTTTTCTTATTTGCCCCCCAACGTGACCTCAATATTTAACATTTTATTATGTTACACATTGGTACTTGGGTCACAAAAATACATATGTATACCACCATTTCGATTTATCCGTCGAGAAGATTCCGAGCAAATTTTCTATGACTGACGGTTAGAGGTGATCGAGTGATCCTACAAAGATTCTGTTTTTTCTTTAAAATGTTCCCTAAAAGGAAATATTAAAGTAAGATATACATATTACTAGTACTGCTATTTTTATACACATACGTATACTAAATTTCGTAAACATATTGCCGTATTTTCTATTATCATTTTTATAAACTTACACCAATTTCCCAGAAGTGTAGACTAAAAATTCATTTGATTAAAACTTGGTTCCTCTACGAATTGCCACCATTATGGTCCACAAAAAAAAATCTAGAGCAACCCTCGCTAACCATCTCACATTCATTTTACTTACTATTCCCTGAAACTCGCACGCTGACGACGCAAGGTTTACTTCGTCTTCATCATATGTGTGAAAGACGGTATAAAAAAAAAATTGTTTATTTTTCTAGTACTACGGACAATGCCTTAGATCTGTTTTACTTGTACATGTTCCTCGCTTATGTCGTGTGAACAAAGAGAACATGTTCAAAAAAAGACAAAAACAGATTTGTTTATTTTCTTAATGATGTAGTGGAGTTGAAAGGTATAATGTTAAAATGAAAAATACAATTTTCGTGCTTAACTTCATTATTTATTACCTTGTATATGAATATAATACGTAAAAATATTACCGCACTCCTTTATCCCAAGATATAATTTAATTTGTATTTAAATAAATGCAAAAAATGATTCGGTTGAAAAATGATTATTACAGATTATCATATAAGAATAGAAAATTTCTAACATTCACGAAATCAATTCAAAATCCAGTAGACTTTTTTCAGTTTATTTTAAAATATCGTATGACATAAACTTCTCGTGTTCCACTCGGTCTTGGCGGTTGTACTGATGCGCGACTTTTAAGATGCACAAACATAATAAATTTTAATTTATGCAATAACAAGAATTAATTTCTTTTTTCATTAGAAATAATATTTTTTTATATCCCTTATGTTCATGGAAGTAGAGAAAAAAACTAATATGGCCAGAATGATAAACTGAAGCTAGTATTTAAAGCGTTTCCGACACAACCTGAAATATGTGCCCAGTTGTAATAATTTTTAAGAGTAACTTAACTGAAGATATATTGTACTTTTTTTTCTACCATTTAGTTACGAACGTATCAAAGGTTGAAACAGAAACGAGTGGTAAGTACTTTCCTATCGTTTGGATTTGATGTGCTTATTTTATGGATAAAAAAATAAAACAAATGTTTCAACTGAAATCTGTCTATGCCTCTATTTGCCAACATCTAATAGAAGATCCACTGGACAGACTTTAAAACAAGTTTCAGTTTTACAACTAAATTTATTAATTGTCATTGATTATTGAACTATCGTTTCTCAAAATTTCACCTTTGTATTTGTCAGTGGTCCTAAGCAAAAGGACTGTCCAAAGGCCTGGCAGACGGCGCCGGACAGACCCTTGATTATTTCACTATTTTAATCTCATTACGACACGTCTTTACGTGTCGTAATTATATGTTTATAGGTTTCATCTAGATTTTCTTAAAAAACGAGATGAAACATGTAAATGTTTATGTAAAATAATGAAATATGTGCAAATATGACTACCTATGAAATCATTTAAGAATTTAAAAAATTGAAATTAATCGTTTTTTTTGCAGGTCGTAATTTACAGGAAATCATAAATGCATTTCAAATAAATAGTATTTTATTATGTGATCTGTGAATGCTTACAATATACTAAAACGTAGCGTTCACAAAACACTTAAGTGAAATTCGTCTTTATTTAATTTTTCTTTACACGCAAAATATCATTTAAAAAGATTTCCTTGAAGTTTAGTGAATGAACAAAAAGAGGAGAATAATAGAAATAGGAAAGTTTAAAGAAAGTTGTTTAAATACGAGATATAATTTAATTTTGAAAACACACTAAGCGCGCCGTCGACGGCTGTGAGAGCGCGGCTTCGTTTTCGCACACGGTCACTCAACGGGCGAGGCCGCACCAAATAGCCTGCGTGATGTCCGCCGCAGGACCGGCGGTCGTTGCTGATGCTCGAATCGATTCGCATCGGTCTTTTGGAGCTATCGGGTCAGGAGAACGCGGACGAGGTGGCGGCCGTTCCCTCGATTCCGATAAACGCTTTTGTATACAACAAAACGATTATCGATTATCGATACACGCGTCGAGAGCAAATACGATTCTCCGTTCGCATTTTACGGTTTATGGACTCCGACCGATCTCGATTTCGGGGAGTGACGAATCGATTTTAGTAACGTCCCGATGCGATAGAGATGGCGTCGGCTAAATACTTAATTAAAACCGTTTATTGGAAATAATAACGCGACGCTTGGGTCTGTTCGTTAATAGAACGGCGGTCGTCGGCGATGGGCTGCGTTTGAACGTCTTTAGTCCGCATTTTACAATAGCCATTAAGTTGGGTCACACCCCTTCGAAGAATCGTAAAAATTCAATAGGCACGTGAAGTAGATCCGTAAATGTGAGACAGCTCGCGGATAGGAATCAGGAATTGTAGCACTGTCTCTAGAATTGCATACAACTTACCTTTCGTTGCTCTCGACGCATCTGCCGGTTATTTTTAACACTCCTTACGCCCTGGTGGATGTAACTGTTTGCATTTTCCTGAGGATAGGCGTAGTTGGCATGAAACAATATAACTGTTAGTGGACCAAGTTCAATAAACTATTAGCACTTTCTTAGGTGTTCGATATCTGTTAATCTTCTCAAATCAATATTCGATTCGTAGTGGAAGAACAGATTCGAGGATCAGCGTTTGATTGTATACTACATGATAATGCGTATTGCAAGCAAGCGTCTAACTATGGATTTTCGCGAATTAATACCTCACACAATAGAATATTAAAGTACTTACTAAATATAAACGAGATATTGTACTATTTTCTGATGATACTTCCTCACTTTTTAAAGTTAATAGACAACGACCAGATTTTGACGAAGTTATTTACTGTTGATAATCTTTTGCTCGATGAGAAGAAATCAAAGTAAATTATATTTTCGTTGTCTTATATTAAACTGGTCGAGACAAACGTGGTAGTCAGGGACGAGATACTAGATATTGTGAACACGACCATAATTCATGGTCTGACTTTGGATACTAAGTTACAGTGGAATTTCCATGTAATGAAATAGGCGAAAAGGCTTAGTTCTACAGCATATGCAGTCAAAAGAATTCGGTGGCTTACAGATGAAAGCACCGCAAGATTAGTTTATTTTAGTTCCTTTCATAGTCTCGTGACCATGGTATTTTATTATGAGGTCATTCAGTCGACATAACCACAATTTTTGGGCTGTAGAAGCGGGTTATTCGTGCCATTTATAACTCGAGACCCGTAGCATTTTTCAAAGAAAAATTTAAAACTATTAATATTTTAACTGTACCGTCACTATACCAGGTTTTTGTATATGTATTATATACAAAAACCCGGTATATGTCAAAAGAAATATAAAATCGTTCCAAAAAATGATTGTCTTTCATAATATTAGCACTAGACATAACAACGATCTCGCTACTCATAAAACCAGACCCAGCAAAATTAGCAAACCATTTATGAGGCGATATGTGCGCTTTTATAATAATGTCCCAGTTCAAATTCAAAATTTTCCATTTCATAAATTTAAAACTTTCATTAAAAAAAGTTATACGGTAAGAGCTATTATACCGTATCTGAATGTATTAACGAAAAAAAACGCATGGGACTGAATTTCTCGACTATCAGACTGTTTCATGTAATTTTCAAATATTGTGCTAGTTTTATGACTATCTATCATGTACCTTTAAGCGAAACTGAAAAATGAGTCAGCGTTGGGAATGGGTGATGATGTTTATACCAAAATAATATCATAATGACGTATTTCAAGTGTAATTCTATTACCTACGAAACAAAGAAATTTTGGATTAACGTTTATTAAAAAAAATTGAATTTAATTAATTGCAAGAACAACAAGAAAATACTCGTATTTTTATCTGGCGTGTTTCTTTTCACGATTTGTAAAGTTGTAGTATTGTGTAATATTTTTCTGCAATATAATAATATTGTTGTAGCTTTTTATGACACCTACGTTTGTTTGTTTGTATTCAAATGCTTATATTCAAAACGATGCCGTAACCAAAAATTTGAACTATGAAAAATTATACTGTTTATACCTATGTTCATTGGTATCGAGTACTGTTTGTGGGCTATTTAATTATCAGTACAGTTCAAAATAAAGTTCACATACGGACCCTAAGCCTATCACGATAATCGAATTTAATATCAAGTAGAGGACGAAACCGAAACGGATGACTTAATCAACATTTTAGAGATGTCCATTAATTGATTTTGATGAAGTTATGATATTGGGAGGATATAATAAATATCAGATTTAAAAATATTACAATCTGATATTCACCGGACCTGCTTAATGCTCACCGAACAAATCTAAAGTGCCGATCTTAACTTTAAGATCGGTATCGATTAATCTTTAATCGTCTCTCGTATCGGATTAAAGTATCTATTACAGAAATGACAAATTGCTTATTTTCAGAATTACAATAACAATCCTAGTACATGCAACGGACGTTAAAATATGAGCATTTTCTTTACACTTTTATAAATAAAAACAACATAAAATGTATAGAATGTTTTGGCAATGAATGTATGTTAACTAGTTTATTAATATGAAAGAAACCAATAAAAATAAATTAGCCTAAAATATGTGCACATACCTAATGTAAATATATGACAAACACGAGTAATAGAGATGAAGAAGAAATAACATCTTATACAATGAGATGCCAGAGTCGACGAGGGGCGTCGCGAGAAAGGCTGTGCGGGCCTTATATGTATTAAAATAGGATTAAATTTTAAACGCAAAATAAAATGACCTCGTTTTGAATGATTGACGAGTGCGAGTGGCACGGAGTGGGCGGACGATCTCAACGGCGCCCGTGATCAGGCATCCGCGAATCATTTACACTTTTGAAAGTTTAGGCACGGATTTTATTTATACTTTCTTTGTCTTAAATAATCATCTCAATTGCAGTTTTTTTATTAGATAATACTGTTTTTATTAGACTTCTTCCTTTCGCTTCTGATGGAAGGAGAGGGTCGATGCAGGGGGGTGCTAGTGAAGGGCGAGGAGGGGGTGCAAGTGGCGGGAGAGCGGGCCTCCCAACTGTCACTATCTAAACGAAATGGAACAGCGGAAACTTCACCCTTATATTCTGTAAGAGGGTGGTATCGCACCGTTCCGACCGGCGCTTTTACGTGCTGCAGTCAAGTTGACCACGGCAAGGCTCCACCACAATATAATTTGCCGACTCATTATGTTTAATAAAAAATATGTTTCCATAATTTTTAACTCATAAAATTTATCAAATATTCCATTAAATAGACAGAATGAGAATTCGTTGTATCATATGTAAAATCTGGTAGTATTTTCCCAATTTTCAGTTTTATTTTAGTTACAATTCTGATCAACTTTAGTTTTCATCAATTTGTTTCATTATATTTTCATTAATGTATTTGATACATCTCTTAGGAAACAAAAATGTTAGCTTTTTTAAAGTTATCAATTTAGTCAGATATCAAATAATTGCGACTCTTTAGAATTACTTCAAAACATATGATTATTTTGTTAAAATTGATTTATTTTGTTAATCCGACTCTACTCTGGTCATTTCAAAGTTATTGGATAAATAGAGTTAATTACATGAAACTATCTGCTTAACTTTACAATGGTAAACAAATAAAAAATATGAAATGAAGTGATTTTAAGTACGTTTAAAAATAGAACACGGTGAGACTCCGTGGGGCGGTACGCGTCGTATTTTCTGAGTCGCACAATAATTTAAAAGTAATCGTGGATAAAGCGATTTTTCGAATTCGTCCTAAGGTTAATTTAGCTGAAACTTCAAAACAGCTTTTATCCTTCTAACTCGTTTCAGACATGATTCTTCCAAAACACTTTAATTTTCGAACAAAGTTTGGTCAATAAAACGCTTCTTGACTATCTTAAAAATTAACGTAGTGACTTTACAAATACTAAAAAAGCTTGTTCATACCTCGTGCTCGCAACTCGGTATGTACAATATGAGTAGCCGCACGTTACACCGGTGAAGTGCGGGTCATGGTGCACTTTCAAACCCACGTGAAGTTTGCAACCGCCATTAAGGGACAACGCGGGGAGAGTATCCTACTTTTACAGCAAACTCGACGTACTGTGCGCCAGTGCACTATATGTAGATTGTAAAAACGTAAGTACATGTTAGATATTAGAACGTTTGATATACTTTAAAATCTGCATTTAAAACAGTAAGGCCGACAACCGAGTGCTTCAACTGGCTTTCATCGCGTGGCTCTGGCGTCACATCGAGGTTGTGAGCGCTAAATGAAGAAACGGGAGAAACCCGAAGACCGTCTCGTCGACGGCCGCCCGAGTCCTCGCCGACGGAACCTCTCACCGCCATCACGATTAAAAAGTATGTTTTTTTACGATACGCAGTATTTTAAAAGAGGGTGATCACGCTAACGACGTGGGCGACGCGCGCGCCGCTGATTACGGCACTAAACTCCACAAAGTAACCAAACGCACCGGGGGGCGCGCTAATTAATGCTATGCTAATAACGAAGGCTATGAATTTTTTTAACATAACACTAAAGCGGGCAAAGCTCGTCGCCCGCGCGTCGGTTATTACGGCCTAATTTTCATGCACAGGCCCGCCGTAAATCACGCGCCCCGGGGCAAAGGAATAAACAGCTCGTTAATATGACGCTAATTTCTTCGAGACATGTTACTCAATTTTCATACAGGTATTAAAAAGCATCAAATCTCTACTTCTACTCTCTCTCTCTCTTACTGTGCTAACTGCATTGAAAAAAATATTAACTTCGCATTCAAAGTGAATGCCTTTATACAAAGATTATATTGAGTATTGTAAAATAATATTGTTCCATGAAAAGTTTTTCGATATTCTCAAGATTCCATCTGAGTATATGGAAGGGTTTTATATGAAAATTAAAGTAATATTTATTGAACTGCTAACAGAAATGCTTTATTTTTTTATAGAGTAGGTCGCGATCGGCGCCCATGGACACTCCAAACCCCAGAATAATCACCGGTGCCCTGTTGACCTCTTCCGTAGAATTCGATAATATGAAAAATGATGATAAGGGAATCAATGGAGAGGGAGTGGGGCGATAGAGAAGGGATGTCGATAGAGATGAAATGGAGTAATGGAGTAATGGAGGGGAGAGTTGGCCACCTGAACTCTCACTCACTGTACGAAATACAACAATGATTGCTGTTACTCCTCATCCGTATTCTGTTAGAATATGGTATTTATCGGTTAAACCAACTTATTTCGTGCTATCTTTCTGAAACATTATATTAAATATGTATATACATGTTTGTAACAGTAAATCAGAATGTTGATTAAGGCAAAAATCCTATTAATTAATTCAAACATTGAACACACATAGCAATAGCACATTTTCACACACACTCTTCACACTCATTCTTCTCTGCTTTACCCATGCTCACTGCGTAACTCGCATCTTAAGGTTCGTTATGTTCATATAATTATTAAGAGCGTCGATTATGATATCTAACTGACACGTATATTAGAACTAATAATTTAAATGAAGGTAAATATATATATTTTTTTTAAAGAAGAAATTCTAATATTCACACATATATGTAAAATTTACAAATTAGAAGAAAAAATTATGATAACTCAAAGCAAAAGTGCTAAATATCACTTTCAAAAAGAAAGTATCTAAGATTTTACTCTCATATGAACTTACACCGTAACCGTATCTTTTATGTATCAAAGAAATGTGCGTCCACTCGTACTAAAAATACAACCTTTTAAATTGTTAATGCAGTACGAACCACTACAAATGTTCTAGAAATATAAAGTAGCGACCGTTTAATTAAAAACTAAAAATGCAGAAACTATGATATTTTTCCATCATTAATAGCAATAGGCACTTATTAGGCCGTTAAAAACTGCTCAAAGTTTTGAACGCACACATTAGAGATCTTGCATTTTTTATAGAAACGTAAAGCGCTGTATTCTTAACGCCATTATGTTCTGTTCTCATGATACTAGTTAGTTCGATCAGTATTAGAAAGATAGAAGAAAATATTTCAGGAATTTTTTTTAGTTTTTTTTTCCTTTTTTTAACGCTATATTTATCGCTATATTCTATAGATTAAAGTCAAATTTATAGTATTCTAAAATGTTTTATTTCCTTAAGATTTACTAAAAATTTGAGTTCGTTGACGCACAAATTGTTCAATAATCCCAATAGTTAAGAATTTAGCTTCAAATGTAAATTCAAAAACAACACAAAGTTTTTGAAGTTGATCACCTATTTTTCTGCTGATGTTAAAATTGGTCTCAATCAATGTCAAATTAAGCATTCTAGAATATAATGTAAATAATACCTTTTGTTTTTTATTAACTGTGGTTAGCTATTCTCTTTGTTCTCTAAAAGACCTCAATTCCGTTATAATAGTCTAAAGCTTTTTTAAAAAATTAGATAAGATTTGTTTCAGTCCGATTTTCGAAAATCGAGATTCCATCAGATATCGACATTTTGAGATCCTAGAAAGTTTTTCTAGCATGTCGATGTGTACGTGTGCGTGAGCGTGAGCGTGCGTGAGCGTGTGCGTGATCGTGAGCATGAGCGTGTGCGTGAGCGTATGCATGAGCGTGAGCGTGAGCGTGAAAAACCTTGATGGAATTAAATTTCTTGAAAATTCGACATCAATAAATTATCTGACCTTGATATTCATTAAGAAAAAATATATTAATATGATATTCCTAAACTATTGAACCGATCGATTCAAAATGTAATCGCCTCTATTCTTAATACAATTACGTTATCAGATTAAACTTGTTGGAAATCAGTTTATATTTTCGGATAACATCGTGACGATAAATTTTCGAAAAAAAAATGTTTTTGATTATAATTTTTAAAATTTCATGAGATCAATTATTTAAGCGTTTAAAAAGCTGTGTAGGGTGTCATAATATCATTGAAATCGACTAAATTTGCTAAAAGACATCATTGTCAAAAAGTTTTTCCAGGATAACTTTTAGATTATTTACTTAATGATCGATTTTTACAATCAGTATATTTTTGTGTTCAAAAATTATATTGAAATCGGTTGCTTCATTCACAAAATATTATTGCCAAAATATTTACAAAATAACTGTTTAGTCATTTGTTTACAACTCTTATATGTTTGAAAAGGAACGCTGATAATTTTGAACTCAAAAATATGAGCAGTAATGTTTTCGTGCTTTGACAGCTCGAAGGCGTTGATGCTCAAAACAATGCAGAAGGTTTTGCCAGTGGCGGCGCTAGGCGTCGGCTACGTCGGCGACCGCCGACGGCCTCGCGCCTGAAGGGGCCTCGCAAACAAAAAAGTTTGTTATTAAAAAGAGGCCTCGCAAAAAGTTTTGCCTACAAGTTATTAAAAAGAGGCCTCGCAAACCTGATGTCGCCGACGTCCACGAGTGGTGTAGCGCCGCCACTGGGTTTTGCCGCCAGCTTTCGAGATCAATCTTACTCAGATTTTTTTCCATGGCCTATTCAACTTAACCTGCTTTGTCAATGCACTCCCTTCGTTCTAATCACAGAAGATTTCATGGTCTCCTCAACATACAACCTTCCCCTAGCTCCCGCCACTGCATTCTGTTACGTGCACCACCCTGGGCGTCGGTCTAGTGCTCGGACACCACGACGAGTCGTGTCTCGACACAACGCTCTATAAAAACATAAACTTCCAACGACCGAAACCCGATTTCCCAAAACGGAGATGTAACACTACTCGTTCCAGAGAGCGTGTTTAATATTCATTATTTATATTTAGTATTCTATCTCCGTTCACAATAAAATATTAATTTAAATGGTATTGTTTTTAAAATATCATTCTATCGTCGATAACTAGTTTGGCCGACGAGGCAGAGCCGGCTTCCAAACCTCTAAAGCGCCAATAAAACTGTTGCGCGCGCGCGCAGAGGCGCCGCGGCGGTAGTGCGTGAAACTCGATATTTTATCGCATTACGTCGATAATTTAGATCTTATTTACGACGACGCTCACGAACCCATTTGAATAGGATATCAGGCGGGAAGTGCGCGCGCGTCGCCGCCCCGCCCGCGCCGCCGTTTTTATCGCGCTCCGCCGCTACGTCGGCCGCATCGAATGGGCCGTTAATAAATAATATCACTGTCTATCTTTATACTGCATGACGTTCAAATGCTCGGTTAATATTATATAAATTGATATGTCCGTTTACAAAATATCTAGCAACGAGTGCGATAACGCATTCCGTTTTATTTTATTTTTGTCAATGCCGGTAACATTTTTGTAATAATGGGTAAGACGAAAATTATGTAAAGTATCCTATGCATTCTCACTTCCAACGATAGTTGACGAATAATTATTATATAACTTAAATTGTTGCATCTACTTGAAACAGACTGTCCTATTGCGCAAAACTTACTTGGGTCAAAAGATCACTCCACAGAATCAACAAAATTGAAGCGTACGGGAAACATAAGTACAGAAATCAATTTATATTTAAATTTGCGTACATCCAAAGGCAAAAGTTGAACCCTTATAAGATCAGTCGTGTGCCTGATCTGTCATCTGTCATTTGCCTATCACATCCAATTTGCTCTGAATCTACTAGACCGATTAAGTTGACGTGTAATCCACATACGTATATCTATGACCCGAACACGAACATATTAAGCAAATTAATTATTTTAAATATTCGGGCCACTTTAGGGGGGTAGATTATATAAAAAAAGGCTTTGCTCACTGTACCATGTGACATATTAAATAAAAGCGCTTAGTGTCAGAGCCTCGAGTATATTATTTTTTTAAATTTTGAAGTAAATATTTTTTTAATTTGGACTTCGACGACGCTGTTGCAATCAATGACACAATTAATAATGAAAAATATTTATTACAAATAACATTCACGTAATGACGTCTACTATATCTACCTTGAATGACTGAGTTCGTATTATTTTTATATTATTTAGAAACATATTTTTAATGATATATTTTTGTTGTAGTTACTGTAGTAAAGTTGTTTTAAAAAGGAGGAGATTATGAATATTTGAGGGAAAGATGCATGATCAATTCCGTCCTGTATGTATAGGTTGTTTTTAAGTAAATATTTAGATACTTGGCAAAAATGATAAATATCCCAACTAGCACATTAGTGGAAATTGCAGCTTATTTTACAACTTAAAGATAGATAATGGTGTTACATGAGTGAAAAATATAGTTTTAAGTTGCCTAACAGAAAAAATTATTACTTACACCTTTAAAAGCAACTTTACGTTGCTTATATTATAAATTTTGCCACTGAAAGTTTTGTAGTAGGGTATATAATCACAGATGTATTACTCTCGGCTACATAAAAGAGACCATATCATTAAAAGCAATAATAAGGTTCTATTTATAACCTTTATATCTCTAACAGTGCCAAAAAGGAAATAGCAGTCACTGATAAGCAACGGTTGTATAAAAACAACAATTTTCACTGTTGTGGCACTATAACCTCCTGTACAAGTGTCAAAAATCATACAAATGGCACTAACAGTTGCGAAAACAATATTTTTAGAGACATTTTACTACTGAAAGAAGTTAATAAATTTTGTCACGTCTATAAAATCAATATAGAACTTTTAGTTTATTAGAGAACTCTTTTGTAAGTTATAGTTCTTCAATAGGGATAATTTTATAAACTCAACAGCTCATTTCCGTTGGTTGTGATTTATGAAGAATTTTGTCGGTTTTAACGTAAAATGGATGAAATTCAGTGGGAAAACATAAAACGAAGTGGTGGTTATCGACGCAAAGTACTCAAGACTTACAGAAGAATTCTTGAACTAGATACCACTCGAGAAAATCTTCATACTATTAATTGTAATCTTCTTATTTATTTATATTTGTTTTGGAAGCTTATATTTGTAGGTTTTCTACAGGTAACGCTGATCCCTAATTTTACTGCACTGGAGGTCTATAACAGAAGGGGTTGCAACGGTTGTTTATTAATATCACTCATATTGCCCTTCTTTGGACCTTACGTAGTTAAAGAGGTAATATTTACCACTGTGTATTGCAAGAAGTAAGTACAGAAGTAACAATTAAAACTTTGAGTTTCAAACAAAGTTTCGCCATGTTTTTAGAGAGGGTATACAGGCCGTCAATGTTTGTTTACAGATTTAGAATAATTACGCATTATTTCAAACCTACAACCTCGTTGAACTACATGATCCACTAAATAATGATTATAGACATAAATAGGTGATTACTTTTTTAACTTTTTAAAAATGTACACATTAAAACTTAAATTTGTAGTATATAAATTTTTACGATTTTTTATTCAAATCTCAATAAAAACGAAGGCGCATGAAAAACTTCATAAAAAGTCATATAGTTTACTCAGTGAAAAAAGATTCCCACATATTTTGTTGCCTTTAAATGGAAGTATTGTAAATGAAGTTATTACTTACCGAATAGTTATTAGAGTACATCGAATAAAAAGTCAGCCATAATATTTCACCTTGACAAAACACTTTTATAGCACCACAAAAGACTCTAGAGAATGACCGAAGCATTAAATACATTCACTGAATCGTTCATTCTCAAAGGTGCCAAAAAAGAGCTATATTAGTTGCTTTTAGCACTTATGGTTACAATCAGATACGCTCAAGATATCACATGCGATGTGCCCATTTAGCACCATATCTGTTGCTTAGTTGTTTCAAAGCAGGATATGGACCTTGCTTTAAGCAACCTTTGGTTATAAGGAATACGCTCTAGCGCCCATATGCAACAAATTTGTGCTAGTTGGGTAAGATGTCAGTTGGAAAAAAAGAAATATGACTAATTCAAAATGACTTCTTATGAACGGACAGTATACTCATTTGCAAAGCTTTTCTGTAAGGTAGTATAATCCACAAAAACCTATTTTCATACCAATCACTAATTTGTCACTTTTTGCTCTATAAAGTTAAGTCAAAGTATTGTCCATAAATATTGACTGAGCACAATGTGTATACCACGATCTGAGAAGTAGCGCGTTCGCTGATGGAATATCAAAGAAAGTTAACCACAGTCAAGATCGTGTATCCGCACACACACGTTAGCCTGTTTTCATGTTATGAATTGGTGTACAACACATAGACTGCGCCCGATCAATTCGTTCTCCACGGCTGTTATAAGTTATTTCACCAAATAAAATTTATAGTCAAAGTAATTTGCAACAAAATTAGAAATTAAATACCGAGAACATGTACGATTAAACATTTCCATATTTAAAAGAATCAATTTATTTTAACTAATGACTAATCACATCTATACATTTAATGAAATCATATACTTCATGTGTCTGTTCATTAAAGATTTTCGCAAAAACAATGAATAGAATAGAAAAGAGGGGAAGAGGACGAAGGATAAGTAATTAAACGCAAAAGACATTTTTTTCTTCTAATTGTTAGTTTGTTTGTTTGAATGTACATCACGCAAAAACCACTCAACCAATTCAAAAAGTTTTGACGACTATGATGAGGTCGAGTAACATTGAGAGTTTATTCCATCGAAATCAACTCATTTTAAACAAAATATATGTATTTATAACTAAAAGTTTAGGTGTAAACCGCGCGTCCGGGCAGTCGCACGTCCGCGGACGCTAGCTCGGCAACAATAGTGCTACGTAGCCTCTCTTCAGGCGACGAGAAATGCAAGGTACCACTCAACAAAAAAATATTTACTAATTTAAAACTCCAGCCTTCAAATTGGACATCACTATTTACACAATAATTAATGGCTCAATTAGTAACCGAATCTTAATGATTTTTATCGTCCAAGAAATATATTACTGACTAGATTATGCAAATATAACTTAACACGAAAAGTAACTCCACAGCAGTGACAAAGTTGTAATTCACGTATCGTTGTCCGATGCAAAAAGTAGATAACTGCAAACACACTTATTCTCGTGAACAGGGTTATGAGAATCTTAAACATTGAATTTTTTCTCTAATAATTTCACACAGTACGTTTACTGTATCTTATAACCTGTTGTTTAAGAAATAAATCATAAAATACTTCAAAAAATGGAAAATATTTGAATAGAACATTATTGTGTATAAAAAATGTAAATGTGGAGGTATCTTTACAGTTTTGAACTATAAAAAGATTATTGTCGTTTATAATATTTTCTTTTATTTTTTAATGAAAAGACATGTTTTTATCAATACAAAATTTAATAGCTTATACGTTCTTTCTACCATAAAAAAATACAATACAACAACTTTTATTAAAGGAAAAAGTAAAAATTGTTCCTTAGTTAATCTGTATTTATATAAATATACATATATATATATATATATACTTATAAATTTGTATAAGTATAAATATATAATACTTATAAATAACTATAAGTATATACATTCGTATCAAAAAAAAAATTAAGTGAAATTATAAGTTAAACATTTTTGCCCACACACCGCAGGTTATGCTAATGCGATACTTTCGTAATGAAATTGGGTGGGTCCGTAACACAATACGGATCGAATAGTTATTTTTTATTTATGTGTATACAAATGGTTATGGTCCAGCGTGACGACGCGACGCCCTTCGGCGCTCGGTGCGCGCCAACTCCGCGTCCCCAAACTTCTACGTGGTCAATACAACTTTTTGGTGAAAGTATATCGATTATACATTGATGATAATTATAAATAAATAATTATAATATAAGTTCAGGTAGCGTCATCCTTCGTGTACTTTGGCGTTTGGACTGTATGTTATGACGTACTGCGAACGAAAACAATGAAGTCGAGAGTATCTCGCTAAGAGTTCCGCAAGTGAACTGTTTGAAGGAAGATATTGTGACTAAAATAGAAAGAGGTGTGTTGCGGTGGTTTGGCCGTCTGGACAGGACGAATGAAGTAGACTGACAAAACAAATGCATAGAGCGAACATGTGCTATGGAAAGGTCACCAAGGGTCGCCCTAGAAAATCCTATGCAGACCACATTGGTAGTATATTAAAAAAGGGCGAATTTTAAGCACCAGAAATCGACGAGTTTGCATGAACATTGATGGATGTCAGTGAGGCAAGAGAGACATGCAAAAGTCGTATCCTGTGGAAATATATAGTTTCTGGCTATCCCCCTGAGAAATAAACATGAGTTCATATTATTGTTCATTATTATTATTCCGTCGTTGCCAACTTCGCGACGCCACCCGCGGATATTCGTGAACTAAAGAAAATCAAAAAATCTTGCAGCGAAAGAACACAGCGCTCACGTTAAGAAGAGGGCACCGTGCGACCTCCGACGCGCAGTGAGGACACGCGCTGGAGGGCTCCGTGACGAACACCCGGGCGCGCCCTGAGGAATGGCCGTAGCCGTCGCATTAGAAGGGCATGTACTTACCGCCGCCCTCAAAGAGACGAGTGGTCTGTATGTCTATAGAGTGGCCTCTAGTTATATGTATAAGAAAAATACCGTGCATACACTTTTAAGGCAATCTTCGAAACTGCAAGGTACATTAATATGAAACTTGATAGATTTGTGGTTCGCACGACGTAAACTAACGTAATGAAAGAAAATTTTGAATTTCAACTTTTACAAGATAATACAAGAGATAAAATTTTACTTGCTATTATGTAATTTTTCAAATTTAAGACTTGAATAAATATTCGTTTTCTGTTTAGGAATCGTAAACGACAATCTTCAGAGCTGTTGGAGAATCTACCACTAAAATAAAATCGAGGTCAATAATCACGATGTTAACTCAATATTATTTAACTACTTTTCTTTATAACATTAAAATAAAGACAATATAAATCAAGTTCGAACTTGTACATCATCACACATTTTGTTTTTATTTAACTTTTAAAGTCACTTTGTACATTCATAATAATAAAAATGTTAGTATAATAAAATATGATGAAAAAGTGTACATATCACGGTCGCAGGCCATCGTCTGCTGACATATATGATAACTACCTAATTCCATTACCTCACTCCTTCCTCCATCAGATATCCTACTCCTACCCAAGAAATGCCAACGCATTGGTGACTCCTCCGGAGCCGCGAGTGTCCATGGGCTGCGATGACCACCTACACTTTAGTGGCTCGCATGCTCATTTGCTCCTCGATAATGGATTAAAAAAAAACTAGCACTGTATTGGTCATTTGACTTTTATTTATTATTTGATTTTATTTATTGTATACTTTATTATTTGGCCTTCGGCCTACGACACAGAGATTTCTTTAATGGAGTTACAAGAAATTGAAAACTTTGTGCTAAAATATTAATAAGATTATATCCTTACTTCATCGTATTGTCATTTCACATTTGAAGCCGTTACATTTAAAATCAAGTAGTTTATCTTATGATAAATATTTTTCTCGGCTTTCTTTTACTTTTTAACCCATTTCAAAAAAGGAAGAGCTTCTCAAATAGTCTGTTTATATTTTATTATTTATGTTTGTACTTTTTTTATTAAATTTTCAAGAGGCAATCGAGCAGAAAATAGATGGTCACCGTAGTCCATGAACAACTGTAACCCCTAGGGATCACTAGTTTGGTGCTTCTTGAAAGTTTAATATCCACTATTATGAATGTAAATAAGGATGTCCATCATAATTATTTAAAGTAATTCCTTAAATAATTCGTGAACTATTCAATCGATCAATTAAAAAAACTAATCAGCTCTATCCTTAATAAAACCACGTTCTGTGCTCTAAACTTAAACGAAATCGATACATTTCTCAAACTTTTCCAAAAAAATGCAATTTAGTAATATTTTTTATAATACTATCTGTAACTGTATTAAACCTCGGAAATCTCGTTGAAATCGAATTTATATTTTGTATAAGATACTGTCATCAAAAAAATCAGTAAACTAGTTTTTCAAAATATGTTTTAGATAATTGTATTTTGGAATTAGAATTTTTAAGTTCTAAAGAAAAACAAATATATTTTCAATGATGAAACATGAGATACGAAATCCATTATTAAAATATGAAAATGAATAATCGCTTAAGTAATAAACATTATCTTCTAACGCATAAGCCATCAAAAAATAGATTGTCACCGTTGCCCATGGACACTGGCAACCCCAGAATAGTCACCGATGCGTTAGCGGGCTTTCGGGTAGGAAAAGAATACCTGATGGAGGAGGATCGATGGAGAGAGAGTAGACCACTTCTGACAACAACTACTGGCTATTGTGCAACTTCTAGAACTAGAAAGAAATTTTTGCAGCTGCAATTGATCAATTAATTTAAACCCGATCCTAAAAAGCCCTTGCATTTTACTACTTATCGAAGAACACAGAGACGAAAGGCCAACCCGCTCATACCACTTGTAACTGTACACCATTAAGAAGGTCGAACGCAGTACCTGCATCAAATTTTCATAATGGAGCACTGTATTTATTGCTTGTTTAAATTCATATTTATGTTATTAAACGTTTCATTAAAAGAAAGTTATATGGCAAAGGCTACTACACTGTTTCGAATTTGAATATTTTAATGAAAAAAGGATTGATCTGCTCTGGTTATCAAGTTATTTCATATTATTTTTAAATATCAAGTAAGTTATTAATTACATAAAACTTTGCATTGATCAGTAAATAGCGTATTACTTGAATGTTTTGCCTTTTCTTCTCAGGGTAAATCAGCTTTGGAATAGGTGGTAATGGCGAAAAAAATTATTAATAACGTATTTCAAGTGTGGTTTCATTACCTACAACATAAAGTTATTTTTGATTTGATTCGATTAAAAAAATGAACTCAATACGGAAACCGTGCAAATGTTCAAATTCGTTTGGATAACGTGGCTGTACGTTGTGTTATCGCCTCGAGCAGCTTATTCGTGTCGACTTGCTAATTGACACCGGAATGCCGTTCCTGGAAACCCTATATAGCCGGGTGTGACGCACATTATCTTAAAATTAACTCAAAGGTTTTAAGGCGTAAACAAAGATATGTTTTATGAACTTCCTATATAAGCTTTTCATCATATTAGCGACGTCTTAAATTAGGTTCGGCTGGGAGTCACTTTGAAAAGTGTAACGCTCGGTAACGTAACGATGAGTCACGAGAGGCCCGCCAATCCGTCTCTCCCCACTCAACATGATCGGTCTGCCGCGCGCAGCACTAGAAATTAGTGCATACTTCAAATTATTGCAAGTTATTGTATGTATATTTGTATATTAATATGTATGTGAAGAAAAATAAAATTTTGTTAATATGAAATTCAGTGAATTCGTTTATATAAATTAATGTTTAAATATAATTCTTTGTATAAATAAATGTAAATTGTTACTATTATTTCATCTTTACTATACGAATGAATATTCACATTAAAATGATTTTACCATTCAAAGTCGTTGTCACGTAAAACTTTGGCCCGTATACCGACTTTACAGGCAACCAAATTTTTACTTCCATACTCTTAGAAGATTCTTAAATATCACTTTACTATTTACTCTTTCTTATAAATTAGATTTTATAGTGTGGGCAGCTGTATGTATAATATACATAATAAAACGACCCACCAAGTGATAGAACTGTTTTAGCCTTAAAACATTTTCATTTGACAGGGCAAACATTCCGAATAAAGAAAACATTGGAAAATACGCAAGAATTTGAAATTAAGAGGAACGAACCTCTTTCCGATCAACTGTCAGATAACAAAAACTTTTGTCTTTACTCCTTTTCAATGGCATAATTGCTATGCACAAAAAGCTATAATTAGTAACAGTGTTTGACAACATAAGATTACGACAGCTTGCATGTAACCGTCGATCACTCTATTTAATTGACAGAACATGAGGGACTTTGAAAAAAGACAATATCACAATAATCTTAAAGGCGAACGAATAGAATGATCGCAGACGTTGAGGTTTTAACTGAATTTCGATATGTTTACATATTTTATTTAATTCTCGATTTTCTGTGTACTTCGTGTCAAACAATAATAAATAGCATCGCTAAATTGTGACAACACAAAAGGTGGAAAAGAATAGCGAATCTAGTGGTTTCAAGTGGCGCAACTGCGTCGCCGTGACAAGTGAGGGCGCGGCGTCGTGCGCCCGCGCCGCAATAAAACTAATTAGAAGTACGGTGCCACATCGCGGACACCGATTTATGAGCCGCGCCATAAAACAGCGCGGTCATGTTTGCGCGCCGACGACGCGACGCTAGGACACTACTACCTTTTTATGAGGTCCACACATTACGACAACACTTGTCTATGTCCTCTACAGTACGTTATTAGGTATAAGATACTATTAATCATAAAAAACGTTAAATAAATCAGTAGACTCGCCTATGCCGTATTTCTCCAACATGAAAAACCAGTTGATGTTGCAAACTTTTTGACTCTAAAACAAACGTGTGCTTGCCGTCTCGGTCAGTTGTCACCGTTCAGCGTCCGAAACGAATTATTAACTCTGTGATCGCTGTAGGGGGCGCCACTATCCATTTTACATTTCGCGCAATTAAACTATGATACTTCCGTTGCACTTGGAATGATTTTAAAGATAATAACAATACCACGAGATTAATGAATAAGCACGGAGGTTTACTTCCAAAGGAAATTAATAAGTAAAGTTCACCCGTTATGCGAGTGTCGTTCAAGCTGTAAATTATGTAAATTATGTTTAATTAGCTAGCTCTCTTGTGTGAGCTTCCGTCCACCTAAAAATGAATTATCCTTTGCAGTTCTTCTTACACCTAATTACACACTATTCTGTATCTAATCGGCCAATAAGGTGTAAAAAAGAATTTGACATAGACAATAATCGTGTTTGTTTCGAGGAACGTAAGGCAATTCACAGTTACTATTAATCGATTGGTCTCGGTAAAGGAGCCGAGTAACGAAATTACAGTACACAAAACATTTCCAATAATTATTAAAGAAGATAATCACCTTCTTATTTATACTCGCAATTTACATAAAACAAAAACATTTACAGCCCTTCCCAAATAGAACAGCCATGCCATGCCACTACTGTCCTGATCAGTTGTACAGTACCGCGCTAGCGTGCTCTGACGTGGCGCGCACATCCTTCGCCTTCTTATTTAGCAGAAACCCCCGCCTGCAAAACTCAAAGGAATTAACCAAAACCTAATTATTAAAAATAAGCTTCGTTCCTCACATTGTAAGGCAATGTGAAATGTAAAGGCAATACACACTATATAAACCCTTTCTTATCAAATATTGATATACATGGAATTCGAAAGCGTATTGCTTCTCTTAACACATCAAATGTTTGTTTGTTTATACGTCAATAACGTTATCTATTCATACATATAAAAGAATAAACTGACTGACTGATATATCAACGCACAGATCTAATAATTTGGGCCGAACTTAAAGTCTCTAGACCTAAGTCTAAAGACTTAAAAGTTTGTACAGAGGTTTCTTTTATAAAGTAGGTAAACAGCACTAAGAAGGAATTTTTGGAAATTTCCGAAATTCTTAAAGGGATGGAAATATTGAAATTTTTATATAGACATTCGATACTGTTGTAGCTAAAGATATCTAACTTAGCATTTTAGTTACTTATAAAAAAAATAAATCCGTAGATTGTTTTTTTCATAAATCAACCATAAAGGATGAAATCTTGTATGTAAAATCGAAAAGGGGAAAGTTATTCATATCAAAATTTATATTACAGATAATCATTCCTAAAAAAAATAATAACATGTATCATTCTCAAAAGTAACCCTAAAAGGTTTGAATTTTTCATATGTAAAAACGAAACCGTTAAAGCTATTGACAACAAAAGTTATATTTTAGCTGCTTATTGCAAATTAAAAATATCGACATGCAGTTGCTTATCGTATAAAAAATTATCAGTTTTAGTATTACGTGGTTGTTGTCCCACCGACGGTAGTCCCTTGTCCTAGCTCACGTTTACTGTATGATGGATTGTTCTGGAAAATTCAATAGGAAAAAAAATTTGGTTGCCTGTAAAGTCGGTATACGGGCGAAAGTTTTACGTGACAACGACTTTGAATGGTAAAATCATTTTAATGTGAATATTCATTCGTATAGTAGGAAGAAGGATGAAATAATAGTAACAATTTAAAACATTTATTTATACAAAGAATTATATTTA
This sequence comes from Eumeta japonica, assembly GCA_005406025.1. Lineage (NCBI taxonomy): Eukaryota > Metazoa > Arthropoda > Insecta > Lepidoptera > Psychidae > Eumeta > Eumeta japonica. The sequence continues at coordinate 327,616 of BGZK01000302.1, read as the reverse complement.
AAACATTAATTTATACAAAGAATCTCGCACTGAATTTCATATTAACAAAATTTTATTTTTACCTTTACACATACATACGTATTTATATACAAATATACATACAATAACTTGCAATACATTTGCAAGCTATGCACTAATTCTCTAGTGCTGTGCGCGCGGCAGACCGATCATAGTTGAGTGGGAGAGAGACGCAAGGCATTCGGCGGGCCTCTCTCTCGTTCGGTGACTCATCGTTACGTTACCGAGCGTTACATTTTTCATAAGTGACTCCCAGGCGCAACCTAATTTAAGACGTTGTCACGTCAAAAAAGTTTTTACAAATCTGTATGTTATTTGGAAAAGTGGGTTCGAAATTTCTTTAGATCAATATGGAAGCTCTAGCAGCGGGACCGCGGTCGGAATCCGCAGTGGAAGAAATTAACATCGAGAGCCTGAGTGGGACCAGAATGGAGTAGGCACAGATTGCGGTCGGGATCTTGATTTGGTGTTGGGGCGATATGTACAATGGAGGAATTCGTGCTTTGTCTAAGCGGGTGGAACCGTGGGCAATAGCTGGTTAAGGTATAAAGTAACTTAAGAAGGGATACTTCGCCGAAAAGTTAAATTGAAATCTATTTTAAATTTGGATCCTCGTAAAAACATAAACAGACGATTACTTATCCGTCACTTGTTACAAATTTATATTACGACGACATTAATACCCAAATGATTTTAATACGAGGAGTGTTCACTATAAAGTGAGAGTGAGACGAAATTTTTTGGAACCAAAAAAAGTTAATACTGGCTGGTAAAATTGGACTATTGCTTGATGTAAAAAAGGAAATAATTTGAATATCTTTGGTTTTCTGAATATAGAAATCTTTTATTTGCAGTTTGTGGTGGCATGTTGTTGAAAATGATAAAAATTGAATTCCGCGCGGTTATTAACCTATGCTTGAAAAATTTTAATACAGAAAGAATAAATAAGACTTATCCTATAAGGCTTGATTAATTCCTTCTGTATTAATTTTTTTACTTTAAAAGCAAATGCTCCACTGTAATCTACAATTGTCCATTGGAGCGCCGAATTTAAACGTGGAAGAACGTCCGCCAAAGGTGTCCCTCACTCGGGTTGCTCAACAACGGTAGTAACTTTAGAAATTGTAAAAATGTCAAAAAAAATATTTTAGCAGGTCGTCGTGTATGGTTCGTTTTATAGCCAAAGAAACAGAAATTTCTATTAACAGTGTGCATTTTATTCATTATATACATTAGCACCTGCAAGGTGCTAGGTTATTGATTTAAATTATTTTTATAGGCCACTCTTTTACGTTTAGTTGTTATTGAAAGAATATTGTTCCTAAAATATTAAACTTTTTTTTTATTTGACTACTCACCTTTATTATTTACATTGTCAATTTAGTAGAATACAGAAAGATAAAATTAACATATTTTATATAAAAGTACATTAGGAGCGGAAAATAAAACATAAGGAACTTCGTTCGTGACGTGTCTCCCCACCGTACACGATTATTCTCCAAATAATTTATTAGTCGATAATGTCAATACATATCTAATTTTCGTACTTCAATATTATAATACAGATGTTTTTCTAGGAACAAAAAAAAGCAAAACTGTCTAGATGTCCTAAAAATTGTCAACTTGAGAATATTTCAATTAGCGATAAATCCGAACTGTTCCTTGTAATTGTAAACTGATGATTGAAAAAATGGTCATAATAATATATAATAAACGACAGTTTCTTTACAAAAACGAGTGGTCGCGCGTCTAGTGTGCAGTGCGGTACCTAAGGGAAATTTAATTCACAGAACCGTCTAGCGGGCGCGGCGCGCCTCTGAATTTCTCGTTTTAGAATCAATATTAAGTCAGAACGCAAACGCTTATTTAATTTGCATATCCCCACAAACTGGCGCGCGACTGGATTTTCTTTTTGTCCCGAGCCATTGTGCCGGCGCCGGCCCCGGGCGCCGATGTCGCGTGCGGTTCCGCGACTCGAATTAGACACTCGTCATCTCGGACCGCCTGCCGTTTCCCACACCTGACGGGCTTATATCTATCAATATATTTTCTAGTTTGCGGACGTAGGGATCAACTTAATGTATTTCATGAACCGCCATTCCATATGTACCAAATTATAGTTATTTACATCATTTTTTTGGTGTTGCGTACGCTTTGACTATTTTTTATTATCCAACTGCAAATAAATACTATAATTTTGACTAGATAGTGTATAGCGGGGGGTAGCTCAAGAGATATACCTTTTTGGTAGTCGAGATCTTAAGTCAAACGAGCGGTAGCGATGTCAATTATATCTGTTCTTTTACTTATCAGCTATATCCTATGAATGCAAGTGTTTTCGGTAAGATATTAATTACACCAAATCTCTTTCCTTTTTAATATTTTCAGGATCGACGCCTCTCTTCCTAGATACACCTCATCTATATCTCTAGTTTTGTTTCGCGAATTGAAAAACATTTCATTATTTACAATTCACAATAATAGAATTAATGCCCGCACATCCAGCACAGAGATCGGGTACCTCGTGTGCTGCCTACTACAATATCCATAACTTTGACTTCTCTAGAGTGACTTTTGGCATACTGTCAATAAAGAATCAAACGAGTTCAAAATAAAACCTCGAAAGCTCTAATGCCACGAACATATCAAAAAACTATTTTGAAGCTGTTTAACTCCTTATCGAGTGTTATATAACACCCCACTTGTCGAAATTGATTTGTAAATACTTGTAAATTATATAAATTGCATTTGTAATTTGTATTATTATACATAGTTTTTATTGTTTCCGAACATTATAAGTGACGCCGTTGTCGGAATTTGGAATAAAAATGGGCTGATTAAATCTATTGTAATTTAAAATTACTGGAATGACGAATGGAAAAGCACAGAATAAGGGTGTACGCCGCAACACGCACCAGTCCACGGTATGAACACCTCCTTGAACAGCCCTTATTACCTGATGTAGGCCGAGAATATTGGGCTGTAACACAATTTTAATTTCTTAAAGCAAATAAAAGAAAGCATTGGTGCTTTATGTTTTTTTTTAATACAATATTTTTAAATATGCACACATAAATAACTTGTGCCTTAAAAATGAATATTTAAATATACAGCACGACATAATCAGAAAGTTGTTCATTTTCCGTGCAAAAGCAGACAATTTAAAACGTGTCAATATACCCAACTCTCACACTTCGTGTCCCTATATAATTGCAGGGAAGCATCAAAAAATGAAAAAAAAAACAATTTTTGTTGTATTTCACATCAAACAGAACACACGATGTATAGTGCTCAGATCTATATAATTATTTTTATTCGCGATTAATCATGGGGTACTTGAGCAATTAAATTTTCATTTTTTATGAGGTTTCGTTGATTTTTTTTTCAACTTTTTTAATACAAGACATAATAATGAAAACCAATTAAAGAATACAACATTACTATATACAATTATTGAAATGAATATAAATTAGTTGAAATGCTTACTTTTGAGTTTAACACCCTAATAAAATATGTTGCAAAAATATATTCCCACCGTCGTGTCGTAATCTAGGTGATATTTCATCCTTTATTTAAATGTCACAATATCTAAAAAACGATACAGAAGAACTTTATAAATCACCATATTGATCGATAATGCGTCTTTACGCAAATATTCGTAATCTCCTTTTTTAGAACAACTTTACCAAAAAAAACCATAGTCATCAAAGCAGCCGTTCTTGAGAAGAAAAGGTCAATACGTGAACGTTCTTATCCTTAGGTGATGCGTGCACGGTGCGTTAGCCAAACACACCCACCACGGCATCAGAGGCCCAGCGCACGCAGGCGTCAGTGAGTAGAACACTTGAGGAAAAGCAGAGACTAATATCATAATACCTTTATATCGTTTATATCACTGACAATATCAAGCTTCACTTGTAGATAAGTGACTAGATATATTTTTTTTCGGAGGGCGGAAATTCGAGTTCTCATGTGCCCGGGGCTCGCTTGTCGATGCGCTAGCGCGCGATGTCCGGCACGGCGCTCGCCATGTCGGTTGGTCGAACCTTTATTAAGGTTGTGTCAATTTTTTTTAAATATTATTAATAAGCATATTTGCAATGATATAATTTCGTTGTAGTTACTTTGGCAAAGTTTTTCTAAAAAAAGAAAAGATTATGAATATTTGCGGAAAAATGTATGATCGATTCCATCCTATACGTACATACTAGTGGATCCGACATATGTTGTTTAGTTCAAACGTTGGCTTGCCTACTATTCGCGAGTTCCACAAATGTTTTTTCATAAACAGTATTATCCTAAGTGACATTTAACATTGAGTTTGACATTATTTTTTTTTCGTTTCGTCTTTTGTGATTTGTTGTTGCCTAAAGCAAAGTTGGAAAATGCAGGCATTTTCTTTCAGTTTGGAAATATTTTATTTCATATTTATTGAAACACAGCGAACAGAAATTGAAATATCAAAACAAGGCTAATCTACAACGTAAGCGACGTATACATGTATTAATACGAATACTACAGAATTCGACATCAGCGCCACCTATAGTGCACAAACATAAATGTTGATTATTCTCAGAAGGTTAGTTATTCACGCGCTTAGATTGAAACTGTCAGTAATTATTGTCTTTAAAAAGTATTCGTGATTGAATAAGCTTTGGAGTTAATGTTCCGATAGGTGAAAAAATTATAATTAATATAAATTCTAGGGCCCGATCGAAGCGCTACCTACCGGGTCTGATTATAAATCCTAACCATTCAGGGACCGACCGACCGACAGAAAGAAAATTCATCTTAATCGGTTCAGCCGTTTAGGGAGAGTTCAGTTCACATAAACAGATTAATTGTGTATATATATATATATTAGTTGTCCGCCCGCGGTTTCGCCCGCGCGGTATAGAATTTGTTTCTTCATATTTTTTTATACTGATCGATTTTTCTGTACACGATAATCAATTGCATATTAAACATGGATGATATCAGAAACAATTGATTATTTTTTTACTCAAAGAGTATGGGTCGTCCTTACAGCAGACACATGCAGATAACAAAGGGCGACAGCCGCGGTAAAAATGGAAGTTATCTAAAGTTACGTTCATCACAGCTGCGGACCCGCGCTTTGCATAAGCGGCTATAAAACGCGGGTGTGGCCGACGCCGACGAACAAAGCTACGTAAAATACATGTTCGAGAAAACTGTTTTTTATATTTGCAATATAATATAAACACAGTCTTGCAACATAAAAAATTAAAAATTTTAATTTGCTACAGTAATTAAATGTTATTTAAAATATATTGTTTTTATATGTATAAAGTTGCATAAAACAAAATGATCGGGGCTTATTTTTTTTACATAATATAAAAACTTTATTTAAATGTAAAAAAAATTACAATTTAAACTTTAAAATGAAGTCAACGTCTTTTTTTGAGCTATCGTAAGCGCCAAACTAATGTTGTAATGGCGATTTCAGTACCGCCGCGTAAGCCCACACCTCTGATTTCTCGGAGAACGGATTTTTGCGGTGTGTGGGCAAAATGATGGACAGCGTTTCGATGTTCAAACTTCTTTATTACAGCACGAGCTTCACATGTGACGGTCGGAGTACAACTGCGATGGTTGTACTTTTTTTTTGGTTTGATGCGCAGGAAGTGGAAATCTTCATGGACGAAAGATACCCGGCCACACGAACTATAGACCGGGTTATGTGGGATTTTTACCCACCAAACCCACTCCCTTGGAGTGATTCTACCGTTAAAGCGAAGCTGGACGTCAAAGCTAAAACAAGCAAACAATGCACTCGGATGCAATGTGCAAAGTTTGGGGACTTCGCGTTGCGTAGGTAAGTAATATTTGGACGAAAGCAATTTTTGGACGAATGTCCATAAAACTGGCAATTAAAACATTATCTAGGTATGCTTTTTTGTGGGGCTGCTCCACTTTTATCCCTGTAAGGAAACATACTGCTTTGATTTTGAAAAAGTTACATTTCGTTGCGTTGTCGACGGCTGGTGTCGTCAAGCCTCGTCAGCCTCGTCAATCGCGACTTTGGCAGCCGTTGGCGTCATTGCGTTATTGGCCTTGCTAAACTGCGACTAGTTCGCAGCCTTGGAGGTATTAGCCTTCTGTGTCGCAGGAGCGTCCTGGGAATATGTCTTGTATACGATACGCCAGGAAGTCGTGTAAGAGGTCGCTTTAACTGACGGTGTGACGATGGGAGGGGGCGACTGTGGAAGCCAAAATCGAGCCTTTAGGTTTTTTGCCCGAGAAACGGATAAACCCTGGCTCATAAGTGACATGAATCCGCGGCTTGCGAGTCTTCCGACTTTGGACTTGAGTAAATCCTTCATCGTTGGATTCATTGAACTCGTCGCTGAAAGAGTCAAGGTCGGATTCGGATCAGGATTAAGACTCCTCCGACACACGGGTGTCGAAGGCCCGCTTCTTTGGCTCCTTCGCCTGTTAGACTTTTATAACGGAAGTCTCAGATTGGGAAGGCGAGGCTGGAGAGGCGTAGTAATCCTTGAACTCGCGCAGGAGATCAAGTAGACCTCGGTCGGTCAGAAAAGACCTTAATTTATTACTGTCGTTCATTGCGCTGGCAGCGAGAAACCTCAGCTAATAAGCTAAGTTTCACCGCTCGCCCTATAACAGCGCGATGCAGCGATGCCAGCACGTGGCCGGGCCGCCAGTTGCTAGCAATAAAACAAAATAAAATAAAAAAGACTCAAGGAGAGGACGCGCACACGATACACGAGGCGGTAGGACCGCGAGCGAAACGTGAGAGAACCAACACGTTTGTGTAGACGAACGCATTGCGCGGTAACCTTGGCGCGTCCCCCATCGGCCGGGAACGTAGCGCAACGCAGAGTGTGAAACGAAACTAGTCGGTTGTTGGCATTCGTTAGGTTACCTCGGCTAGTTTTTGTTTGAAGTTCTTCTCTTGCGACAGGGAAGGCAGATAAAAAACCCGTTATAGGCAGTTCATGTGCCCGGGCGTACGGGGTATGTCGACTCGCACGGACTAAAAAACCTCCTGAAACAATATGATAACAGCTCTGCGTTAGCCCGAAGGCTTTAACGACTTCGTCTGAAGCGGCCAGTAACATTGGAATGTTGACGGCGCGCGATTGCCCTATGGGTGCTTAGTAATAAGCACCTCGGCATAGGAGGTCGCGAAGATTTTCAGCTCGGTCTGAAAACCTTGGGAAGGGATACCGGAAGCGCGGGAGCGCTCCGGATAGGTGGCCCTTAGGGTCGTAATGTTGGGAGGGGGTATCTACTATCCCAGTATCATATTTCTACCATTGGCGAGCCTTTCAATTTCTGAAGTGAGGGCGTCCGGCAGATCTGAAAGAATATTCCGTTGCCTTCTTAAGAAGTGGTATGCAGGCGGCGGCTCGTAGGTAACGGCTGAGGCTATGAGAGGGTTGGGGTGGCTTTGTGCCATGTCGAAAAAACGCTTGGATGTATCTTTCATAAATTTATTGATTGTAGGTAGCTCTAAGTCTCCGTGAAGCACTGAGTTCTTGATGCTCCAGTGGGCACCCATTGCTTTTCTACAGAATCTGTTTTGAACACTTTATTATACTAGGCGCAGCATGAGCAAAGACTGGACACGCGTAGGTCATAACTGGCCTAATACACATTAGGTACAGAAAGCGGTTATTGCGCAGAGATATTTTACTGTTTCTACCGATCATGCCGTTCAGACGTAATTGGTAGAATTTTACTAACTTGTTCACACGCGCGACATGATCTTCTAAGTGGAGATGTTTGTCGAGCGTTACTGATAATTATTTATTTTTGTGTTGCCACGGCATCGGAGCATTAGCAATGCGGAGTGTAGGGGCGTCATGTGGAAATTTAAACTTCTTTTTGTGTTTACTATAGTTGAATCGGATAGCTGCTGATTTATCCGGATTTACGTCTATACGCCAGAGTCGGAGCCATCGTGTCAGCCCATCAATGGCCCTCTGTAATCGCGGTGTGGTGTCTCGAAAATTAATACCGCATACGTATAGGTACAGTGTCATCTACAAATAACACGAGTTGGACGCCTTCGACGGTCGCGGGATATCATTAACGTACGCTGAGTACAGTAGAGGGGATAGGGTGAAGCCTTGAGGCACTACTGCTTTTAAAACTCTTTTAAAGTTTGTGAATTAAACCTGCGTGTTCAACTAATCTATGGGCTTGTTGGGGGCATGAATGTATAGATCGAAAGCCAAACTGTTCGTTTATGATGGGGCCTTTTACAATGAGAAGCTCGCTTCTTTTTAGTTGGTTTTAATCGATTTTTCGAATAATTTTCCTAATCCGCTCAAGAGACTGATGGGGCGGTAGCTAGCGGAGTTTCCCCGGTTTCCCCGGTTTTGGAATGCCCATAACTGCTCCAATGTCTTCCAATTGTCGTTTTTGAAATCCTGTATTCGTGCTTTCACTTTGCGTTGGAGAGCTCGAGCACCTATTTAAACATATTGGATATGCGCTCGCGCAGCGCGAGGCTGCGTTTTTAGCCCTCATCAGTACGTGAACATCCACGGATAGTTTTTAGCGGCTACCCGAACCGGCCGCCGAAATCGCCCTTGAACTGTCCTCAACCACTGTCACAATGTGGTTGGTGAGGGCTACAGCGTAGTCAATTTTGTATGTTGTTTCGATTTTGTTAGGAATGCTGTCGGGGTGTCGGCTGCCTCAAGTAGGAGCGACACCTTTTTCCAATTGATAATCATTTATTTGTCAGGAGGCTGCCCGCCGTCGGAAGACCCTAATATCAGGAGGACGGGTCGGTGATAGGAATTGAGACTTTGGAGTGTCTCGATGCATCTCACATTAAGCCCCACCCCCACAAGAGAGCGATATCTAGTATATCAGGCCGGCGTCTTACGTTATCGAGAAAATAGGTTTGTGTCGGGGCATGAAGACGTCGAAATGTAGGTCCTCCGCGAGATCTACTACTTCGCGTCCCTTAGCATTGGTATAGTTACATCTCCAAAACATGTTTTTTGAATTAAGATCGCCGAAGAGGATGAATACTACCCAAAGCGAGGAGGGTTTTGATGTCGCTCCGGAGCAACTCTTTTCTCGGTGAGACGTATACTGATATTATAATTATTGTACCGTGGCCTGCCATGGACAGGCTGCAACCGGTAACTTCTAGATTTGTTTGGGGAAGGGATATCTAATGGACAAATGTTAAGCGTGCGTCTGTAGAATAGTGCTGTTCCTCCTTTTGGAGCACCCTCTCTGTCCGTTCGTAGTTGTATGTAATTGCTAAATTTACAACATGTCAGATTTTCCGGCTTAAGGTATATTTCCTGTACTAAGATGATATCTATCGAGTACTCAAACACACATTGTTCTAATTCTAAAATACTAGAGGAAAGGCCACGCGCATCAGAAGAGAATAGTGAAATATTTTTCGGTTTTTGGCATCCAACTGAGAGCCCGAGCACCGTCATTATATATTTTTTAACTTACTGATAAGCTCGTGGTTTCCAGGATTATTTTTAGACGATCAACACCGTGTTTTGCCTTCCTGAATATGGCCGCTAAGTCTGCGACCTCGGAGCTCCTTACTACTTGGAGAATTGACATTATAGTGGCGATGTCATCACCGAGCGCGGATGCCGCGATGCCGGCCTGTCGTGAGGGCTATTTGTGGGAATCCTTATTATTGGTTCCCTTAATTTGTTGAGAGTTAACCTATGGAAGTGGATTCCTCCATTGGTTTTCTTTTGGGGAGGCTTGGTGAAAGTTTTTACTTCCGGCTGTTTTCGGCGGCGCAGTATTAACTATCCGTTCTATAGACCTATTGTCTGTATTTAACGAGGAAAAGTGAATTTTGTTCAATGAGTGGTTTATTTGTTGGACTTTTTTAATGTTTATATTTTTATTAATTTTGGGTTTTGGTGCCACCGAGCACCCTCCGTCGTATATCGTGGGATCGCTTCCGCAATTGCAGCAGGCAGGTTTGCGTCCTGACTCGCGGGTGCGAGCGCACTCCTTTGTTCAATGTGGATCCAAGCATTTCACGCAACGCAATGGGGCGTGGCAGTTTGAGACAGCATGGCCGTAAAGTTGACTACGATGACACTGCTCAGGGATGCCTCTTTTGTATGGACCCTCCATGATTATGCCGAATAGTCCACATACGCTAGCAAGTTTTTTAAATATGTCCGTAACTTCGTGTGTTTTGTTTAGTATAACTAATACTAATCCTAGGGCGGCTCCGTCTCTGCGGTGTATTCTGAGCACCGCTTGAACTGAATACTTTTGGCGTTCCAAGTCGTTTTTAATATCCACAGTTTCTAGTTCCACTGGTATGCCTTTAATTACTGCTTTCACCTTACGCTCCTATTTAAGCTTGTATGTGTGATACGTTATATTATTCTTGACCAAATAACTATTTAGCTTCTTAAAGTCATCTATCTTGCTCATAGTTATATTAATACTATTTCTGGTGTTTTGGGCTTTGTTATAATTTATATGGCGTCTATTGTACTCTGATGCAATTAGGTTCCATTTGGACTTCTCCCTTAAACAGATTGGGGGGGGGGGCTTAACCTTTGGTACCGGCGAAGGTTTGGAACCGGCCACGTTAGTGCTTTTATTTATTCCGCTGACTGTCACTTTCTTATTGAAAGCGACCGTCTTGGCGACCCTGGCTATTTCGAAGGTAACCGACGAATCGGTATGATTTGTCGATTTCACGTTCCTTAGTTTTACTTCTATAGCCGAGTTGTTCGACTGGCTACTACTGGATTTGTGGAGTCGCCAGGCGACTCTCTTGTTTTTCTTTTTAACGATTTGGAAATTGCTTTCCTCATCGTCTGATCCTTTAATGGTGGAATCAAAGGAATCCGACTCCTTGTCCGTTGATATAGCGCTTAAAGAGCGCTTATCGCTACCGCTATTGCAGATGGACACAGGGATTAACCGTCGCTGCCTATGTTGTCGTTATTTGTTGTTGGACTCGAATTTCGTAATCTCTAGTACGTTATCTACCTCTGAAGGTAGAGCGTAGCCCTGTTGCTCTAAAAACTTAAAGAATAATATTTTCAACGGACATAAAATGTCGTCATTACAACGACTTTTGTAATGACGACACGGTACCCCGACTGTAGCCGTACCAGAGGCAGCTCCTGCCATGTTTTATACATTTATTTACACGGGCGGACACTGCACATAGGCACAATATTAATTGTTTTTCCGGATTATATTTCATATTAACGAGAGTTGATTTTTAACTCACGCTGTTAAAGAATTATAATAATATGCGTATAACCCACGCGGGGGTGTAATCGTGGCACGACGGCGACCGCGTTTAATGCGATAGCACGTACTACACTAATAACTAACAACTTTTTTAGATCGCACTGATACACCACACTAAATGCACTGAACGCGCACGGAGAGTATTGAAAGCGTAATCGTTGTCGGAATTTGAGCTCAGAGTAGGTCATGCAGACAAGATTTGTCGCTTCGGAACAACAATTCAGACTGTCGTGCCCCGGCTAGTAAAAAACGCAGTATGAAGCACTATGTGGCTCTACCTAGCGGTACCTGCAAACACAAGCACACTTAAAAAACACCGACACAGAACACCGCTACATACTTACCGAACTGGTCTTTTACAAAAGTGATGTGGAGAGGTGGATCATATGTCACGGCCGAAGCAATTAATGGATTTGGATAACTACTCGCTATATCGAAGAAACACTCAGATGCATCCTTCATAAATTTAGAAATTGTTGGGAGCTCCAGATCCCAGTGAAGTACAGAATTTTTAACGTACCTTGGTGCGTCAGCTGCTCTTCTACTGAATTTGTTCTGCACTATTTGCAGATCGTGTAGTGTATCCGGCCTGCATGAGCAAAAACTGGACTCGCGTATGTCGTAACAGGTCATACATCGTATGTCGTATGTCGTAACACGATATACAACGTGTATATCGTAAGCTTATTGCATAACGAAACTTTGATTTTTCTGTGTATCATTGCGTATGGGCGAGCAAGATAAAATAACGCTAGATTCCTAACACGAGAGATATGATCTTTAAAGTGAAGATGTTTATCGATTGTGATGCCTAAATATTTGTAATGGTGTTGCTACGGAATTGATTGATTGAACATACGTAAGTGGGGAGAATCCATAGGAACTGGTTATTGTATTTAACATCAGCTTTAGTCAAAGTAAATTGATGCTGACTTACCTGGATTGACTTCTATTCTCCAGAGTCGAAGCCATTCAGTCAGCTCGTCAATGGCCCTCTGTAAACGCGGAAGAATCTTCCGGAGGCAATTTGACCGCAAAAGAACGCGGTATCATCTGCAAAAAGCACGAGTTGGACGCCGGTTGATGGCCGCAGAATATCGTTGACGTACGCGGAGTACAGCAGTGGGGAGAGCGTCAAGCCTTGAGGTACTCCAGCTCTGATCGGTCTCATTGATGAGTAGGTATTGTCAAGTCGGAAATTGAAGTGGCGATTGCTATCGTAATGGTGGATAATAATAACGAGACGATCTGAGAGCTCTAGCTGATAGAGCTTAGGTATAAGACCTGCGTTGCGAACCCTATTGAAGGCCTTTACTCAAATCAGATTTGCTAAAAGTCTTCTTTTTAGTTTTGAACCTTTCCGATATATATTCAACTAATCGGAGGCCTGGTTGGGAGCAAGAATGATTGGGCCGAAAACCAAATTGTTCATTAATTATAATTTCCCCATGATATAATCGCTTAAGCGAGTTTTGAGCGTTTTTCAAATAATTTTTCTAATATGCTCAAAAAACTGATAGGTCTGTTACTTGCGGGGAGATCACGTGGTTTCCCCGATTTAGGAATACCAATAACTACAGCTTCCTTCCAAGCTGTAGGAAAGTAACATTTTTTTATGCACGCATAAAAAATCGCGACCAAGAGAGCCACAAGTGGCGCAGAAAAACACTTAAGTGCTTTACTGCTACTTGAATCCATACCAGGGGCCTTTCTGATTTTAAGAGCTTTAATATGTTTACTAATCTCGTCATGAGTGATAGGATCCAGATCGTTTTTAGGTCGAAGGGAGACTCTATGACGAACCTCCTCTTCCACCCTTCATACATGTTCAAGGTCATAAGGGGGATTTTCAGAACATTGCTGTTCAATACTATCAGCTAGACATTCAGCTTTTTCCCGGTAAAACGCAACAGACTTGGCGGGTTTTCTCAGAGCGGAGACGGAGAGAGCTTCTTTCGTTTTAAGGGCTTTTGTTAATCCCCAATAAGCTTGGTGACTTACCGAAATTTCTTCCATTAGATCGCTCCAATTTTCATTTATAACTTCCTCCATGCGGACTTTCACTTTACGTTGGAGAGCTCGCGCATGAGACCTATTTTCGCATGTAGGGTATTTATCCGCTCTGCGTAAAGCAGCGTTTTTTTGCCCTTATCAGTTCGCTAACATCTCTAGGCTGCTTTTGTCTCGTACGTCAAGATACTTGTAGAACAAGTTTTCATAACAGGGACATCTGGTTTTTCCTTAGAATTGTATTCTCAAGCACGAACGCCGTTCATACGGGTATTCGCAATTTGATACATATAATGTGATTGTTGCTACTGTTCAAAATAAAAACTAATAGTAGCGATCGACGTGACACCCACATCGCTCAGAATATATATATAGATAGTAGCCCCATGGTTATGTTGCATGTTTCCGTCCGTCTGTCCGAACTGGTGTAATGTCCTCTTTACGTAGAGGTCTCTTGCACATTACGTCACGGCACTCCAACCTCATCATCATAATATTTAACTTTATACATTGGCTATTTTATAAGCAAATATCCTAAAGATTCATATGTAGTGCTATTGTTTTTTAATTCATGTTTTTAAAATGTAAGAAAGTATAGGCCACACAATTAGATAACCTTGAAATACAATAAGTAACCACTTCTGAAATATATGAACGTCATAGGTAAAAGTTTAAACGTGACTCATTACACATTTTTAAACCTCGTTAACAGATAATAGGCTCGTTAATTCATCATCATTTGTATATTAAATAAACCGGGCGTACAAACCTAGCAAATATTCCCTAATATAGTAAAGTGGGTATCACTTTGGACATGACCTCAATAAGCGCCATATCAATTTCTAAAAGATTGAGAAATTGATAAGGCCGTTATGAAATTGACGGAAAGAAACTGATCATGTGCTAATTGGACCAACGCGTCAGCGTTCCGCACATACCGTAAATTTCATCTGAGTTGAAAAATTATAAAATTGACTATTTCAATCAAAATTCGAAACAAAAAGTGGAAAGATGTACCTCTGCCCTGGGATGATAACAAAATTCTCAATACAAAACGTGATGCTCTCAGGAAGAAACAAACTAGTCTGTGATGAAATATAGTCGAGCATTGGCTCTAATCATATTGAGCAGTGCCTCTTTTTGATTTAAAAACAAAGGTGTGTGTGTGTGTGCGATTCACACATGATAGAAGTGAAACTTCAGTAAATCGACAAAAGAATGAGATGAATATATATAAAAAGGGTTGGCTAATTACAAAGTTTATTTGTTTAAAAATGAAAGTATTTTGATTAATTTTAAATATATTTTATTTAACATATGTTATTTAATTTTAATTTTATTTTCATTTTTATTGAGTCGATATTGACGACACATTTCGGCATTAGTTTTCGGCATCTTATAAAATTTATTATTTAACACAACCAGATATATAAATATCCACAAACACTGTTAAATAATAACACACCACGCTGACTTCTTGCTAAAAAGCTGTAATACGCAGCCGCATAGTGTACAGTAGTATTAGCTCACGTACTTTTCACTTATACTAACACACGTTAAATGCTCAAATACAAGCAAGTATTAAACAATGTGCAATATACATACACACCGACATTTGCTCTCTCGCTCTGGCTCACTAATAACAGGCGACTATGCTTAGAAGACGGGAGTGGGGATGCTACAAAGCATGGCACAAAGAGGAAATAGTATGTATATTTCTGTCTCATTCTTGCTGGTTTCATTCTACACATTTTTGTATTTGTGTCTCTTGCCATTCGTTTTTTCCGTTGCATCCGGTTTGAAATCACAACGATTCTAAGGAAGTTCCACTTCAAAAGTAAAACATACGTATTTACTTGATATTTGAATAGGTACATTAGAAGTTTTATATTCGTTTATTTTCAATTTCATAGATTATGGTCTATAAGTTTTTTTATGAACATATTATCTTTAAAATTATTCTATCCTTTCGTTCGAGTGCGGTTGGGACACGAGGCATATCAAGAGAGATGGTTTTATTAACTTTCTTACAACAATTATCTTTAATTACTATTATAGTTAATTATCTCTATTAATACAATGATATTTCCATCTTATTCTAAAAAAGTAAAAGTGTAAAAATTTAACCGATTCCAAAAACATACTTCAAAACAAGGTATGAATTACACGTCCTATAAATATTGTACCGTTTTTGTATAATACAATTGTAAAGAGGATATTTTGCACAGCTCAATACCTATCTATTTACAAAATAATAAAATCTTCCCTGGTGAGCAACCCTATTTCAGAAAGGGTCACAGCACTGTAACAACTTTATTCAACTTAATAGATGGCATTTAGTTGTACACTGTGCAAAACATACTGGCCAATAAACAATTTTTTCTTAACTAGATTTCTCTAAGGCTTTTCATACATTAATATTTTTTTTAATTTGTCGAAACTTTTTTTTTATGGTTTTAGTGATTCCATAACAAGATGGTTTACTAGTTATCTTAGTGATTAGTTGCAATTTGAACTTCGTAATATTAATAATTGTATCCCTTTTTCAATTACAGAAATTGGTTCGCAGAGTACTCCAGGGTTCCATCCTTGGAAATTGTATGAAAATAAACAGCTTAATC
Organism: Eumeta japonica; assembly: GCA_005406025.1. Taxonomy (NCBI): domain Eukaryota; kingdom Metazoa; phylum Arthropoda; class Insecta; order Lepidoptera; family Psychidae; genus Eumeta; species Eumeta japonica. The sequence continues at coordinate 311,693 of BGZK01000302.1, read as the reverse complement.
CTAAATTCAGAAAAATCAATTTTTCTCTTTATGAAAAAATTTGCTCACTTATGAAAAACATGTACGTAATTAAAATTTCTGATGACTACTTTTATTCACTCTCTCTTTTCTAAGAACTGAGCTTAGAATTCGACTTTATGATTCCCTCTAATGGCCTAGCTAGTACGGGTGACACCCGTTACGGACATCGTGGTGTTATCCCAAGTACAAAAACTGTTTACATTTATTTTAAATGTCATACACACACACGAAAGTGTTTGACACACGCAAGTCTCGAAGAAGATATTTCTTGAAATACACATGCATGTGCATGACATGCTATAAACTAATTTGAAACAATAAAAATAATACTGACTAATAAGAAATCTTTCTTTTTTTTCATTATATGCCTTATCTAATAATGAGGAACACAGCGACAATTTCTTTTTTACATTGCACAAAATTCACATTTTTTTTTGTTAGTCACTTTGTATAAATCTCTATCAGAAGAGGAGTTGGATTAAAAGACTATACCGAAATAAATCAAAACTACAAGGAAATAAAAGTGACACAACATTAAAATCTTACAAACGCAAACCAGATATCGTGCATAAAACCAATTACATTGTGATAATGTCAGTCAGTACAAAACTTACTGGCTGATATTGTCAAAACGTTAGATTCATAGCCTTTAATAACGTTCTTTTGCATTTGTTTAGATGTATAAAATTTAAACCAGCAACATAAATTAACATGAATACCACTGAAGGCAAGCCTTTGAAAAAGTATTCTGTAACCTACTCTGTCGAATGCCTTACGAAAGTCAAAACAAATACTGCCGTTTGCTTATTGCTATCTAATCCTTCAAATACAAACGTCGTATATATCACCAAATTTTTAGTCGTCGAGCTCCGTTGTAGAAAACAATGTCGTTATGCAATAATGATAATATACAGAAAAGGATAAATAACGTTATGCACTAATCTTTTAAAAAGCGTCGACATAAGGGACAGTAATTTCCAACGTCCCTTTTCGACCTTCCCTCGTGCACAGACACAATACAAGCAGATTTCCAGATTATAGAAAAGACCCCTTTTTAAACAAATATTAAACACTTTGTAATGGTTAACAAACAGAAGAAGCTATAGATCTAAGATATAACGGATAGATATTATCAATGCGACCTTTAGAAATGTCAATCAAACGAAGTTCCTTAAATATATCATCTCCAATTAGATATTTATCTCTAATAATCAAATCGAAAGTGTAATTAATTGTTAATACCTGCGACATTAATTCCTTCAAAATATTTTTCTACACTACAACGTTTAGAAAGAGATTGAAAATAAGTTAATGGAACGGATACTTTGCGATTGTGTTATTAATGAGATGTAGCTAGGTACATCCGAAATATTTTTACGATTAATATATTTACAAAAATATTCGATATTATTTCGTACGTTACCTTAAACTGAGTTCATGCATGTTTTGCAGCATATATGGACCTCTGTTTTAAACTTTTTCCTGTAAATATAGTAAATTTCATAATAGATTTATTTTAGTATTACTTCCAATTAATCCAACTTTGAATTTTTTTGTTAAATATGTTTTAAATCCGGCGAGAACCAGTGTGGATATCGAGAGTATTTTACAAATTTAGTGGGAAAGTGTTTTTAGGGTTACGAACCAAAATGGAGAAAACAGAACCCTTACAATGTCATCATGGCCGTTCGTCTATATGTCATGTCACAGGCATTATACTAAAAAACCACAATATGAGTATTGATGAAATTTATCGTATAGGTGTCTTGTGTAAGTCGCTATTAAGTTTATTAGTTAAATAACAAAAATAAATATTTCTAAGGGAACACCATACATGAACAGAAGCTTAATTTTTTTTTCAACAACGATGAACTTGTGGTATATATTTCGACGGTTTTTTAAAAACACTTTAAGGTTGCATTGCATTTTTTTGATTTATTAAATATTTTCGGAAATAATCGCGACGTAAGTAGCATAAATTGTGTTTACCTCCCTTAACTTTTTAACTGTATGTCGAAAAATATGAAAAAAATTACAAAAATTATATTCAACTAGCTTTTGCCCGCAGCTCCGCCCGCGTGGACTACAATATTTAGACCGTTGTAAAAGCGTTCGTGGCGTTTATTCATATTTTTCCCATACGATCATTTTAAATGACTTCTCTATTATTTAGAGATTAAACTGTATATCTGGTTCTACACAACCAAATCAGATGATACATAGCTTAGATGTTAAGTGGGATCCCAAACTACGAAACTGTGAAATTTTTATCAATATCCGTTTAGCCGTTTTTGTGTGATGCGGTAACATGTACATACTAATTTTTATAACAATCAGTTAAACGATAGGGAAGTCGGTACATTACAGCGCCACCTGGCGGTGAGTTACATCAATGGGGATAGCATAATCATTTTCTACGTAAAATAATATATATACATAATGATTTTCATGATAATCGGTTGAAGGAAGGAAAAGTCGATACAGCGGAGCTCCGCCTGGGGGCGAGCTACGTCAATGGGGATAGCATAAAAACCTTCTCCGTGAAAAAATACATGTACATATCAATTTTCATAATGATCGGTCAAATAGTTTCTGAGTCTATCGATTTCATAATGTACATTCTTCTTTATATATAAATACTTTCAGTGATACACGTGATCGGTTATACTGTTTTTGATTTGTTGGCGAAAAACTACACTTCTCAACAAAAGAACGTAAGTACCATGAAAATACATTCTTTTGCTGGTCCACTTTACACTAGTTTAATAGTAATAGACGTCTAAAGTCCTTTTTCTATTCTGTGCTTGAAACATAAAAAAAGTGTAACAACGTAGTTTTTTCATCTGTAATTTGTTTCTTTGTAGCAATGGCTTTGAAACTCTACACAGCATGGTCCGACGTGCTCTTGGCTGTTTTTTTTTTTTTTATAATAGAGTAAATAACTTCATACAAAATAAATGCAGCACTTTCAGCAGATTTTAAGTGGAACAATTCACGCCAATCAATATCTTCTGATTCTTCTAATTAATTTTTAACAGCTATATAATTAGCTTTATGAAAGTTAAAATAAACTCGAGACTTGCTAAAAATAGATTTGATACATTTATTTACAGATAACATTCAATACAGTGATAACATTAAGGTGGATGGCATTTGAATGCCATTTCGATTTAAAAATAAAAGTAAGTAGGTCGAAAAATATAGCAATGGTTGAATATTATTATGTACATACTAGATTATGCCCGCGGTTCCGCCCGCGTGAACACCAAATCTTTTATCATTTATATCGACCAATCACTCTTATAACCACGATCTCAGTATCATTTCTGCTTTCGATTTCAGTGCTGGCTCAGCTTTTGATTCCAGTTGTAGTCTCAATCTAGATTCTATTTCCTTTAAAAATATACTTGATTCACCTGCGGTTCCGAGCGCGTGGATATACAACGAATTCTTTCATATTCTACATCGATCGATAACGTTATCAACCGTAATCCTGACTTCGGTCGCGTTCTCGATTCCATATCAAAAATAATCATATTCCTACACCGACAACACACAAAATACCGCTAATATTTTTGTTATAAAACGATCGCATACTCTCTCGATATTGGTCCTGGTCCTACACTGAACCGATATTGAAGTTGGACCTCTTGAACCTTGTTGTTATCTATAATCAACCGGCACAAGTAAAGAATTCGTTCTATGATCACGCAAGAAACATTGCGAGCAAAGTTAGTATCTGTATAAATTATAATCTGTTTGTAATTCTGATGTATAAACTGTACTACTTTATAGTTTCAGATAATTCTGTTAAGCCACTAAAATGTGATTGAGTAACAAACATTCAAATATTCAAACTTTCACATTTATAATATCAATAGGTTTTCTGTTATGGAGGCCCTCTTTAATTTTTATTTTATTTGCTTTTATTATTATTTTTTGTTACAGAGGTCATAGTAATACAGTTAGTGAAAATTTCCTCTCACTACTTATTACGATTCAAAAGATATGACAGACGAACGAACAGACGAAAGGACAAACGGACGGACGGTTGATGGATTCTTCGTAATATTCCATATGGGTACGTATCCCATTTTTTTAAATCAAAAATACCTTTTTTTCGTAGGTACTGAAATTACACTCGAAATACGTCATTAATAAATTCGTTTCGACATTACCGCCTATTCCAAATGCTGATTCACCGAGAGAAGAATGGGCAAGATACTCAAGGTTTGCTCTTTTTACTCATCAATACAAAGGATTTAGTAATTAATAATTTAGTCGACATTGAAAATAATATGAAATAACCTGATAGACGAGCATCTCAATCCCAGGGGCTTTGTTCATTAAAATATTCCAACACGGTATAATAGCCTTTGCCATATAACTTTCTTTTAACGAAACGTTTAAACGCAGCAAATGGCAAATTTTGAATTTCAGTTGGGACCTTATTTTTATAATAACGCACACATTCCCCAAATGATTTATTAACTTTACTTAGACGGGTCTTATAAGAAGCAAGATCGTTCTTATGTCTAGTGTTAATGTTATAGATGTCACTCCTTTTTTGGAACGGTTTTACATTTCTCTTGACATATACCAGGTTTTCGTATATGTATTGTGATACTAAGGTTAGAATATTAATTTCCTTAAATTTTTCTTTGAGAGATGTCATTGGCCTCAGATCATAAACAGCACGAATAGCTCGCTTCTGCAGCACGAAAATTGTTGTAATATCGACTGCGTGACCCCATAATAAAATTCCATAAGTCATAAGACTATGAAAAAAACTGAAATATACTAGTCTCGCGGTGCTTTCGTCTGTAAGTCGCCGAATTCTTTTGACTGCATATGCTGCAGAACCAAGTCTTTTCGCTAATCTCGTAATATGAGAATTCCAACGTAACTTAGAATCCAAAGTGAGACCAAGAAATAGGGTCGTGTTCACAATATCCAGTACCTCGTTTTTGACCATTACTTTTGTGTCGATCATTTTAGAATTAGATAGAGAAAATTTTACAGTTTTGTTTTCCTTTCATTGAGCAGTAGATTATTAATACTAAACCACGTAACTATTTCAGAGATGGTACTGTTTACTTCGTCAAAAGTTGGTTGATGCCTATCAATCTTAAAAAGTAAGGAGGTATCATCAGCAAACAATACAATCCTATGACCATTCTTAACAAGATGTGGTAAATCATTTATGTTCACTAGGGATAGAAATAGTCCAAGAACTGAACCCTGTGGTACGCCCACATTGACTGCAGATCCTGACGACCTCTCATCATTAATGTCAGGTAATTTGATACGGAACCCTGAAAATCAAATACCTCGATATTTATATGAGCTCTTTTTTGATCGTTTTATTGTTTTACTGGTCGTTTAATATGCCCACGTTTTAAAATGACCGCATTTCCTGTTGCTTGCCGTTACGTCACCACGACGTCATAGTGATAATATATGACACCTACTAGAAATTGAACTAGTATATTCTCCTTCAAAAAAACTTTTAATACTTATTTATTATATAAAATAATACTTATTTATTACACAAACAAATATTACATAAGAGGTCGTTCCAAAATTCAATAATTTGTAATTTCCTTAACGTGCGTTATTGTTCTGATATTTTAATTAGTGTATAGCGCTACACCTTATTATACTCACATAACTTAAAAAGCTTCAACTTGAAGCTCAAAGGAAAATTAGTCAATGTGTTACTTGAAGCCTTCAAGTAACACATTAACTAATTTTCTCTCCTGTTAGCTGCGGTGCAGCTAACAGGAGATTCGCTCGATCGCTTCAGTCATTCATTATAGACGTCGAAGTTGACCGGCGCTGTAGTAGTGACCGCAGCTGTTTTTGTCAATTGGCAACTTGTTTGATGGCTGCATATATATTTATGAAATCGTGATGTACTGACAATTTGACACATATATGTATCTTCATCAAAATAAACTTCACCCTTTCTTCAATTTTATTTGTTCGGCATAAGTAGGTATATTCCTTCCATGGCCATTGCTCGCATGCGATCTCGCAACAAAATTTGCTTGAGACCACCCGAATACACCCAACGCTGACGGCGTGCACTCGTTATTCATTATGTTTTCTGTAATGTTTTATAAAACCTATACTCGTTTAATTTGTGGTTTAACTATGTGTATATATTTTTCCAGTGCATGTGTCTACGATTCCACTGCAAGACGAGCTATTCCTCCCTCTACATCCAGCATATCATAAGTGCACGCCCCATGTGCAATATTGTACGTAGCGTGCACGTAGTGCACTACACTACGCAGCACCGTTCCGAAGAGGCCACGTGTGTGTCAATGAAAATAATTTAGAAATAGTGATTGACATAAATTCAGTATTACAAGCAAAGATAAACTGTGTTTACATGTTAATCGACTATGCGAATCCACGATCTCATTTAAAGGATTTTACGTGCGCATTATCAATAAGATACCGGCGGATATATAAGATTTACCCAATAAATTTTAGATTAGATATTATTAACCTTTTGACAGCCAAGTCTGCATTCACAATACGTGCCACAAAGTACAATAGATACGTGCACTTAGAACCATCAACGTATTTATATGAATAAAGCTAGTAATGTGTAATAATAAAATAAATATTATCGATTTTTTTGATGTTGAAAAAGTAACAGTTTGAAAACCGTAACCCAAGAGACACCTATGCTGCAATTATTTTATTTGGTACTTCTTAATGATATTTCCTATCGTTATCATCATATAAAATAAATAACTCTCCTTCACCCTGGTGTACCTCATACACCAACCTTATGTTCTCTCATAAAGCTAAAAATTATTGGGTTAACCAATGAATTCGCATAAGGCATCTACCTTATGTGAAAGTTTTATCATATAGGGGAAGTCAAAATTAAGAATTTCCTGCATACCATATACCATAAGTGGTATATGGTCCACAAATGTTATTCGAAGTTTGGCACAGGGAGCTTATTTTTGGTCGATTTGTGTCACACTACGTTTCTATTTTTAAAAACTTTGATAACTATATGACAGAATCACATACGTTTTAATAAAGTGATACGTAATTTGATCATTATGCTTGTTGACAGTATCACTATAATAGTATTTTGATGTGAAACACTCACTTGTACCACCTAGTAAACCTAGGTAGTGTAGTACTAGGTGTACTACCGAAGGTAGGACGCTCCGACGCCATCCGTGACGGCAAACGGCATGACGTTCTCTTATGTCTATTTATTTATTAAGGGACACTTACAAAGTTATTAAGCATATATGCATGTCAACTACAAGTGTACATAAAACAGACTTCAACTATAAATAAAAGAAACAGACATTAACTAAGATTATTCAACTAAGACTAATATTAATTAAAATTTACATTGTCTTGTAAAATATAGTACAATCTATACCTTTAGTATTATATAGTTAACATGATTGGTGGGATTAAAACGCTTCAGTAGTTTTTTTTTAAGTCTTATCATTATCATTAAACATATCTATCTCTATTTTATAATTTATAACATTATATTCTGTACCAATTTTGGAGAAGTGATGGCGAAGACCCAGGTTAGTTCTAAATGGGGATTAAAGATTTTTGTTATAAAGCGATGAGGATAATCCTGGAGGACACTTGTACTTGTATTTTTTTATTTAAAATTGTTTGTAGAAATCCAAGGTCTGCATTTTATGGCGATTGTTCAGAGCACACATGTGAATGAATTTTAATTTCTGCTCATAGGGATTGTCTATGTGATATGTTACGAAAGACATATGCAAGATGCTTCATGAAAGCTCAATTAATAGTTTCAATATATTAAGATGGTGCTCTGTATACAGGGTTCCAGACCGTGCTGGCAATTTGTAGGTGGCTACAAACAAAATTATTTTGGTTTTTGGTAAATTAAATTCTGAAGAGTTGCATGTTATAAATCTTAACACTTCAGCTGCTTTTCTATCAGATTTGTCGGTATGGGTGATAAATTTTAACTTTGAGTCGAGGATGACACCTAGATCTTGTATTTCATGTACCTGCATGAGTTGTGATGTTCAGTAAGTAAACAGCATTAATTGGATTTTTTTTTCATGTGAAGTGATAAAAACCCAACGCTTAACAAAGCGTCATGTGACTGTCTGTGCACAAGTTATTTGTTGTTTGGATTTGCTTGTAGTTGTTTTACTTCTGCTGATTTTTAAGTTTTAAGTTATAAGTAAACTTGGCTATATTTTATTTGGGCTGTTAAAGAAAAACTTGGTAAAAAGACTATTATAGGATTTCTGAATATTAGAAAACAAATATCCATTAACATAAACAGCTCAACTTCTTACTGGGCTGTTTCTTTCAGTAATATTCAATTTGGTTGATAATTTGGTTGACAATAACTACCTTCCGAACAAGTGGTAAAATGTAAATTCACAAAGTATTGACTTTTTCCATTGTTATGGAACGACCTATGAAATAAAAATACTTTTAATTTGAAATTGGGAAGCGAAACTAAACACGTGCGTAGATTGTCCATGAGCAGCGGTATATTCGTTAACGTCATCTAATTTTCAATGGAATTTGTACGAAATTTTGCTTTTTACTTTTACTTCATTAACTTGTAAAGCTTACTTAGCTATGATAGTTTTCCTCTCAACTTCGTTAACTACTACCGTGAATTTTTTGACATATCCATAAACAACCATTTAGCTAGCTGGAGGGATACTTGACTCATAACAAAAATTATCACTTCTAGACTTATATTTCACATACAAATCCTTTAATTGAAAAACGATTTTAAAAGACCTGCAAAATTTTTGAATGACCTATCCAACAGCACCATGGGAGATGAGAAAATTTATCCCCAATACCTGTAGGGGATATACCCTGACATATATTTTTTTCAAGATTTTATTCTAGTTTGTCGGCGTGATTATACGTATATCCACGCCAAATAGGCAGACATGTGGTAAATTTAGTACAGGAACATTATCTATAATTTTACCTATTATATATTTTGTCATCTCAGCAAATAAAAAGTAATCTATACATAAAAACACATTAAATTACAAATGGAATGTATTAACACACAACCCAAACTACTTGGTCTAGAGACTTTTTTAGCGAGATTCTTATTAAACTTAGGCGAGCACAGAGAAAGGATTTTTAGAGATTCAACCCCTAAGAGGACAAAATGGTGAAATACTATTGTGTGGAAAATTGTAAGCGTTGAAGTTACAGATATTAAACTTAACATTTTAGTTATTGAGAGAAATAAAGAAAAAATAACATATTTTTTAAATTTATTCTGAAGGGCACATACATAGGTCATGAAATATTGTATAGAAAATCGAGAATGTACTAAAACCATTTATTTCAAAATTTGTATTTTAGCTGCTTATTACCAATAAAAATTAATGATATCCATGGTTCTTAAAAGTAACCTTGAAAGGGGTGAAATAAAGATTGGAATCTTTATATAAAAAATAAAACCGCTATGCTATTGATATCAAAACTTATATTTTAGCTGCTTATTAAAAAATAATGACTATTATATTTGGAAAATACCTCTAAGAGGACGAAATAAGAGATGAAATGTTTTATTGAAAATTAAAATTGCTATGTATTTTGTGACTTTCCACATACTATGAAACTAGCTATATGTTGTAAGCGCAAAGGAGAAGCAATCGAAAAAAAAATTTGGCTTTATCTTTGTATTTTTGTCACTAAAGAATTTAAAAATTCCTACACTCAGAAAGTTACACTATCCCCAAGTAGTGTAATCCAACTTTTGATACTGTGAACACTTTCTACAATTTCGTCCAAATCAGAACCGTGACTGGAAACAGAATCTAAATTACACACAGAACAAGAAATACAATTAAAAGTTGAGATGGATCGAAAACGAGAATGAGACTAATGTCCAAATCAAGAGTAGGATCAAAATTTGAATAAAGAGCATGATCAGAATCGGAATGAGAAGCAGTGCTGATATCAATATTTAAAATGGAACTGGGATTGAGTACCGGATCGGAATCTCCTTACATCAAGATCAAAACTAAGAATGGAAGAAATTATCATTGAGAGCAGAATTAGGGTCATTATCGAGAATGAGATAGCATTAGGGATTTTAATTTATCTATGCAGGCAGAGCCACCTGCAAAAGCTGGTCTTCAATAAATCTACTAACAAGTGAAGTGTGCCTCGTGCTCGTTTTGAAGAATGTAATATAATAAAAATCTAGTCGAAAGAAGTCCAATTATCACAATCCTCAGTGCTGGATTTAGAAGTCTGGAAGCCTCGGGCAACAAAGGAGTGGAGGCCCCCCGGCCCCAATTTATTTTCTTTTACTAGTGTTTACTAGTTTGGATTTAATTTTTTTTTCGGAAGTCTCTATTGTGGGGGCCCCTCTTTTGTAGAGGCCCTGAAGCAATCTCTATAATGTATCAATATTAAATTAATAGATCTTTCAGGGTCTATACTATGAATAAAAGGATTTAAAGAAAAAAATTAATTCATTTCATAGAATCATACATTTCAATTTGGGTCAATTTGCTTATAGTTCATGTTACTTTGGCTTAGTCTCTTGATCTGTGACATATCGTATATAAATAGTGTCTTCAGGTTTTGGATCTTCGACCTGAGTTTCATCTAGTTGAGAACATGCTATGGCTAATGCTGAACCATCATATGAGAAGCTCAAAGAGGAAACGGCCGTATTGTACCGGTGGAATTGGCACAATCTTTTTTTATTGAATCCATCCCATATATTAACATAGCCATCAGAACCGCCGGTCGCAAATGTGTTGTATACAGAGTGAAAGCTTATTGCATTCACTGGATATATCTTTTCTAAGCCTGTAAAATGAAAAACAATAGTATTATAAAATTGCATAAATAAATATTAAAATGAGATTTTTATTTGACAAGCCAGCTCCTAATACTATTGTATCCTACAGAATCAAAATCTATAGAAAGATTAATGTTAATGAAGACAACTCCAAGGAATCTCAAGATTGTACTACTTGAAGAAAAGGAAAAATTTTATTTATTCTATTATTTTTGAGAATTTTACTCTCTGAATCATCCATTTCTGTAACAAACAATATCTGCAAATTTTATGTCATTATCCATAAACACTAAATTTGCTTTCCCAGTTTATTATTTCATATTTTGTAATCTGCAATTATTTATTATTAGGTCATCCATATGAAGGGCACATTAAAACTTAAACTACTGGAGTTTAGATTATTTAAAATGTATACCCATTAATATTTTTTTTATTTATGACAAAAATTATGGCACTTGAAAATGGAACTGTGGAACTGTGACATGAAAATTTTTATACTAAGATGATTACATTTCATTTTCATTGATACCACATTATATAAAGTGGGGGGGGGGGGGTTTAAGTTTTTTTTCAAATGGGTCAAAATTGTTTTGTGGTCAACCCCCCACTCTTCAACTATGTCATAAGATCTAATATGCCGATCTTGCTCCACTTTTTCCAAAATGGCATCGACTTTATCAATAACAGGTTGTAACAGAGAGGACTGTTAACCTCTGCTCACAAATGGGCCAAGTTTGATCCAAGAAGAACCTGAACCCACTCAATTCAATTATGAATGATGGCAGTAGAGCAGGGATTCATTGAAACAGCTTTCTTCAGAAAAAAATAAAATGGGATACTCAGTAATTTCTCACTTTTTCGTCTATATACTGTCACCGGAACGAATTTGTGTGGGAACTGCTCCTAACTTCATATGGCCATTACATGTGTTTTAAATATCCCCACTATTACAAATGGTTCCCTTCCCCTCTGCATGATTTTATTTATTTTTCACTAATAAATAATAAGTATACAAGGAATTTATATCTAATATTAATTCTTACCTATTTCATAACATTTCTATACTAATATGCATCCCCGGCGCCAGCCGGTTTATAATTAATCGCATATTTTTTTGTGATGACGCTTTTACATTGCCCGCCCCTCACCGTCTTAGTATATTTATGCACCCTAGTTTTTTCCGCATTTATTTTATTTTCGAGTGGCGTGGGGTACGCTACTATCTAATTATTTTAGTAAAACACAACTAAAATTTGATTTATTTGGATTCTTACACATTATAAAATTATGGGGACTTTGAATAAGCTCTCGCTGTTTCTTCAAAGATGGCAGTAGCAGTACCCTGTTTGTGGAATTTCGAATATTAACACACATGAAATTTATGGTTAGATAGACAGTAGTGTATCTAACCATAAATTTCAGTGTATGGTAGTTCACTTTAGTGTAAACAAAGTATTTTTTCAGTTCTGCAAATGTTTACTTTTGTGCCAAATAAAGTGTATTTGTGAGGAATTTTATTGCACTACTTTATTTAAAAGAAATCTGCAGCTGAAGCACATAGAATTCTTACTGAGACTTATGGTGACAATGCTTTGTCGGATACGACATGAAGAGACTGGTTTCGACACTTCCAAAATAATGATTTTGAACTTGAGGATAAAGAATGTTCTGGCGCACTGAAAAATTTGAAGACAAAAATTTGGAAGAATTACTCAATTAAAACCGATGTCAGACGCTAACAGAACTTGGAAAAACATTACAAGCAGTAGAGTCAACTGTTTCTAAATGTTTAAAAGTTTTAGGAATGATCCAGAAGCATGGACATTGGGTACCGTATGAATTGAAGCCGAAAGATCTCAAACGGCGTTTTCTCACGTGCGAACTATTGCTTCAACGGCATAAAAGAAAAGGTTTTTGGCACCATATCTAGCGATGAAAAGTGGATACACTACGATAATCCAAAGCGTAGAAAATCGTTGGGTAAGCCCAGCCATGCATCAACATCGTCGGCAAAAGCAAATATCCATGATTCGAAGCTTCTTCTCTGTATTTGGTGGGATCAACAGGGTGTAATTTATTATGAGCTGCTCAAACAGAATAAAACTATCACGGGGAATCGCTATCAACTTCAATTGATGCGTTTAAATCGATCCTTAAAGGAAAAACAGCCACTATACAAGCAGAGACACAACAAAGTGATTTTGTTACATGACAATGCTCGGCCTCATGTTGCAAAACCAATGAAAACCTAACTGGAAATGGTTCAATGGGAAGTTCTACCCCACTCGTTGTTTTCACCTGACATAATCCCTTCTGATTTTCACCTATCCCGTTCGATGACACATGGCCTAGCTAATCAGCGCTTCCATTCTTATGAAGAAGCTAAAAAATGAATCGATTCTTGGATAGCCTTAAAGACATGTTTTTCCGACGCGGAATTCATATACTGCCAGAAAGATAGGAAAAAGTGGTTACTAGTGATGGGCAATACTTTGAATGAAATGTTTTTGTTCCTTATAATTTAAATAAACCTTTTATTTTGTGAAAGAAACAGCGAGAACTTATTGACGGTCCCGATATAAAAGATTTTAAGATGTATAAAATAAGTCAATCACATAATTGTTTCCCTAAGTAAATAATTTAAATATATCAATGTAAACATATGAGTAGACAATAATGTCAAAACAATTTTTACAATAATTATAATCAAGTAGTAATTCAGTAAATCATAATATTTAATATATTGAGTTTTATAGCCGCCGCCACACACAGGTCAACCAGAGTGATGTTATCTTTGACATCAAAATTACCAGACTGAAAACACTCGAACCAATATTATGCTACTTTTACCGACCACTGCATTAGGTCTATTATTATATCAAATTTTTTTTTGTGTGTTTGTGTGTGCAGTTTCCCTTTTTTGTAATAAAACTTCAAAATATATCTAATTTCTATGCTAGATTTACTCATTTTTATGGAAACAAAAATATTAAAAATATATATTCAAAGAAATATTTTTGGATACTGGGGGCGTACCACATCCGCTTAAATTCTGGCATGCACGTTAATTCTACATCAAAAAATATTCAAGTGACAGAAATATTCACCTCCATCTTTTATCCTATGACACTTGAATGCATATTTTTTCTTCTGCACTTCGGGACTAATATCAAGATATTCAACAGCTACTCTGCCCTCTATAGAAGACAAAACATAACCCTGTTTGTTGGGAAAAACCCTTATGCATCTAGTTTGGTATTTCAAGGATGATTCTCTACGCTGATTAACATGACCCATATTCCTTACATCCCATACAAATATTTTACGACCCGATGTGCCAACCACAAATTTTTCTCCTACTATATTCATTGTGTATACCTGAAATTAAATAAAAACTTTGAAAAAATAAAGAAACCTGTATTGGGTGCTTTCCATTTCTTCTTTGTAATCATAGCCAGATTATGACTTTAATGGTAAAGAAAATGACCAAATAAGGGTCCTCTATGTTACTGAGGGACTCTATATCATTAATATTAATTATGTAACAATGATAGCAGGGGCTATTTAATGGCTTTAAATAATAAAAAAATATATATATTTTATAAATCATGACTAAAAATTCACTGAAACTAGTGATATTGATTTTAAAAGATGTGATGTTACAAGATAATCAGTTATTAATGGACCATAAAAAATGAATCTTACATTTAAAATATATGGTTTACACAATGAGATAAAACATAATACTCTTTTTTTTGGTTTAGCATATTGAAAATGTGAATATATACAGGATGGAATTGATCATCCTTCTTTCTACAAATATTCATAATCTCCTCCTTTTTTACAACAACTTTACCAAAGTAACTATAAGAAAAACATATCATTGAAAATAAGATTATAAATAAAATAAATTAATAAAGAGAAAACCCTACTCGACCAGAGCGCACCGCAATTCCCTGACGCCTGTGATGACACGTGGGCAGGTTTGACGGGGGCTGAGGGGGCGCATCGTGCATGCATCACCTAAAGATGTATCTCGTGGGATTACATGTTCATGTTTTGACTATTTTTCTCAATAATGACTATTTAATAACTATGAATATTTGCAGAAAGATGCATGATCGATTTCATATAGTATATTAGTGGAACACCACTGACCATTGACTGACATTAGATCTCTAAAAACTATATGTTCGATTGACTTAAAATTTGGCATGGTTACTCTTTTCAGGACATAAATGATCAATAAGAATGGATTTCATGTAAATTCTATCCCAAAAAAAATTTTCATCATTTTATGTCTTCACAGATAAGAAAAATTAGATAATCACTACCAACACCACATTCCTTAGGCACAACATTATCTCAGGATCATATCATAAAAGTAATCACATCAGACCTACAGAATTATAAATATTAAAAAGAATTAAAATATGTACTCGTTCATTTCCTTGATTGTATGTGCCAACGCAGTTAGGCACTCTGCTATCCCACATCTTAACAGTTCCATCCCAGCTACCAGTGAGCACCGCATTCACTTCACTGGCAAACTCCACACACCGAACAGCTCCTTTATGTTCTCCAAGTATTGTCTCAGAGCTAGCATTGAGGTCATAAAGTTTAACAATCTGATCCAATCCACCACTGTAGGAATGAACAGCATCCTGAAAATTTTAAATTAATAGATGTATAAAATTTCCAGATATATTTAAATACACTGAACAAGTACAAAGTAATAAAAATATTATAATTAGAAAACCAAAAACAATCGAGCACAAATTTCAGGGATGTTTCCCAAAAAAATGTAACTAATGTGTAAATACCATATGCAATTTAATAAGATTTTTTTTTAAACTAAGTACAGTCAAACCTGGACAAGCGAAAGTTCAAGGGAGCGCAATCTCATTCTCGCTTATAGAGGTTTCTCACTAACCCGAATTTCTCGCTAATGTAGGTACATGGGTAGCGTTTCTCTCTTATAGAGGTACGCAGCAATAACAAGTCACAGCAAGTACGAATGTATTAAATATGTAATATGATAAAATTATGTGCATAATATGCACAACATATATTTTTAATAGTGTGTATATGTTACATTCATTAGATTTCGACATATAAGTACTTTATAAGGGTAGGTATCAAGATGCTTATGAAAACAAAACAAAAATTCATGCACTATATAATTTTATTTTATTTAACTTATTTATACAAAAAAAAATCCGTCAATTTCGTTTGGGTTTCTGTTTTTGTATTTTGAATGTTTTTCTCTAACACATAAATTTTGTCAAATATTGCTTGATCAACAACCAATCAACCAAAATTTATAAATAAAGCTCGACTGTCGCTTATAGAGGTAAAGATAAAGAGCAGTCTCACTTAAGGAGGTCCATGAGGGAAAAACGACTCTCTCTTACAGAGGTTTCTGTTTCTCGCTAATAGAGGTTTTGGGAGCTTAAAATGACGGGTCCTGGCCTTTACTCTCACTTATAGAGTTTTCTCACTTAACCAGATTTAACTGTACTCAAAAAATATAGGATGAAGTTACATAAAAACATGGTAATTTCTTTAAAACAAGGAAAGGAGAAAAAAAATTTAGAGATATTTATCATTATTTATTTTATTTACACAAATATAGCAAATACATTATTCCAACCATCCATCAGTTTGATCACATCAAAAGGTGCTAGTGTGTCACTGGAGCTCCCTGCAACATGTGGATGAAGTGTTTATGTTATTTGAGAATATGCCAAATACTGGACAGAAAGCAAAGAATGTTAAATATCAATTTGAATTATGAAGAAAAATGCTTACACAATGAGAGTTATCTTGCATATTGATGGTTAAAACACAAAAAGTCAGGATGGGGAAACTATTAAATATAAGAAGTTAACCATAGAACCATATAATACAATGAATGATTTACATGTATGAATACTTTAAATATGGAGAGGGAAAAAAACAGAAAAATCAATAATAATTCAGTAAATTATGATGAAAAATTATTTTCACCAAAATAAATATAATAGTAAAACTTGTCAAGATATCATTTGACTTTGTATAAGAAAACTTGTAATTACATATTTAGTTCTTATTGAGAAAATTATATAATATTTCATGATTTTAATATACAAAAACATGTTGAAATTTAATCCAGCAGCACATTAAAATACATATTGACATAAAATTTGGAAAAAAGCAGTTTCAGGTTTAAATTATTAAAGCATATGATTACAATACAATTAAGATTTAAAAAATTAACAAATCAATATATTTCAATATATTTTGACTTAGCAATTAAATATTTGTACATTTTAATAAACAATTAGCTGTGATATAACAAACTTCTTGTTGCATGTAGAATGATGGATGAACTCATAAAGAATTGTATTATTAATCTAGTAAAGTTGGCGAGTATAATGCATTGAAATAGTCATGAAATACCAAATATGAAAAATTATAAACTTTTGATTTTTTATTAAGAACTAAATTTAGTGTTCACTTTCTGCTTACTGTTAAAAATACAGCAAAGCAATAATAAGATTAACATAACAGCGATAATTTATAAGTATAAAAGTAAAATTATGTACCTATAAGACAATATGCAAACTGACAAGTAAAAAGCGAGTAATACTAACCCTAAAACAAACATCCAACACAGGCAATTCATGAGTGTATTTATGACGCTCAACATTAGAAGAAACATCATACAGTCTTACAGAATTGTCCCACGATGATACCAAAAGAAATTGATTGGATTTAGGAGCAAATTTTACACTTGATATGACATCTTCGGGTAAATTTTTTAATTTAAATTCTGTGCGGGATTCGGGAACCCGCGTTACCGTCATTGTGGAAGCAATTTTTAGTGAAATCCTAATTCGAGTACAAAACAGTCTTGCCCCGTTCTGGGAAAACAGTCAAATTATCCTATCAATGCTCTTCTTTTCAGCAACGGAATCCCACAAGTCTTACTCTCTTAATTCGACTGAATAATAAACGCTGATTATTTTTATCATGAAATAATGGACAACTGCCACAACAATACAAAATAAAAGCCAAAATAGCGCCAGAACAACCATAGACTAACTTAATTAGGTGCACGTACTGACTATGTGCTTTCTGTGTTGCCAAAGGGGCATAAAATAAAATTTAAAATTTGTAATCTAAAGGGTTTATTAATGTTATTGATGCTGTTTTATACGTAAGTTGAATTGAACGTAGATTATTATTTTATTCATATAATTTAGTAGAAATTTTAAAATGTGCCTTTTGAAAACTGTAAAATGATAAAACATATTTAACTTTGAAAATGCAACTTTTTACGAACCTTATGTATATTATATTCATCTACCACTTATATTCACAAATTGACGCCATAAAGAAAATTGTTCGCTTAACGTCAAAATGCGAGAAAGTTTGCTTACAATGATTTTCTGTGACTTTCGATGCCACTTATGCAAATAAAAAATGTACAACAGTTGACTTCGATTGACCATTCATAAACGTGCTCCATCCCTTTCCACTGTTTGTATTTGATTTAATGAATTTAAACATCGGCTCAGAATCTGCCAGCTTCAAATTTGTTTTGTCAACCACCACGGTGCTAGCTCCTTCAGAAGAGATAGTTCAATACGTGGAGGATCCTTAATACTAATAATAAATAAATAATTTAAAGCTTAAGGAAAGAACGGATAGTGTTGGACTTTCTATTGAGTGGGTTAATGAAATAGTCTTTATGGAGCTCGAGCGTCTAGTAGTAATGTGCGTATACAGAACCTTTCATTCCTCCTATGAATTATTAGCGTCTATAATGGATCAAGTCTTACGTAAAATTAGTGTCAAAAGTAAAAGTATATTAATATGTGGAGACTTTAATATAAATTCATTAGATGCCAATAATGACGGCAGTAAGATTTTGGAATTCTTTGGTTGTTAAAATGTGTCTAATGTCTTTTGAGTTCCAACGAGAATCTTTTCTACCTGTGAAACTTGTATATAACATGTACACAAATATTGAACCATAGGAGAAATCTATTACGCAAAATTTAAAATAGACGACAGCAGTCAATTTGCGCCTTTTAGAATACCTTTAACTTTTTGTGTCAGCAATACATTATCAATAACAATGATTACTTTAAATATTGCAATTAAGTTTATACTTTTTTTGTGCAAAAAAACTCTTTTGTTTCGCATTCTAACAAATACTTTTTTGCAAAAAACATTAGTAAGTTTCGACAACGACACAGCGTGCATTTGTCATGTATGAAAACGTTCAGATTGTTTTATATATTTAAAATGTAATGAATACTTATTTTTCAACCCTACTATTATATTGAACACAAATAAAATTTAGCGCTATAACAGTTGAAACTATTTAGTTAGTGCTTGATATAACCTGTAAAATAAAATTGATAGTGTTAATAAAGTGCAAACTATAAACAAATATCGTTGATTTTACTGTTCAAAGTCATAATTAATTTTACATTCTTTTTTCATTACCTTAGTGATATAATACATTTATTATTTTAATTATTCCCGAATGAATTCTTGAAATACTGACATATAGACGTAATGTGAAGAGTGACCAATTCGATATGAAGCGAATTAGGGTTGACAAAATATAATATTTCTGACTAAGTACTGTTCTATTAGAATAAAAGTAAACAGGATCACAAAATAATATTAAATACTTTTAATTTATGGAGCTGATAAATGTTTCACCATTTCATTTCTTTGCGGTGTATTTTGTATTCAGATGTATTTTGATGTGAAACATCTACGCGTAATCATAAACGAAAAATAAATGAAATCATAAACGCGTAGGAGAGGAAGTTTCAGTGGCCGATACGTAGTGATCGCGAAGCATGACCTTATACAAGCGACATAAATATACATTAATACATAAATATGTATAGAAGAGACGTGCCGATAAAAGAATAAAAGGAATTCTATATTATATATATCGAACATATAAAAACATATAAATATAGGTAATTATATAGAAGTGGGGCTCCACTGTTTTTTGGCTATAAAAAATCGAAAAATTGCGATAATACATTACTTTTTTTTTAAAATGTTCTACTCTGTGGCGGATTTAAGAAAAAAAATATGAAATAAGTGTCAGATTAAGTGAAAAGGGTCATATCATCGATTAAAAGTTGAAAAAATTAAAAATTTTGACTTTTGACTGCAATTTTGAAGGGTTTTTTCGTAAAAATTCCATTGATATAAAATTTTCTATGATTGCGCATTAAAAAACGAACAATTTAAAAAAAAAGTCCCCTAAATTTTAATTTCTCTGGAAGTTATGAATTTTTTTAAAAATTGCAAAAACTTGAAAAATTCTTATAATTGCAGCCGCGACAAAAATTTCAAATTTTATCACTTTTAGATAAAAATTATTTAATCCACCCACAAAAATAAAAAAAATATATACAAGAATAAATAAAATAATGGGAAAGTAAAAAAAATATTTTGACCCTACCTACCCTCTAAGGATGCGAGAGATGTATAAAAGGACTCTGAAACTGAAAACAAGTAAACAAGGGTCGTGGCCACTATGTCATGGGAGCTGAGGAAAAAAAAAAACCTAACCTAACCCAACAACCCAACCCGAGTTGGGTTAGGTTAAGCTGTTGTTGTTTTCAAAAATTCATAACTTCCAGAGAAATGAAAATTTACGGGCCTTTTTTTTTAAATTGTTCGTTTTTCAATGCACAATAATAGAAAAATTTTATATCAATGGAATTTTGACGTTAAACCCTTCAAAATTGCAGTCAAAAGCCAAAATTTTAATTTTTTTTGAACTTTTAATCGATGATATGACCAGTTTCACTTAATCTGACACTTATTTCATATTTTTTTCTTAAATCTGCCGCGGAGTAGAACATTAAAAAAAAAGTAATTGATTATCGCAATTTTTCGATTTTTTATAGCCAAAAAACAGTGGAGCCCCACTTCTATATAATTATCTAAATATATATATTTGTATGTGTTTATATATGTAGGTATGTTTTTTTATAAATAAATTAATTACATTTACAATCACAAAACAAATTTGGTTTAATTTTTTAAATGAAACAAACAATTATTTATTATTCTTTGAATTTGTTGTCCTCAAAATAAAGTTTGAGAATAATACATTATTTTATTGATTTCATTGATTTATTTAACATATAATTTAAAATATTTTGAAATAATTTATTATTATTGTTTTATTTATTGTGATCTCAACCTATTATAATTTAATGTGATAAAATTAATAAAATTGACTTTAAACCATTTATTTTTAGATGACAGAATTCCTAAAAGAATTCGTGGTATGTTATTAGATCGAAATATATTTTCTATTTGTAAGTATAAATATTCCGTGACAGCCAAAAGTATTTTTAATTTTTATCAATGCATTAAAGTTAAGTAATTTAAAATCAAAATGGAGTTGTTTGAAGATGTTTCTGTGTAACTGATATCTGTAAATTAATGTAACTACATAATTTATGATCTCTTTGGATCCGACATCGTTATTTTATTATCCTCAAGAACTTGATCATGTTGCCATACAAAATATATGAAATGGGAAAACAAAAACATTTTCGAGACGTTATGCATTTTAGAGGGACAAGCGAGTATGCGAGTCACCAGAGAGTAGGTGGTTACCGCCGCCCACGGACCTGGCAACTCCAAATGAGTCAGTCACCAGTGCGTTGCTAACCTCTTGGTTAAGAATAGAATATCTGATAGAAGGATAAATTGAATGATGAAGGGAGAATGTGTTATGGGAAAATGAGTGGAGTTATAAAATAGGTGTGGGCCACAAGAACTCGTCACTCATTGGACGAAATGTATTAGTAAAAGCTGTTACTTCACATCTTCTCCGAGGGTGTGGTATCTTAATGGTTGAACCAACCAATTTCGTATTGCTGTCAAGTTAACCACAGCATAGCTGAACCACATCAATTACGAAATTACACTGTAGTCATCTTCACACATTTAGTAAAGACCGATATTAAATGCTGTGGTATATCACAACAAACTTTAGCTATATAAATGTCGAGAAAGTATAATAATATTATTTAAAAATGTAATACCCATCTTTAAAAATGAGTTTAGTAATATTAATTGCTTAAATAAGCGAATATTATATGTTATTAATGCCATGATTATTTAAAGATAAATTTATTTTCACGAAATTTCAGTTTTTCTTGTAAAATATACTTAATGTGTCTGTTACTTATTGAATACTAATGTATATAATTATAATTTGGATTGTATTAACGATTTTTAACCACTTGAATGTTAAGGCGAATTATATGTCGGAGCAGAGCAAAGTTTTTTGTTCACAGTTTATTTTGTCGTTTAGAAGATTAGCTCGAACAAACAGATATTTCATTTACATAAACTTTGTTTGTATTTATGATGAATTGTTTTCTGATACAGAAATACATTTTAAAGTGTGAGAATTTTTATAAAAATTCATCAGGGTGTGCTTGTCAATCACAGTACAACACACGAAACTTTGCCTCTCTAATTGCCTGCGATTGATTTAATGCGCAGTTTTAACACTCCCCGACCTTTCTTTTCGCCTGTATGTCAATTTTACGTCATTACGAACCTTTTGTTACTAACTTAACAGTGGCAGAGTTTCATGCGTTGTACATATATTACTATCGCTTTTTGACTCGTTACATATGCCTAAGGAAAGTAAGGAGTGCATTGGTATTTCATTGCTCCCTCTATGCTATTTTCATTTTGAAAGTAACAATGTAAAAAAAACCTCAGATGATACAAGCAAAATAAACCATATTTGTTAGTGTTGCCGTAATACGATGGAATTAGTATCATATTATTGAAAATTTTCTTAGAACAAAAACTCATATTCCTTATTTTCATTTTTCAGAAAACACGAAATTTTATCTATCATTATAAGCTTAGCTGCATTTTTTCTTTAATTTTTTTGTTCATGACGAATGAGTGATTTTTAGTCTTAGGTATATAATCTACAGCCATTATAAATTTCCATGTTCATTTATGAACGCATTTCTTTTATGACATGTTTGTGATGTGATGAGGTGTGAGTCGTAAATTTATTCTACTTGCAAAAATGATTATAATTGATTTTTTTGTCTTTTAAATACTTGTTGCGTACTGTCTATGTTTCATTATCTTCACAAATTAATGTTTTAACGAGCATCCATAGCGTGCGCGTATTGCTTGGAATTCCAATGCTTGCACTCTTGTGTACTTAATTCAGTATTCCGTTCCGAACGAATGGAGTGAATTTACAATATATAATAACGATGCAAACTAATCTCAAAACAAAAGAAATGTTCATAGTGAGAGCATTAGAAAAGATATTAGCTGACAAGGATATTAAAAGATCTTATCATAGTCAGTTGAAGAAATCTTGTGAGTTGGCATTAGGTAAGTTAATATCTCATTAATCGGATACGAAACACACATAACTCCTATTGATATAACGAAATTAATACAGTATTTAACTGTGCATACAAGCAGAAACAGGTTTTAATTTTGTGACCTTGGATTTGAAAGTAAAAGATCATATTAATGATTTGATATCAGTGCTTCTTTAAAATTTAAATCAAACCTAATGTATACAAAATAATTAAGGCACTCGATTATGGCAATAGTTGTAACTCTGTAACAATTTAATGTTTAGAATCTTATTCATAAATTTACTATAGAAATCTGTCGACACATTAGACATTTAAGTACAAAAAAATATGTTTAAGTTGAAATTTAAAATGATTTTATTTCATTGTTTATAAAATAACAGTTGAAATATGCTATAATATTTTGCAAATTTACACTTTTCTACTCATTTGTTTAAAAGGCAGTTTTCTTTTAAGAAGAGTGAGCAAAATTTAAAGAGTAGTGCTTTTTAAATTTTATCATGTATAACGAAAGTATATACAAAAATATTGCTGAATGAAACAATTCTCTAAGAAGTCGAACTAGTTGTAGCTGTGGATATTTGTCTTCTAAATATTTGGATATTTTATAAAATCATTTTTTTTACTCAGTATTTGTTTATTAATGATATTAAATTTATTTAAGTGTAAGTTTGGAATATCTATAGGAATCTTATTGAACATGATTTGTGAATTTATATAGTAGACTAGTATGTAAATACATTTATTTTATTTCTGGTACTGAGTTTATGTCAATCATTATTTCTATTAAACATTTATAAATTCTTTCACATAATAAACTTTCATATATGAATTGAGATGTCAGATTCTAATTTCCCTAAACTTACTACTAAGATATACATGAGGTCCGAGCTTGTAGATCATGCAAACAACCCACTTTTACAAATTCAATGAATGTCCTTGGCATGTTTCAAACCACGATGTTGTACATGGGCCAATCTGAAAGTTCTTAGAAAATCAAAAACAGCAAACTATCAAGTTATTTTTACTATTTTTCTTTCTCAAAAGTTTATTGAGATCAAAACATCACTGCATTCAATGAAACTATTGAAACATTTTTCTAACTCATACTCAAGACACTCATATGTTGACAACTCCTATAAAGGAAACTTTCACTGAGTAGACTGTCTTTTAATTTGGAATTGTAACAGTAATTCCAAAGACCTAACGAAGTTTTATAACTTTCTTGTTAGCTTAAACAGCAACAAAAGTCACAGTCATCGAAATCATTGCTTAGAATTTTTCTTGCCTTAAATTCATATTGATGTTAAGCAAAAAATTTTCTTTTGCCACCAATTTGTAAAAATAAATGACAGGTGAATGCAATATACACGATAAGGTTGGGAGAGTCCCATTTTTAAAATTTAAATATGTATTTTTATTTTACAGTTTCTAAGTGGCCAGAACTAAAATTTTAAGTGAACACAAAATGTCATTTGAAAACAATGCACTGACTACGTACCATGTCATTGCTCTTATGCTCTAATAATTAATATTAATCTTATACTATTAAATGAGTAATTCTTTTATAAACGAGTAATTCTTGCCATGACGATCTCACAAGCGGATCTAACTAATAATGGTTATAATAATTTTTTTTATTTGCCTTGCTTTAATAAAAAAAATAAATATTTTTTTATTAAAGGTTTGCTTTTCAAATTTGTATAAATAAGAGTCCTTTCTGGATATATTTTCTAAACATTGCTTTATGGCACCATCTTATACAATTTTAAAATGATTGCATTGTTCTATGTTTTGAATTGCCAACAACAAATGCCACTGCATGAATGATATAAACTACAGATGGCATCACATAAATAAAATACATAAGTAAATTCTATAATTGAATATTCTTGATCATAATGAATGATAGGAATGATATATTTGTTTGAACTTTCTTTTTCATAATGTTTCTGGAATGGAAATAAGTTAGTATCAGAAAAAGGGGTATTTGAGGTCTTTGTTAAAAATAAAGAAATACATATTTTTCTTTTTTTTTTGTTTAACCACTAAAATTATAAAATGTCGATGAAAGTGTGTATGGGGTTTCCATTTGTTTGAAGTCATTATTTTAATAATTTGAAGTCCTAAATAAATAGACAAGTGATTTGATAAAAAAAAATTGAAAGTGAGATATTTGAAATTGAGACTAATATTAAAATTGTAATTGAAAATGGGAACAATAGTAGAATTGAAAATAAGAATGAAATGAAGAAGAAAATCTATAAAGGAAAGGGTTTTGAAATCCAGAACAGAACTGGAATCAAAGTTTTAACTAGGAAGATAAAGCTTGGAATTCAGTATAAGAGGGAAATCGAAACCGATTGTGGCAATGAATTGGAATGAAGAATAGAACTGAGGTTGTGATTATGATTGACATAAAAATTGGTATATATAAAGTATAAAAAAATAGATATTCTGCCTACACAGATGAAGCCATGGATGATAGCTATTGTATATGTATTCTGCATCATTGTACATTTAAAGGAATTCATATATATATATATTAACCCATTAAATACCGATATTAATCAAATATTCATTGTACCACTTACATGCTTTAATTATATATCCCATTATCATGAGTTTGGCCCTTCTTTAAATACATAGGTATTTTAAAAAAGAAATAGAAAAATATAACCATTTTGAAATAAAAGATCAGAGAAAGTTTTTACATGACAAACAATATTTTTATTAAATACTGAAAATAACATCAATTTAAGTATTAATTCTGATATGTAAAATAACTATTAAAAAATCCCAGAGAATAATATGTTGTGCTCCATTTGCTACAAAAAAATAAGTACAGGAAAACCGCTTCATATAAAATGTATTAAAAGATGACGTGCGCTGGGACCCGTAATTCAATCTCAGATTGTCTCAAAAGTTCAATTGTTACTGGCATACAGGAGCACAAATTATACAAACTGTTCAGCATACATGTACTTATTCAACAGCATACTAATTATAATAAGCAAAGTTATTTTAAGTACTGCATGTAAGACAACATAAATATCACTTTAAATACTGAATTTATGTTTTGTTTTACATTATCTGTTCCTATAAAAAAGTATGAATAAAATTTAATATTTGCAGTAAGCTTTCATACACACTTTCTTGTTCATAATTTTTTGTTTGTTACAGAAGAAATTAAATCAGAACTTAAAAATGGTGGACAATTGGAATCTGCAGAGAGTCCTACATCTGGTACTTTACCACTCCCAAAAAATGATTCTTCGAATATTATTACAGCAGAAAAATATTTTTTACCATTTGAATTGGCATGCCAAAGCAAAGCTTCACGCATAGTAGTTACTGCTTTGGATTGTTTACAAAAACTTATAGCGTATGGACATTTGACAGGAAATGTACCAGACTCTACAACACCACGTAAACTACTTATTGACAGAATTGTAGAAACTATCTGTGGTTGTTTTACTGGCCCACAAACAGATGAAGGTGTGCAATTACAAATTATTAAGGCTCTGCTTACAGTGATCACAAGCCAACATGTTGAAGTTCATGAAGGCACAGTCTTGCTAGCTGTTCGCACATGCTATAACATTTACTTGGCAAGTAAAAATTTAATCAATCAAACTACAGCTCGAGCTACATTGACTCAAATGTTGAATGTAATATTCACTAAAATGGAAAATCAGGCTTTAGAGTCTGACGAGAATGCACACCAGTCTATTGATATAAGCCAAAAATTGCCTAATGGTAATATTTCTGTCGATGACATTTCGAACTTAGGCAATCTTTCTGAAACAACTAAAGAACCTAGTACTCCAGAGCAAATAGATGATATACTTGAAGCAAAAATAATAGCTCAACAAATAGTCGATTCTGTTATAGATAATGCGGTCACTATTGCTACAAAGAAAAGCAAAAGTAGTGAAGATCTCACACAAAATGGGCCCGATAATAATGAAAACCCTTCAGATTCTCAAGACAGTGCAAGTATTTCACAGGACAGTATGGGTCAAACAATAAATGAACCCACGATTCCCCGAATTCCCTCTCAAGAAAGTGTTGATGTTGCTTCTGAAAATGACAACTCAGTCACTGCTAAATTTACTCATGTTTTACAAAAGGATGCTTTTTTGGTGTTCAGAGCTTTGTGCAAACTATCCATGAAACCATTGCCAGAAGGTACACCCGATCCAAAATCACATGAACTCCGTTCAAAAGTTTTATCTTTACATTTACTTTTATCTATTCTACAAAATGCTGGACCTGTATTCAGAAATAATGAAATGTTCATAACTGCCATCAAGCAATATTTATGTGTAGCTTTATCCAAGAACGGTGTTAGTTCTGTCCCAGAAGTTTTTGAATTGTCTTTAGCAATATTCCTGGCTTTGTTATCCAATTTCAAGGCTCATCTTAAGAAACAAATTGAAGTTTTTTTTAAAGAAATATTCATGAATATTCTTGAAACGTCCAGTTCTACTTTTGAGCATAAATGGATGGTGATACAAGCACTAACTAGAATTTGTGGTGATGCCCAAAGTGTAGTAGATATTTATGTCAATTATGATTGTGATTTATCTGCAGCTAATTTGTTTCAACGTTTGGTGAATGATGTGTCAAAAATTGCTCAAGGAAGACAAGCGCTAGAACTAGGTGCTACTCCTAATCAAGAAAAATCTATGCGAATAAGAGGTCTTGAATGTTTGGTCTCCATACTCAAATGTATGGTAGAATGGAGTAAGGAGTTATACATCAATCCTAATTTGCAAACTACATTAGGAGAAAGAACAAATAAAGAAGATATAGATCATCATAGCATAAAATCACATGGTGGTTCAAGCTTAAGCCTTGTTTCAACAGGTTCCAGTAATATTGGAAATAGAGAAACCCTTGATTCTCCAGAACAATTTGAAGTATTAAAACAACAAAAAGAAGTATGGGAAACAGGTATTGACCTTTTCAATAGGAAACCTAAGAAGGGCGTTGCATTTTTACAGGACCAAGGCCTTTTGGGGACGTCAATAAAGGAAATTGCAGAGTGGCTTCTTACAGATGAAAGAATAGACAAAACATTTATTGGTGAATATCTGGGTGAAAACGATGATCACTCCAAAGAAGTTATGTATGCATATGTTGATTCTATGGATTTCGCAAATATGGATATTGTAGCAGCCCTACGTCATTTTTTGGAAGGATTCCGATTACCAGGCGAAGCTCAGAAGATTGATAGATTAATGGAAAAATTTGCTGCACGATACTGTGAGTGTAATCCAAGCAACACTCTTTTCACTAGTGCTGACACAGTGTATGTTTTAGCCTTTTCAATAATAATGTTAACAACAGATTTGCATTCTCCACAAGTTAAAAACAAAATGACGAAGGATCAATACATAAAACTAAACAGTGGCATCAGTGATAATAATGATTTACCTAGGGAGTATCTTTCACAGATTTATGATGAAATAGCTGGCCATGAAATAAAAATGAAAAACACATCCAAACCTGGCAAACATATGATTGTTAATGAAAAAAAACGTAAACTTATTTGGAATATGGAAATGGAGCAAATATCGACTGCAGCAAAAAATTTAATGGAATCTGTGTCTCATGTTCAAACTCCGTTTACGACTGCAAAGCATGTGGAACATGTCCGTCCAATGTTCAAAATGGCTTGGACACCATTCCTTGCAGCATTTTCTGTCGGTTTGCAAGATTGTGATGATACAGAGATTGCATCTTTATGTCTCGATGGAATCAGATGTGCAATTCGAATAGCATGTATCTTTCATATGAGCCTGGAACGAGATGCCTATGTTCAAGCTCTAGCTCGGTTTACTTTACTGACAGCAAACTCTCCGATAACAGAAATGAAAGCAAAAAACATTGATACTATTAAAACTTTAATTACTGTGGCACACACAGATGGCAATTATTTGGGTTCTAGTTGGTTGGA
This sequence comes from Eumeta japonica, assembly GCA_005406025.1. Classification (NCBI taxonomy): domain Eukaryota; kingdom Metazoa; phylum Arthropoda; class Insecta; order Lepidoptera; family Psychidae; genus Eumeta; species Eumeta japonica. Next base: position 282,454 of record BGZK01000302.1, on the reverse strand, counting down.
TGTTGTTAAATGTATATCTCAATTGGAACTTGCACAATTGATTGGGACAGGTGTAAGACCACAATTTTTGTCTGGTTCAGGGATCAAACCTCAACCAGACTCATTAAAATTTAGTTTGTTGTCATTAGATCCAAGTGTAAAAGAACATATAGGGGAAACTAGTTCCCAAAGCGTTGTTGTAGCTGTAGATAGAATATTTACTGGCTCTACTAGACTTGATGGTGATGCTATTGTAGACTTTGTTAAAGCACTTTGTCAAGTCTCTCTAGATGAGCTTAGTCACCCTTCAAATCCTAGGATGTTTTCTCTTCAAAAAATTGTTGAGATTTCATACTACAACATGGGAAGGATCAGGCTTCAATGGTCACGTATTTGGCAAGTTCTAGGTGACCACTTTAACAAAGTAGGATGTAGTTCTAATGAAGATATTGCATTTTTTGCTGTTGATTCCTTAAGACAACTGTCAATGAAATTTATTGAAAAAGGCGAGTTTGCAAATTTTAAATTTCAAAAAGATTTTTTAAGGCCTTTTGAACACATTATGAAAAAAAACAATTCTCCTACTATAAGAGACATGGTAGTCAGATGCATTGCACAGATGGTAAATTCGCAAGCACCAAACATAAAATCAGGATGGAAAAATATTTTTTCGGTATTTTATCTAGCTGCAAGTGATCAGGATGAAGCAATTGTTGATTTAGCATTCCAAACTACAGGAAAAATCATTACTGAACTTTATGAAAAACAATTTCCTGCCATGATAGATTCATTCCAAGATGCTGTTAAATGTCTGTCAGAATTTGCTTGTAATGCTAAATTCCCTGATACATCTATGGAAGCTATTCGACTGGTCAGATCTTGTGCGTCAGCTGTGGGGGCTTCTCCTCAACTTTTTGCTGAACATGCGGGACTTGAAGGAGAACCGGGAGCACATGAAGAGGATCGAGTATGGCTTAGAGGATGGTTCCCTCTTTTGTTCTCCCTATCGTGCGTTGTTAACCGTTGTAAATTAGATGTCCGTACAAGAGGTCTGACAGTTTTATTTGAAATCATAAAGACTCATGGAGAAGCATTCCGACCTCATTGGTGGCGCGATCTGTTTAATATTTTATTCAGAATTTTCGACAATATGAAATTACCTGAACACAAATTAGAAAAAAATGAATGGATGACAACTACATGTAATCACGCATTGTATGCAATTGTCGATGTATTTACACAGTATTTTGATACTTTAGGTGGCCTTCTCCTAGAACAGTTATATAGACAATTGCACTTGTGTGTACAACAAGATAATGAGCAACTTGCACGTTCAGGTACTAACTGCCTAGAAAATCTAGTCATTTCAAATGGAACAAAGTTCAATGAAGACACTTGGAGTAAAACATGTCAAATAATGTTAGATATATTTAATAGCACATTGCCAACAACTTTATTAACATGGAAACCTGAGGACAATGAAGAAGGTGATTGTGCATATATTCGACATGGTATACTTAAGAAACCGAAAATGGGAGATGAAGCCAAATCTTCTAATCAAGTATTTAACAGTCTACTTATTAAGTGTGTAGTACAGCTAGAGTTAATCCAAACAATCGACAACATTGTTTTCTACCCTGCAACATCTCGAAAAGAAGATGCTGAAACTTTAGCATTGGCAGCTGCAGAATTGACTGGTGGAACTCCAGGCACTGAACAAGAATGTCAACGAGAGGAACAAGGAATGTATCGCCTTCTTAGTTCACCACACTTACTTAGATTAGTTGAATGTCTTATGTGTAGCCATCGATTTGCTAAGACTTTCAATACGAATAACACCCAACGTAATGTACTTTGGAAGGCTAATTTTAAAGGATCTGTAAAACCTAATATGTTAAAACAGGAAACACAATCATTGGCTTGTGTTCTCAGAATTCTTTTTAAAATGTACAGTGATGAAGCCCGCAGAGAGCACTGGCCGATTGTGCAAAAGAATTTAATTAGCGTTTGTTGTGAAGCCCTAGAATACTTTGCTGGTGTAACCAATGAGGCACATAGAGATGCATGGACTTCCATTCTTCTGCTGATATTCACGAGAATACTTAAGATGCCAGATGAAAGGTTTGCGGCACATGTGTCCAGCTATTATCCACTACTGTGTGAAATCACATGCTTCGACCTGAAACCTGAGCTGCGGTCTGTACTTCGGCGGGTGTTCATCCGTATTGGACCAGTTTTTAATATCATCAGCACACAATAAGAACAGCAAAGCTTACAAAATAACATGGCCTTATAGTATAATAGGTTATATTATGACTTTGATGTTAATGTTAAATAATAATGCATTCTGTTGATTTCTTAAATTTTAATGTAATATTTAGCAGAATACAGTACTTCATTAGTATTAAAAGTGATCTATGATAGAACATAACAACTCTTATAAGTAACTTATATAAATTATTATTTTATCATTGGTTCTAATTGTTGAAAGTGTATAAAAAAATCATATAGTTTAATCATAAATTATAATTATTCTGTATATTGGAAAATTTAATTTGAATAGTGATCGGTAATTTGCTACAATATAGATTCCTGTTATTTGTCCAGGTGAGCGGACTGTGATTGTGGTTTTTCTTTTCTATGATTTGCAGTTCTATAACATACATTCTTTGAGTGATTTTATTACTTGCACTCTCATAATATTGATTAAATATTATTACAAAAAGAATTTTTAATTAATTTTTAGCCCTTCAATAGACTTCTCCAATGAATCCAAATCCCAAATAACTAATTGCCCATCTAAACCAGATGTACTGAATTTTTTAGCATTAGCTTTTGTGCCCTTATACAAACAAATGCAAGTAACTGCATTCTGATGAATTGAATCGAGGTAAGTGTCACTAGTTTCAATGCGAGCTTGTCTATCGAGAGACTGAAACTTTTTCATAGCAGACAAACCGCCAGATTCTTTTCTTTGTGTATTATCCAACTTGGCAATAAAATTAATGTTATCACCATCATGAGTGTACAACAAAGGAATGCAACTGTGACCTGCAACTACCAATGAATTATTGGAAATCCAGATACATCCCAAAAATGGCAAATATTCAGTCTTCAATTTTACAACAGTCTTCCCTTGAGTTGCATCAGCAACATTTATAGAACTATCATGACCCACCCAAGCAACTTTATTGCCATCAGCAGAAAAAGACACACTATGAACCCATCCACCCCCCGATAATGAATTAGGGAATTCAGCCAACAATTGACCCAAGGGCAATTTAGAACCCCAAACATTAGGACCTGGTTGATCTTCAATATCTTTGATATAAGCAGAGTAAACGCGTACTTTGAAATCGGCAGATCCAGCAACCAATAATATGTTATTTGAATGCCAGTCAAGTGTAGTAACAGTAGACCTGATTGGTTTCTTAATGTGTTTGGATACCCACCAATTATTTTCCTTCTCAAAATAACAAATTGAAATAAGTCTTGCTCCAGATCCTACAGCAAATTTATTTTCCATAGGCGACCATTTCACACATGTAGCAGCACGATTAATACGAAGCAAAACAAGAGTAGTTGACCATTTTCCGTCATCACCTTGAGTCCAAACATAGGCATTTCGGTCTACTGAACAAGTTACAATGCGATTAGTACTTGGAGCCCAATCTATGCCCATCACCTTGAGGTCATGTTCAACTAAATTATTTGTCATCTTCCAGTCATTTCCCTCTTTTTGGTAAATGTGGACTTCATTGTTATTGGGAGAAAATGCTATTTCTGTAATGAAAAAAAAACTTTTAAAAGACTGAATTATTTATGTTACACATATTTACAAAACTAAAAATGCAACATGAAATTTACGAGTTCTATCCTTGTTCCAGGCGTGGCAAGTTATAGGGGCACATGAGTCACCGAACGTAAGGGTTTGAGCCATTATCAGTTTGTAGCTGAAAGAAAGAATATGTTTTTTTTTTTTTTTTTTTATACATTATTTATACATATTATACACTATTACTTATAAATACCTACCCAACAAATATTACGTGCGTTAATTTAAACACAAATTCGCGGACTCTGGCCAGTCAACGCGAATTTTTTCTTATCTGTAAGAATTTGACAAATATGATTTGTTACATGTTACGTTAGCCTTTCAAAAATCACCATTACTATAAAATATCTTTGTAATATGTAAAATAAATTTTAATTAAACTTACGAAATTTATCGTCGTACTAAACGACTAATCAGAAAAATGCAATTGAACTGCAAAAAATGTACAGAATACTAAAAGCAATAGAGCAAAAGTTGTAGTCACATTACTCTATGTTAATAACAGTGTTGCCAATTTACAAGATATAAAAGTAGCAATTCGTCAATAAAAAATCGACCAAGTGCACATCGGGCCACGCGCAGTGCAAGGATCAATAGTTGTCCACAATATACGGACTAAGAAGAATGTTTTATGTTTGATACAATGAACCTATTGATTAAGTTCACAGTCTAAAAATGAATCTACATAAGACGGATTATCACAGGTATTAGGGATGTTAGGATGTTATATTTCCATAATTTTACATGATTTATAAACTTATATTTACTACAGATTTTACTCAAGCAATAACATCATATAAATAAATTTTAATGGAATTTATACAAAATTTTGCTCTTCTACAAGTACATTTTATAAGTTAGTCGATTATTACTCATTAACTTCTAAAGCCTACTTAGCTGATAAAGTTTTCCTTTTAAAGTCTTTAAGTATACTAATGCTAAGAATTTCTCACATATCCAACAATAATCATTACTTGACAGATGGTGGACAGTTGATTTTAAAAAAATTAGCAATTTAAAGTTTACAATTTCGTAAACAGACTCCTTAAATTGAAAAATTATTTTCCCAGACTCGGAATGTTTTTGAGTGATCTATCCAATAATCCCCACACTGTAGAGTTGACAAAAAAAAAACTCACTTTCCCTGTGGAGGAGGCATCCTAATTTTTATTTATTTTATCACTATCGGCGTCATTAGTATGTATACCCATACCAAATTACAGCTTTCTAGTACTAAGAGTCTCTGAGCTAAGCCGCGGATGCACAGATAGAGGAATATGACGTATAGACATGTCAAGACTATAAGGGTTTTGTCGGCGACGAAACCTAAGAGAAAAAGCATAAGAGGAAAACACATTACGAAACAAAAGTAGGAAGTCGGACCCAGGCAAAATATAGAAGCGTAAAGACCTCTTTAAACATATATCTGAAAAATATGTCTAAAGTCTAAAGAAATGTTGAAAGATAACTTTATAGATATCGAAACTTATAGTAATATTATATATATATATAATTAGCATCCATGAAAAGTCGTTTTGAATGCAGTAGGCTAGTGATTGATTCAGTAGACAGCCCATTTCTCTGTTTTGTTTTCATAACATTAATTTGGGAAAATATGCGCTGCCAATATTGAGCGCCACGTGCGAGCGGTGCGCCGTCTCCGCGCCGCGCCGCCACGCCGGCACGTACCTACGTCTCGCCCATCGCGGTCTCCTTCCTCCTAAGCTAAATAGACAGCCTATTTCTCTGTTTTGTTTTCATAACATTAATTTGGGAAAATATGCGCTCAATATTGGCAGATGAATGGGGGAGTAAAATCGGTAGAAAAATCAGGAGAATTTCCATGTATTTTCTGAAATCGTTGAAAAATTATTGTATTTCGGTAGCACAGAGGCCATTTCGGTAGAAATACCGAAAAATCGGTAAGTTCGAGACCCCTGGATTGGCCTCAAAAAGCGGCACGCGATTGGTTCATAAATAATGAAGATGCCTCTCATTGGTAAAGATTAAATCGAAGATGTTTTACATTTATAAAATTACAGAAGGGGAGGCACCTTGAATTAAAATATAAACCAGGTCAAAACGCGAAAAATTTCCATCCGAGCCAACAGCACGATGGATTATCTTCATAAGGAACCACCCAGGGAGGAAGATCCTTACTACTATCAAGAACGGCGTTTGTCTGCCCTGTTGGGGTTCGGTGGTTCACGTCCAGCAATAGTCCACTAGCGGCTCTCTACCCTGGCCATGTAAAAGAACGGTGCCCCACAGTCTTTTTACAGAGTTGATGCTATGAGGTAGTCACGAAAGTTTATTTAATTCACACAATATGCAAAATGCTTAAAAGTTCTTTACTTTTCAGTTCTTTAAATTTCCAAAACTACCACATAATTTATAACTTTAGCTATGCGCACATGTTATGTGTATGTAACATCTGAATGATGTACTAAAAAGCATTAAATAAAAAAGAGTAAAAATTTGGAAAGAAAGAGAAAACAAGGATATCAATAAAACAACAAATTTATCGTTATAAGTTCGGTTACTTCACTTCACTTCTTCGAAAATGGCAATCATCTAGAGGACTATATATTTGTACAAGCTTCACGTACATATGAAATAAAAGTAATTCCTCGTTACACAGTAAGAAAAAGAAAAGAAACTAAGAGTTCAAGGTTGTTGAAAAATAAAAGGAGAAGAAAGAAAAACAGAGTAAATAAAGAAAAGAATAAAAATTAAAAAAAAGTGTATATATATATATATATATATATATATATATATATATATATATATATATATATATATATATATACTAACAAACACTGACATGTATATGCAGTAAATATTTCATAGAGTAAATATTACACAACATAATGTAAATATTATATTTATGATATTATTTATAATTTTATGTTATTATATCCATAAATGAGATGAGGGAGGATAGGATTGATTTAGAGGCATACAATAGCGGAATAGCAATGCTAGTTGGGAGACAGACAACAGAGTCTAGGAGAGAATTTAGAAGATAATGGGGATCACACAAAGGACAGATAAGAAAGATATGATTTCAGTCACCGACCGCGTCGTCCAGACCGTGTTTGCTTATCGGTAAGTCTCTGATAAGGTGTCTAGCCAGATGCATTGGAGTGGAGCAGTGACCAAGTTTCGTCCTGCAAATGGTTGATGTAGCTTGTTTGCTAAATTTGAATTAAAAAAAAACCAAGGCTTAGCGAGATGGTGAGTTGAATATGAAAATAATGGACCCGTTTAGACTTTTTGGATATCAACCAATGATTAATCCACGAAGAAAGCAGCAATTTTTTGACAGAGCAATCAAATCGTGGGAGTAGTTAATTTAGGCGATTTTATTTTCACAGGAGGTTGCATCATTCGCTACCAGATCCATATGTTCGTTTTCTGTAATACCCTAACGACCGGGTACCCAGGTTAATACATGGCTTATGTAATGCTTGATGTTTTTGTTATTTATTTTTATAGTTTTTATACTTTTTTTTTACTGTTTTTATACTATTTATAGTATAATTATAGTTATTCCAATATTAAGAGGTTGTTAGTTTTGGACTTGAAAGGATTTGATTAGAAGGATTTGACGGGACCACAGGAATCAGACAATATGCATGTACGGTGCAATTTTAATAAAAGGATATACTTAATTACTTCCAAAATGGCACGATATTCACCTGTGAACACTAAGCTTTCGGGAGGGTATCTAACTTTTTGAACTGAGTTGTACTTGGAGTGGAATGTACCAACTCCGACGCATTCCGCTTCAGAGAGCATAAAGGCGTCAGTGAAGATGGTGTGTCAACCCAACCAACTGTTCTTTGTAATGGAGCAGAAGATGAGATCAACACTGGGTTGCCTTTTCAAATACTGAAGTTTAAAATTCTAGGTTTCAATGTTAAGTTTTTTTAAGGGTAGTTAAAAGGGATAATGCATGTTTTAATAGAATAGAAGTTAGCCTCTATGGCTTGAGGTCTTTGGAAAGTAAGAACAAGGCATAAAGTTTTTCTTGAACTACTAAGTTGTTCGAGTTCAAAGAATTAAGACAATGTACATAACAAAGGAATTAAGGGGTGTTTTGAAAAACGCAGTGATCTGGATAGGAAACGGTCAGATAGAAACTGATGGCAAAAATAAAGAGGTGGTCCTGCACAATTAACTTAAAGCGCGTTGATGGGGGAAGATTTCATATAACCTATGATTATCAGCAGAGCTCTGGCCTGAACTAGGTTCAGTTTTTACAAAGCAATAGATTTGTAAAAGCTCTAACAAGAATGATTAATAATCCAGATGGCTTCGAACAATCGTATTGCACAGTAGTTTAGGTAGTAAGGGTGGATACCCCACCATGTACCATGTTATTATTTTTTCCGTTTTTGTGGTGATTTGATTACAGTCATTGACTCCTGATAATTTGGAGTCAAGAAATAAGTCCAGAAATTCAATAGAACTTTTAAAGGGAATCTTGACATTCCCTAGACCAACGCACAAATCTCCCTTTGTTCTCCTTCTCGAGAAAACAACCACATTACTTTTAAAGGCGGAGAGCTCCAATCCAAGGATGTAAAGTTGCAACTATAAAAACTGCAAAAACTCAGACAGTGCTGAGGTAGCATTGAAGAAAGAAGTATCAGAAAAGTGTAGGAGTAGGTTATCAAAATATTGAAGAATATTATATGGGGATATTGACAATTCTAGATCGGAAGTATACAGATTATATACAAAGCGATCTCAGTGCAGACCCTTGAGGAAGGCCCCTTCACATCAGTCGTGAGGCTTTAATCTCACCATCGATACGGAGAATTCTTCTATGAGAAAATAGAATAATGATAAAGTTACTCAACCTCACTAGTATCCTTAGCTCGAGAAGCTTATTCCTGAGCATCGGAAGCTGTACATTATCGCATGCGGAGGAATCATCGAGAAAAGCTACTGTAACAGACTTTCCCTGGCCGAAGGATACGTGGATATCTGAGGTAAATATACTGAAGCTGTCTATAGTGCTCCTGCGCTTTTTAAATCCATACTGAGAATTATACAGCAGGCCGCGACTGGCGATTCATTCTATTTGATTCTTAACCAAAAGTTCAGCAATCTTTGCCAAAACAGTGGACAGCACCACCGTGCGAAATGCAGCAAGATCATCAGGATTCCTTTTTTTTAAATATTAGGATTATAGTCTGTATTTTATAGGTATTAGGAATGTTACCTGTAATCATAACCGAATTAACTATTATAAGATAGAACAATAAGTATAAGACAGAACTTGTTCAGAAGCGTTAACTAGGAAAAAGTAAGGGATAGTGTCAATACCAGAGGCTGAATCTTTCAGTAATGAGAGATTTAATTTCAACACACATATTGAAAAGCGTGCATTCAGGCTGCTTGTGAGAGAGAAAGAGTAAGTATAGGATTATTCATTTAAATTTAGGACAAATAAGGGAGAAAGATTATTCATTAATAATCTTTCTCTCTTATTAGTCCTGATCGACCAGTTCATTGAACTGGTCGATCCACTCTGAAATGTACAGGAACGGGGAAATTGCCTTACGAAAAGAGTCACAAAATTTAGGAATCTGAGTCCAAACTGTATGGGAAGGAACATAAGGGGAAATAGACTCACAGAAGCCGCGCCATCCTTGTAATTTCTTCCTATGAAGAAGTCGCCTGGACTTGGTATGTATGATTGATGAAGTTTTCTTGGGGGTTCCGACAATATAGAATTTCAGCTCCTCTTCTCTCTTCAACAACTCATCTACATTCTTGGTCTCACCACGGCGGGAACAGAATGCCTACTACAGATTGTCCCTTTAGTAGAAATATGTCATGGGCCATCGATAACATGATTTGGTACAGAGCACTGAACAGAACGTCAGCACAGGAAGGAGGGTTTGAACCAGAGAGAGCTTAGGCAGTTTAGCAAACTTATGGTTGAGCCTATTTCTTTAACCACTCCATTCAGTATTCTTCTATTTGTATTTCAATAAGGGGAATATTTTTTTAAGGAATAGAATGGGTAAAGTAAAATTCAATAATTATCGGGAAAAGATCGCTACCATAAGACTCTTGTAGGCTTTCCCTGCACTGGAGCGAGGTTAGTTGAGGAGAGCAAAGAGATAGGTTTAATATACCAGGGCTTGAATGCGGTCTAGCAGGACGCGTTGGGGCCCCATTGCTCAGAATTGCAAAGATCAAGTTTATCCATTATGTCGACCAAAGTCTCGCCAGCAGAATCAACGTCACCACAATCCGAAAGGGTATGATGACAGTTGAAGTTACCCAGGGCAAAACAAGGTTTCACAAGCGTTGAGAGGATAACTTCTAACTCACTTAGAATTAGAAGAGAAGATGAAGCAATGTCTAGAGACAGGAAGGTAGTACCCTCAACCTTCACGGCCACTGCCTGGAGGCCATTGCCGTGGGCAGGGGTACCAAACGGGGAAAAGGGATTATGATTTCTGATGGGCACTACGACACCGCCGTATCCACCAGATGTGTCGTCTCTAAGGCAGACAAAACCGGGCACTCTAAAGTGACTGCACTACGCAATTGGGACGGTTGAGATAGCTTGCAGTTGCTGATAATAACAAGTATGCAATAAAATAGTTATGTGAATTAGTGCAATAAATGATTACGTATAAGATTTGGTATCTATTTCAACAATATTGATTATGTAAATACTTATTAATTATTTAAATGTATATAGTAAATATTTTAAATGCTGAACAAACAATGAAGAAATCTATCAAATAAAAAAAGTCAAATTTAAGATATAAAGTGCTAACTTGAAAAAACTTCATTTTTCATAAATAAACAATAATGAGATAAATAAATATTTAAACAATTGCTTTAGAAAAAAAGTATACAAATAAGCATTAAGAATATATTAAAATAGCAAAATTTACTATATTGATGCTAGATTCGATGAAGTCTTCACATAGAGATCTCTTGTGTATGCTTGTAATCTGTGGGTATTATGGAATCTATTAACCAGTGTTGCCGATCTGTGGGGAATTCCCCAAACTGCGGGGAAAGCAAAGCTGATTGGGGAATGTGTGGGGAGAGCTTCAATTCGGGGAAAATGCGGGGATTTTAAGTATGAACACAAATACGCGATATTTAACATCAAATTTCTGCTAGTCTTGATTGATTTCCCTGATAGCCTTTTATTCCGTAAGTTGACGTCAGAATAATGGTCAAGTTGCCGTCCAACTACTGCCGTATTTTGACGTCAAGTTTACAGCAGAATCTGGAGAGTAAAATTAGACGGAAACTTGCGGTGAATTTAACGTTAAGTATTATCTATTATCGCCGCCTAGTGGCAGAAATAAAAATCACATGGAATATGTCGCGACCTACCGGCAGAATTTAGCTTTCAAGTAGCTCTACCTAGCGGGAAAAAATAATTTTTTTAATTTCTGTAAAAATTAAAAAAATGGGTCACCCATCCAAGTTCGACGCTTAGCAAGACTAACTTGATTGCTAACTCTACTACTCGAGAGGGAATAAAGAGAGAAAGGGGCAGTTTAAAATTTAATCCGAGTTCTAAAATGTTGCACAAAAAAGTTTGGCGCGAAAAAAATGTGTAGTTTTTTTTAAATTTTTGTCATGTTTTAATAAATAAAAAATAAACTTAAAAGAACGGCCGCCGAGAAAATGCATTTCTGATTGGTTGATTCAATAAACAATGTAACTTTGGATGCATGTATTTGTATTTGCCGATGGTATTTGCTCTTCAACGTAACGAAAAATATAATTAGAAAATATAGATATTAAAAAGAACTTTACAGTGAATGTGACACTAGTGATATCTGACATACGTCAGAAATGCATTCTCACAGAGACCGAACTTTACCTACATTTTTGGTTGTTTTATTTCTGTGGGGAATATGTGGGGAATTATCATTTTTCTTTCCCCAAACGTGGGGAATTTCGACAATGCGTTTGGGGATTTTAGCAAGTTACTGTCGGCAACACTGCTATTAACGGCAAATGTATGCAATCTGTGGTATTATGGAGAATTAATGGTGGAAATTAGTGTGAAAATGTGTATTGTGCTTGAATAATTATTTTCAGGATCAAATAATTGTAGTTCTTCGCAGAAATTGAACTTTATTAAAGTTGAAGTTGTACTTGCGCACTGCATTATGTCTGGACGAGGTAATCATGTTTTTTCCCCAAATGCGCTAAATGTAATTTGTGTAAACATTTTTTTTAAACGCTACTTCATATAGTGTGACAATTTCAGGTCGACATCGTAACAACCGTTACAAAAATATTCACTCCAATCGTCAATGTGAAGCAGCATCACTATCTGGCAATAGTCCTGTCCTTGCCTTATTTAAGAGTGCAGCACAGAAACTAAATGATCGTTACGATAGACACGAGCGACTTGTTATACTGTCTAGAGACATTACAATAGAAAGCAAGAGAATTATATTTCTATTACATTCAGCCATCAGGTTAACAACTTCGTACACTTGTGTTTGTTGATTTTTAAGATATTTTAATTTTAAGACATCAGGCACTTTTAAATTAGAAGAAGATTTTTGTAGTTATCTGCATAGGAAATGAATGTTGACTTTACAAAAAATCAAACTAATCAGAATAGCGCAGAATAAGGAGAATATGTCTTATTGAGAGCCAGGAAAATTCTTATTTTTTTTCTTATTTAAGATTTACCTTAACATAATTGAAACATTGTTTTAATTCACACATGCTTGCTAGATTAAGAGCTTCTTCCACCATCTTTTAACCTGGCTGTTAACAAAAAACCGGCTAAGTGCGAGTTGGACTTGCGCACTGAGGGTTCTATACAAACCTGTAGGTATATAAGTAAAAGTTCATCCATCACGACAATCGAGTCATAGTTAAGGTATTTTTATTGCAAAATGAAATTCATAACATTACAATGTGGAAAGTTGGAGGAGTATAAATTTAAAACAAAGGTCTCTTTATCCTTTCATTAATTCTTTATTTTATATGAACATATATTATTTATTTTAAAACTTAAGTAAAATACCTACACTAGCCTTGTAGCAGTCTTGCAAAAAATCTTTTATTAAAGTTACTAATTAACAAAGTTTTTTAGTCACTATTTTGCAATATGGTTCAAAAATACTAATAAGTATTAAAGTTGAACCAGATCTGTAAATGGTGACTGAAAAAGCATGAATAGTACCACATTGAACATTGGAGTTCGAAAAGTCGTTATCTATAGTTGTACTACTTCTTATAGTGCTACTGTTTATAAACGGAAAGATGTTTATGGATGGAGAATATATGGAAATTAAATTTGGGGATTAATTCTAAAATTGATATTGAAGGTTCCCACAACAATCAGACGAAACATGAAGTATACTTATTGAGGCTGCTGTCGTATATTGTTGTATTTATGCATTCTATTGCAACATTAATTTGACACTGTGGTGACCTATATACAGTTATCACTCTGACATTAAACATTTCAAAATGCAAGCATTCACAATGACTGTAGCGCCTGGGTTATTTAAATAAAATTTTGTACATGATCCATCTGTCACAGCATCTTTAAGATTGCGATGCACATATGCAATACAATGTTGTTCCCTCTCTGTGCATAGAGATAAGTCATGGTCAATGCGGTAACTACAATTATGTATATAATTTTTTTTCACACCTTAAAGGCAATCAGACCTAAGATATGAGTTTCAACTTGATACCTCTATGGATTCATGAGGAAAAGGGTAATAAGTTTATAATAAAAAAAAAAATTATTATGTGATGTAACTAAAAATTTAAGGTTTTCACAATTTTCCTTTATTTGTTTGGAAAATTTACGACATAAATGGCTGTATCTTTTGATTGCTCTTGGATTAGAAGTTTGATTTTTCACAGCTCCAAGGGACAGTAGATCTAAGTATTTGATATGAATTTCAGCATGATACTTCCGTGCGTTCCTGAGAAAAAGGGTCTTGACAAACAGATGGACAACAAAGTGATCCTATAAGGGTTCCGTTTTTTCTTTTTGAGATATGAAACCCTAAAAGTCACTTTTATAATAAAAACTGCGTTCCATGTCTTCCTTATAACTGGTTTTAGTTCAAACAACCATTAAAAGAATGATGTGGAACTCAAAATTAATTATAAAAGTGACTTTTTGTTAGATGTCAGTTTAAAATACAATGGAAGAAACTCTTATTCTATTTATTTTTACAAAAATTTTATGAAATACGAAAACAGAATATTCTATCACATTCAGACTGCATTATCTATTCTCTTTCAGTTTCATTTAACATCATGTATCTGTTACGAGTATTGTTCACGAACAAACTCAAACACTTAGTTTATGCTTCATTTATCACAATATGTTTATTGCTTGTTGTATCGAAATGTAAATTGACTTCAAGAGGTTGTGTGGTGAAAACATCTGAATGTCCATTTATAGCTTACCATTACCAAACAATAAAATAACAGTATTAAAAAATATCCTAGCACAAAATAATAGAATGAAAGTAAGTTGGTGTTTGAGGTTGACATTCTTTTGTATTAAAAAAGAATCACTTTCTATGAAAAATAAATTTATTATTTTACATGATCCTTGATCCAGGGAAAATCTTTCTTTTTTTTCACAATTATTGTAAGATAAGTAATGAAATGTTAAATAATACTTATTTTGTGGATATAATGTTCAAAGTTATTTGAAAAAAAATTAATAAAGCATATAGATAATATTTGTTGTTAAAGTTTCTTAACAATAAATGTCAAAAAAGGAACTAAAGACTACATAAACATTATTTTAATTTTTTTTTATTTATTGTCTTCATAATTAATTTTTCAAAAATTCATTTATGAAGAAAATAATTCTCAACTAAACAATACTACCTAGAGTTGGCAGTATAGATACCTATGGTATAGTTAATATTAAAGAAAATGTTTAGAATTTTGAACTAACCATAAAACGCTTACACTTATGATTTATTTTCTGCATTTCTGCATTATGCAAAAATTTCTGCATTCTCATTTATAAGATCTCATATTGTTTATGATGTATTTATTATTTTTAGAAATATATTCACTCACTATTTATATATTTATGTACTTTTTGAAATGTGAAAAGCAATTGGCCTGGTCTTCTTTTGGGATGTCGTTAATGGATTCTTAAAACCCATTCGCTGTTGCATTGGGGCTTGTAAAGATTCTTTCTCTAAGCTTATCTTTAATTTATGAAAAAAAAAAAACCATAAGGTACTAGATCTAGACTGTACAGCAGATGCATCATTAATTCTACAATTGAGGCCTTCAAACATTCATTCATTACCTTACCAAAAGTGTAGACATGTTGTAATGAAAGACTACTTACTTGCAAATCACCAATTTTTCAAACATTTTGGGCAAGCTTGTACTCATATTCAACTTACAGTTACTGTCCTTTGGTTTTCAAACGATACTGTATTATTATGTTCTGATTTGCCAAGAAAAAAGAGCAACCATTGTCTCATATTTTTGGTCATGTTACTTACAGCCAAAGATTGACCTATATTAAATCATGCAATATTTTAATATAATGCAAAAATTTCAAACCTTCAGATGTACATGCAAAATATTTTGTACTTGCCTTACTTTTTTATTAGTTTCCACTAGTTGTCATACAGTATCAATATTAGTTTCTGTAACTAGAGTTGCATGCTTACATTCACATAAATGTCAAGGGGGTTATCGCCTTCATGTTTGAATACATTGAACTAGGAATACACAGAGCTACGAGATGGAGCTTCATAACCAAATGCCATTTAAAGCCTCTGACAGCTTCCTTGTTTACTTAAGCCATCGCGAAAGAAGTAAAAATCATGACATGAATATTCTCACGACTTAAATTCATTATAATGCTGAAACAATTTTCATAATGATGTCGCAATGAAAAAACAAATGGCAGTCCACACAGATTGATATAACCTACCTGAAGATTTCTGTTTTCATAAAACATAACTATTTTTTAAATATTCCTGTTACAAATGGGCACTCAGAAAATTTCAATATGACTCAATTACAACAAATTTTGGAATTCGCATTCAATAAAGAAAGTTATTTTGTTATTTGAGAATACAAATATAGTGTGTTAACACACTTGCCTGCTACAGAAATTATGCAACCCACTATGGAATCTTGAATTGTTTTTCAAATTCAAATTCAAAATATCTTTATTTCATAGGTTACAAAATAACACTTGAAATACGTCATTATTTTTTGCGAATTTACACTTTAACCGCTCATTCAGAAGGCAGTTTATTATTTTCCACTATAATTCCTCATCCAAGGACTGAATATTGTTTTGAGATGATCGGCAGGTATCAAACACTTAAGTCAATGTATTTTTTATGTATTTAAAATGAAAATATATATATTTATTTTAACAGGCAATATAATTTATATTGGTAGTTAAAATAAGAAAAAAAATTAAGCACTTGATTAGGTGTTCAATATCTATCAATACTTCCAAATCAGTATTCAATGACTTGGATGAGGATTTGTATTAGAAGAGCAGATTTGAAGCTTAGTAGTGGATTGCTTACTGCATGTTGCTACATGTTGCAAACAAGTGTCTAAATATTTCCATGAATTAACACCTGATATAATAGAATACAAGTGATGGAAGGGTCACTGAAGATTTTATGCAGACCAAATTGGCATATTAACAAAGGTCCAAATTTTAAGCATGCAAAGCTGACAAGCGCATATAAAAAGATTGATGGAGGTCAGTGAAGCAAAAGATGTATGCAAAGATCGTGCTATGTGGAAATTTGGTCTCTGCTTACACTTTCAGAAATAGGCATGAATTTATAGTACAATGTATGGTATCTTATAGAATATACAGTACAAACTGTATATGACGACACTGAAGGGACAGTGCATTTTATAGTGTTATAAAGAGTTGTCGTTAAATGGAAAGAAGGAAAATCAGGATTAGAAAAAGAAAATTCAAAGCATTTGCTAACATCACTTCTCTTCTCTCCTATTTCTATTGCGCATATCAGTAAAACTTTTTTGTCAATACACAGTGATTTTCTTTTACTAGCCATGTTTACAGTTTGTGAGCAACTAAGAATATGATAATGTATAGATAATCCATGACTTTTACTTATTGGTTATGGTCGACAACAGTCTACACTTGCAAGCAATCCCAATTTGTAAAAAAAGAACAAATTTCTTAGAAAGTTTGGTATGCATGAAGCCGACAGTCGAGTTTATTACGGGCTGGGATAATAAAGCGACAAAAGTATATACACAGCTGCGCAGTTTTTACTAATTTTGGCAAATTTAAAAGGTACTTTTTATTACTTAATTGTTGTCCTTATTGAGAGTGGGTGTAATGTGATATAGAGTGTATCATTATATGAAAGGCTAGCTAAACCAACATAAGCCAAGTGATTTTGATGCTTCAGGGAGGTTGTCATTAAATTGAGTGACGTTACATGGAGTTTACACTGTTTTATTAAAATTGTGACATTTTAATGTAATGTGATATAAATGATGAATAATTTGAACAGCAAAGAACAAGCAGCTAAAACAGTGGAAGAAGCCACAGAACGATTAAACAAACTTGTCAGAGGCCCTATAAAAAGGATTGCACTTGAGCTAGAAAATAGCCCAGCATATCTGCATTCACGTGCTGTCTCTCCGGGATTACAAGAATTTATCGAAGCAAGAACATACTGTCATTGGATGCAATATCAGACTTTAGTATCTTGTTCAGAAGTACAAAAAGAATTTGAACATGTGATTAAAGAAAAATGTGATGAAAATGAAAGCGAAAGAACTGTGGTGACGTTATTACCATTGGAAGATTATATGTTAGGCTTGGCTGACCTTACAGGTGAACTTATGAGGAAAGCCATTAATAGTGTTTCAAGTGGGGACACTGAAGATTGCTTCCATTCTTGTCAAGTTGTTAGAGATCTCTATGCAGGATTTTTAGGTAATTATTATCATGTAAATATTGCACTCATTATTGAATTCCATAATAGATGAAAACATTTCAGAACAATAAAAAATGTTTCTCAATGTTAAGAAATGTCAAATCAAAATGAATCTAAACAAATTTTTGAATACATTCTTTTATTGTTCATAAATATGTATGATATTTATGACTGAGTTTTCCTTCAAATGCTTCTTTTATATCAATGATCAAGTAAACCTTTCAACTTTGGCATGTAAGTTGCTGGAGATGGTAACCAAACTGAATGATTTTGTTAAGGAAATGAGTATGATAGTATGATAAATATCAGGTCAAACAAGGACAAAAGATTATGATGACTGAAAGAAGCATGACAATGCAATATATAGGATAGGAGGGGAGAGAGTTGCACCAATGGAGCTTTGTCTACTTGGGTAGTTTGTTTACAGATCATGCTAAACCTGGTAATAAATATTGGAAGGAGAGTAAACGCAGGAAATACAGTGAAGAGAGCCTTGTTTGTTATTATATGGGCCTTGCTTGTTCTATGAGTAGCAAAAGTGTCTTACAATACAATACTTATCAATGTATAAAGTCATGGTCCTATCGTTTGGCTATGTCGGTTATGGGAGAAGAGACATGAAAGTAAAGAATGCACTAAAGATGTAATCACTGCACAGCAGGCATGCAGTGTCCCTAAAAGATGGATATAGGAATAGTGATATCAGAGAATATGAAGTGTTTCTACTCTGGTCACATAAACCAAAGTAGAAAAAGGTATGTAAAGGTTGTTTGGTGATATAGGAAATATGAATAATAATACAGAAATTAAATCTATAGAGTAAATGTATGCAAGGAAAGGGTCTGCAAGGGGCACCTTAGAAAATTTTATGTGAACCAAATTGAAGGCATATTAAAGAAAGGCCAAAATGTTATGCACCCAAAATTCATAAGCTTTATGAAATGATTAATGGATGTTAATTGTAAAAGAGAGGTAGGTATGTTAAGATTCTAGCATGTGGGGATTTATAGTCTCTGATTGCATTTTGAAAAATATGCATGACCTTATAAATATAATATTTACCAAAATTAATAATGAAAATCTTGTCAAAATTCAAAATGTCCAACTGCAATAGGGAAAATAAGTTGGAGTTGCAAGCCTGCATCATAGAAGTCAATTATGTGGTTTGATAGTAAAGAAAACTATTGTCTGAGATAAAGTGTGTTGGAGGTTACCAGAATCTATGTCATGTGAAAAGTCATTATGTTAGAAGCTATGGTCCGATATTTTCTTATAAGAGAAGGGTTATAGCTTGCAATGAGTCATTACTGAAAAGCACATTTAGGCATATGTGATGATAAAAACATTCATGACTATGTGCATGTGTGAAGGTGAGCACTTATATTAATTTCTTTAGAGCTACTATATTATATATTTACCCATAAATATTAAATTTTATCTATAAACATGTGATAGATATTTTTACTTCTTCAATACTTTATCGGTTCTAATCAAGTGTCTCAGTAAATTATATGTGTACTAGTATACATGACATTACAATTCTTATAACTATATGTTTGAAAATTACATATGTCTTTGTATATGTTACAATTTATAGGATTTAAAATTTAATGGTATTTGTAAATAAATGTGACAGGTGTGTTTGGAGGAGGAAGAGAACTGGCTCGGAAGTTGAACACCAGTCGAGCTAATGCATTGAAGGCGGAAGGCGCTGCGTACGCTTTGTGCGTGCGTGGTCGGCATGCTCCCGCACCTCTACTAGTTCCACCGCCTTTAGTACCCGACGCCGAGCCTTCTGACGATGAAGGTTACTATTGATGGTATGTGAATTTTATTATAATTAAATATTTGGTTCACCATCCATAATCAGGAACCATGAATGTGAAAAAATTTGTAATAATTATTATGACTTCATTATGTATTACAAGATTAAGATATTATTCTCTTATGTTTGTGAAAGTTAATTCTTGTATTCAGTGGTCTATCAAACCACAATGGTTTCTACCATATGCGAAAATGACTCGTTGATTATGATGTCTGTTCTGAGGGTCAAAAGCTGGATCGAAAGTGTATGTTGCTTATTGACCCCCGATAGCAGACACAATCAGTTATTAATACACAATCAGGATCTGCAGCTCAGCAGTAGTGTAAAGTTAACCCTGGTTTACTAAAGAACACTTTTACTTTAATTATTTACAAACAGAGCGGCGGAGTAAAGCAGTGAAACACGACAGTGGCATTAAGCAGTTTTTTATAAAATATGGTACTATATTTATAGGCGCACAGCACCGCTACAGCTGTGTGTGGCCAAATGCGCACTTAAAACATTAATCACTAATCAGTGGTCTCCTATTTTCTATTATAATTTTAGTTGAATATGTTATAATTATTACTTATTACATCTTATTATGTAAGTTCTTTTTGCATGGGAAATTACTAGAGTTATATAAGCATTATCAATGTTTTCAATTTTCACCTTATATCAATGTGCAATGAGCTATGAGTTCTATTTACAATAATTAACTCGGCGTTACGCTGGAGTTAAGCGCAAGTAACTTATGATTTTAGTTGTTTATAACATTAAAGTAAATATTCGTATTTACTTAAAATCTAGATCTTTAACAATATGATGTATATTTTTCCTAATTAAGTAAATTTATTTGTAGTATTTATAAAGGACAATCAAACATGCGGGCCATTGGAAAGTAATGGTCACCGCCGCCTAAGGACAATTGCAACATGAGAGGAGTCCTTTGTGCGTTGCCGGCCGTTTAAATAGGAATACGCTCTTTTTTTGTAGACCTCCTCGTCAATGTTCGTTGTAAATACCGCTGATGGTAAATAATTCCAAAGCACACATATATGACAGAAAATGGCACATAAAGCGTATGGTATAAACGCCAGCCATCAAGATAGTGCAGATTAATTTCCGACGAGCGAAGTGATGATGGAAATTAGCAGTGGGAATGAAGTTGAATAGCTTTTTAGAGTACTCCCTTTAGTATGCGCGATAGAGAATCTTGCTCAAGGCTAACAGGTCGAGCTGGCCGGATACCATAGGGTCGTCGACGATTTCAGATGCTCTACGTTGTATGCATCAAGTGAGGTGTTTGGGAGTGTATCCATTGGTAGTTTTAATATTTCTGACACCCTGGTAAATGTGATAAACTGCATTTTCCTAATTATTTGCTGTATTGGCATAAAACATTCATAGATATTGTACCTAATTAATTGGCGATTAAGATAAATAGATACATAGCATTTGCCTAGGTGTTCCATGTCTGTCAATCCTCCCAAATTACTATTCCATTTGTTGGATTGACAAATAATTTCTTAACTATAGCATTGACTGATTTTAAAATCTATTCAGCTCTATTCTTAATAAACCTGCATTAAATGCTGTAAACATGATCGGAATCAATTCATTTTTTCTATACATATTGTGAAGAAAAATTATAAAAAAAAGTCTTTTTTTTTATTGTAAATTATGAATTTTTGAAATGAAATCTATTTTCGCAGTTAAAAACTACTTCAAATGTCACTAGTGTCATTGAAATCGATTAAATTATCAATAGATATAGAAATAACTTTTAGCTTACTTGACATATTGATAAGGAAAGGAACCCTTAGTTTTGCTATGTCCATCTATATGTCCACCTGTCTCTCTGTCCGCCGCTTAGATCAGAAATTTTTAGTACTAAAAAGTTGTAAAATAGTATGTGTATACATATTAATCACGCTTACAAAGGGATAGAATAAAATTAAATTATTAAGTGAAACGGAGAACAAAAAAGAGATGGAAAATAGCCTGTGACAATTTTGAACTAAAGAAGCCCAGAAAATTCATCAGATTTTAGTAATATCTTTAAAACTGTATATGTTCAATTGTTATAAGAAATAGGGTTCATTCTCAGGATAAATGGAAAATTATTCAAAAGGATTTATAACAATGGGGAATTTGAAAAAAAAAATATTTATTTTTTTTATGTATTTTAAAACTTAATTATTAATTTTATTGATATGTTATTTGAAAAACGAAAAAAAAAATTTTTTTCAATTAATTATAAGCGATTAAAAATTGATAAAATTTAAAAAAAAATCACGTGACTGTGAACGCGCCACGATTGGCCACCATACTTGTGACGTCATAATGTTATAGCAATTCCATAACAGTGCAGCGTTTACAGCTATTATAAGTAACTAACGACAATATGAATATGAAATACTTACATCAAAGTGATCTTCACAACAAAAAGTTCGATTTTGTTTTAGGATTATCTCAGAGCACTGCTTGAAACCATTTTTTCGACGTTTCTCGTCTTGAGGAACATTTAAAACATTTTCGGAGTTGTCTTTGTAGTATTTGTACATAATGGTACAAAACAAAGAGCGGTAACTTTGAGATTTGACATTTTATATATTTTGAGTATGTAACAATGACAGAATAAAATAAATCAAAACTCAAAAAGCACTACACTTATTATCTCCGTATACTACTACAGTGACAACTAACATTATGACGTCACACGCACTCGGATTTGTTCGGGAGTTGTCGGCGCGTCTTCGGTACTGGATTCAAAAATTTATTTTTATTTTGATATAGCTTTTTATATTTGCAGAAAAAAAAATAAAAATTGTTTTGTTATAAAACTTATATATGATCTTTCCATTTTGCAAAAAAAAATTTTTTTCAAAAACCCAATTCATTGCATATATTTTTCCAAAATGTGTAGACAAATAAGTGCACAGACTAATGGACAGCCACGCTTATGATTTTTAACTATTTTTTGTTATGTGCAATAAAGTAAATTGATAAAAAATATGTTGAATTTGCCATTTAATGTGTCTAGTTTTCAAAAATTTTCTTTTTTTATTGATTTAGTGTCTTACTTGGGAAAAAAAAGATTTTATGTTCCAAAATTTTACATAAGCACAAAAGTTGCATAGCGGCATATCAAAAGTAGAGTACTCCAGCACGCTCGCACGTTGGAACCCGTTCAAAAAAAAAAATCGGGTGTACCTCCCCTACAGTGTTTTCCTTTTCTTGTCTCTTCCATGGTGTGGGGTATCGGGCTATCATTGGATAGCTCATTCAAAACATTGTGATTGTCTTTTTTACGCATTCATTCGCTTTTCGATGTCTCTATCATATTTACCCTCATTTGTGAACAGCCTACCCAACTATGTTAACTATAATCTTTTATTTGTTCGACTCTCTTTCTATATATATCATGTGGAATGGATCATGCATCTTTCTGCAAATATTGATAATCTCCTTTTTTAGAACAGCTTTGTCATTGTCGTTAGTTGTCATAGTCATTGAAGTAGTTGGTTCTGAAAAAATAGCTTATAAATTGTTACAAAAATTTACCATTTTACCAGCCTACAGAAGTTCCCGAACTACAGTCACGTGCAGGGTTGTTGAACATCTTCCGTGCAAGTGAGGGACTTTGTTTATTCGCTGTTTGATATACATGTTTGATGGCCCCACCACTACCTTACCTTTTCGTCTCATTCACGCATAGAATGTCGAGTCCCCTGTCTTTTATCAATTCACAGAGATCATGAATTTTATCATCTGTACTTCCACACACATTCAAAGTACTGCATTTCGCCGCTCCTGGGAACTAGATGTGTCGAGCGATAAAATTCGTCGCCGCAATCAAGCTTAGAGCTCCCTATTGCTCGGTATTTGTTCCCCCAGAAATAATGGGATTACCTGAAACTAGCTCGGGGAGGAGTTCTCTAGTAATGCCAGTATCATCCTGGGGTAATAGTTTTTTAATGTCCGCGAACATAAAAGTTTATGAGTTTTGGTGGGAGTAGTAGAAATATTGAGTATTTGAGGTAAGAAGATACTACCATCCTTAAAAGGAGTAGTAACTGGGACAAACAGTAGCTTGAGGTCTCCAGGTTCGCGCGCCGTGCGCCCCTGTGCAAAGCTGGACAGGCTTTGTTGAGGTAGACACCCTCTAGTTGTGTTTGTGAGAGAAAGAGGATATTGATGTTGAAACTGCAAGAGTATTTTCTGTGTTAAGTATTGAAAAAAATATTAATTAGGTTGTATCAATTAATTATTTATTAATAATAATAATATGATAATCATATTATTGTTTCAGGTTCCATCCTCCATAATTGCTGCAATCAACTAAGACGCAATCATACCTTATGTCATAAATACAATGTCTTTTTGTAAATTATGTTTTGCAGACCAACTATGTAGATATTAACATTATCGGAAAAATGTTCTATAAAACTATAATTTGATCAGAAATTACAACTGGTATAATGTAATTTCCCATTACTTCAATCAACTTCTTTTCTAACAATCAGCTTTACGTTGTTGCCTCATCTTCACATGAATAAATGAGAGCTGAAATACTATGACTAGTTTAATTTCAATGGAATGTTTGATACATAAAAATAAAAAAAATATGTTAAAGCACCACCACAAAAGCATCTTCTGGATTCTTATGTGGTACCATATCTAAATTTAAAATCTCTGATACTTGCAATAGCAAGTGAAATATGAAATGAAAACTTTATGAAAATATGGGCTATCAGAATGTTTCATCGTTGTTTATTATTCTTATCAAATACAAGATCAAATCAATGTGAATTTGTCCCATTATCAATTCTTAAAACAAAAAATTGATACTTCATACTGGGTGTAGCCCAACAGACGTGTATGACTGATACATACATTAAAAAAAATCATTGCATACTCTAGTCTCATACATGACAATTCACCGCAGGTCGCACTAGCGCCGTCTGCAGCCAAAAACACGAGTGTGTGTCTCATATTAATGGTTCTCGTATCGTCGGCGTAAAAACACAGCAAAAATATGTTTGTGTATGTGCATAAAAAGGTTTATGCGTGTCTAGATTTGCAAAGCAGAGCCTCTATCCCGTGCGTATCGTTATTACGGAGTTTTTTTAAATCAAAAATATATTTATTTCGTAGGTAATAGAATTACACTTGAAATACGTCATTATATTATTTTGGTATAAACATTATCACTCGTTCCAAATCCAGATTTATTTTAGGGTTTCCCTGAAAGATACATGATAGCCAATAAATTTAGCAGAACATTTGAAAATTACATGAAATAGCCTGATAGTCGAGCAGTTCAGGCCCACACCATTTACCGTTTTGTAATAATAACATTTTTCCTAGGGAAAGTGATTGACTGCCTTTAAGAAATATTTTTTTAAATTTTGTATGAAAAAGAGAAAAATATACTTGTACAGGCGAAGTGAATTTAAATAAATTAAAATCTGTTTTTTTTCATTATCTTTTCATGATAAGAGTTTTATCATGTGGGTGGGCACCTGCTGCGTACATTTCCATATAAATTATTATTTTTAATTTAAAATTGTTATTTTATGTAGTATGTATGTATTTGCATCCAGATTTTATTGTTACCTATTTTATTTCAAGTTTAGCGTCTGCTATTGAACAATAATGTAAATTACAACCTTGTTTAATTTTCATGGCAAGTGAATGTAATAATGTTCTTGTGGAAATAAAGATTTTCTAAACTGATTTGAACCAGTGTTATATTCGCTACAAGAATTTAAAATATCTGAAGTTTGTTCATCTACTGATTTGTAAAACTTTTCTTTCCATTGTAAATTTTCCAAAAGAATCTGTCATTCAGTAAGTCAGATAGGATACATAGCTACCATTGGTGGTCCATCAACCAAAACAATTCTAAAACTGGTAGGTTTTTTTTATCCCTGCGTACCCTATCTGAAATCTGTCACTCCCTGAAGCCCAATATGATGAAATAATTGGAAGTTGAAGGTCTATTCTCAGCATTTATTGCAAAATTTTATTCTTATATTATTATTGCTAAATAACAATATAATATAAACAACAAATAATAAATATTAAGCAATATAATATGCTAAATAACAATATATTTTTTATATTATTGACGCGATACGTCTTTCAGTTCGGTAGTTAGGGGTCATTTTAAATCGCATATAACGAAAACATGTCACCTCGGCGAGGGCTGTAGCATTCATATTCATCTATGGCTGTAACTCTGTAATTACGATTCTATAATGCACGATTCATTTATATCTTTGAGTAGAGCAGAGTAGACTTTACTGAGATTCTTTTGAGTTGCGCCGCTAGATGCGCCAGTGCTGCGAAATGCTCAGTTTGAGCTTAAAATTAACTCTTACAGGATTTAATTTGTTTATTAATCGTTTAGTACATTGTAGGTTAAAATGAAATTGGTCGCATTGCTTAGAATTCGTAATTCGAAGCGGTTAAAAAAGAAGAGAGGAGGCCGAGGAAACCAAACCACGACCAGCCACCTCGACTGAACGGTCCCAAAGGCAAAGAGAACTCGCCAGATTGAGCGCACACCCATATCTTAATACTGCCGGATGAAGCCGATAGCTGCAGCCCAAAATCGAGCCAGCCGCATCGTCTGTACTCTCAACAGAGGTAGATGATATTTTCAGCACATCAGTGGACATTTTGAGTGGCCAGATTGTTCGAATCTGTTCTGTTTTAACTGTTCATCTGTTTTAATGATGTCGAATTCATCAATCATTCTGAATCAACTGTTCGAACGCTCCACCTCAACCGAAGCAATGTGGTGTTCTTGCGGTGGAGTACTCTAGGCAATGAGAATAGGCAACAATGGTTCAGTAATAAATTTATAAAGAATAAATTCAGCTATAAATGTGACGTAATTGTGATTCTTGAAGCACGTGAAGCCTGCAAGTGCGCGTGTTCTCCAATTCTTTATGAATGCATTCCTTGGTGAACATACGCCGTGTCCCCACCCGACAGCTCCACCCATTTTTACATTAATAGGAAAAAAATATTCTATAGTTATTTTTATTAAATCCATCATTGGTGTCTTTACAAACTTTTATATATTTTTGTATACATACTTAGTCTTATCATTACAGGTTATGAAAGTCTGAGATAAGCAGAAATATGTAGTTTTAAGGCTCTGTGATTGAAAATATTCATACTAAATGAAAAAACTTGAAATAAAGTGTGTGGAAATGTTTTTTACATGCTAGATTCTGATATTTAAAAAAATCATTGCAGAAGCTATTTTTAGAGCATTTTAATGCCCAGCAAGAATATTTTAAAGTAAACTTTTTATCTTACACGATTCGAAATTTATTGCATTTTTCATGGGAAAAAATATGTCTTATATGAATTGAAAAATTTAAATTCGAGTCGAGAAGTGAGTTTTCTGCGAAAAATAGTTGGACTTTTATTAATATGAGCGATAGCTCATTCTAAGATTCGTATTTTTTCCACAAACAAATTTTACTATTGTTATAAACAAAAAACAACAAAAGAAGGGGGCCACGGTTTTTTGGAAAAAAACAAAAACTAAGAGAACAAATTAAAAAAAAATTTTAAAAAGTAGGAAATTTTTAATAAAAAGTCCCACTTGCCGAACTATGTCCATCATTTATAATTTTGATTAGAAACTTAAAATAGGCTTCCGCGTAGTCGTTACATCGTGAGCGCTCGTAATTAACATATAAATCTTGCTTCTTGGAGCCCTTATATATACATATATATTAAATTGTGTCAGAACAAAAATTTTTTTATATATATGTGAAAAAATTGCTTTAATACAAAAGAAAATTTTAGCTCGATATCTCAAAAATTGTGCTGGCGTATGGCGTATAAAATGGGAAAGGGGACCACCTTTCCCATTTTATACATATTTTTTTTATTTTTAAGACAATTATAAGAAAAAAATAAGTTACAGTGAGTGTTAAAATATCTATACATATATAATGAAAATAGGTTGTCTTTGTTCTCCAATCACGTAAAAACTACTAAACGTATAGACATGGGACTGGGACCGTTCGATGCGAAATGATTTGTAGATGGTTCTAGGCTACTCATTTTTCGAATTCCGTAAATCCTTCGCCATTTTATTTGTAATAAAAATTACCCAGCGAAGCGGGCGGGACAGCTAGTCCACGATAAATCTAATAATTCTCTATAGTAATTGCGCGACTGGAACTCTTAAAATAATTTCAGAAAATATGAGATTATTGAAATATTACATTTACGAGAATAGAATAATTTTAATAGAATATTCTACAATGTAAAAAATATTGACTTCAATGAATAAGTGACTTTGTAACAAAAAAAACAGTGCGTGGAGTCGCTCCGCGCGGAAGAAGTGAAACTTCGTAATGTGGAAATGAAAATAGGAAGGGGTAGAAATTTATTTTTAGTGAACTCATATTGTTTCTTTAAGACAAACTTTATTAATATTGCTTACAATTCACAATTGATCGTATCTTTTAATTGTCATTGTCGAGTGGAGAAATATCCAAATCTATAACATTTGCAATGAGATTATGATAACTAAAGACACAAAATGTTTGAATAACCACGCGCATGTGCTTGGGATCTACCGACTCACTCTCTTTCTCTCTCCTACTTTCTACCTTTGTGTATCTTTCTTTCTCTCTTCCTTTTACGTTGTAATATTGGACGCTACTCGTTGCTAACGCTCGCGCTGCCTTGTAATAGGTATACTAGGCGCATGCGTTCGAGTGCCACGCATTCACTCTTGCTCTGTCTCTTTCTATTCCCCCTCTCCAGGAGCGTTGAACGTTTAACGCAACAATGCTCTCATACCATGGTAGCGTTAAACGTTTAACGCAACCTTGGAAGTCGCATTAGAAGTTTCACTTCAAAAAAATCTATCACTATTCCAAAAATTTGAGATACCGATTCTTTTGTAAAGGTAATGTATTTTTGACTAAGATGGTGCCCCAATTCAAAGAAAATATTTCATTGTGATATGTTCACAAAAAATCAAATCTTGTCTATTTTCAAAATGCAGTATGTGTTACAAATATTAAATTTTGTATGCACCGATGTAAATGAAAAATGATTTTATAATACCATGACAGCAGAATTACAAAGAAAAATAGCAATGAAAAAAGTGTATGGAATTTTATCCGGGCGTTTTGGGAAATGAACACACTGATGTGTTTGACAAATTATTTACTGTTATTTACCACTATTTACAACAGAATTAGAAATACAGTTTTAATAGTAAAAAATATTTGAAAGATAATTTCTTCGTGTGTCAGGTAGACGACGACCGACCGCTAATTGCTCGGTAGGGTGCGGTTCGTGCGCGCGCCTCTTAATGATCACGCGGCGGGTGTATGATCGCAAGAGAATACAGGCGTCGCGCGTGGAGCAAAACATTGCTGCTAACCTTTTAATCGGGACATTTTCTACTGTGAAGAAATTGTGGCGTAGATGCCACAAGTGCATAAATAAATCTCATGAAAAGGATAAATATTCGGTAGAAAACTCTTTTTTTGTCAATGTCACCTTGAGAAATCCCTCTAACCAGTCTGGCACTTCTGCTTCGCCCTTATCCCCCATGGGGGCTGATGTTTCTGCAGATGTAGTGATAAAAATGCGTTCTGTACGAGTATAGATGAGAGCCGCTCGAGTTGAGATGCAGGTTAGGAATGTCATATCAAGCTTTATATCAGCTGTTAGCGCCTGTAAAAGCCGTATCAGCAGTATGGTCGCACGTGTGGACGCAACTGAATCGCGGCAGTGCCAGCAAGTTACCAATGATGTATTCACTTTAGAAGGAATTATCGCTGGCCTTAGGTCGGAGCTAAATTCAGACTACGATCAGGATATGCTCTGTAATGATTTGAAGATTGTAGGGATTTCGGAAGAAAAAGAACGAAAGTTCTATGCATCTAATACTGTGTTGCCACTAAATTAGATGTTACTTTAGATGACGGGAACATCGTCAGTGTCGAATGTGTTGGTATAACTAGGCGTACGGACTCTGAACGCCCGCGTCCAAGTGGTGTGGCTGGCGGGCCGTGCATGCCCACCGCGACCAACTGCGATTTATCGACAGATCTTCTATAGGGTGCGCATACTCATTGAGTGCCAACTGGAAATATATTTAGACCAGAGATGGAAAAATATATGCCCCGAAAGAACACGGAGCGCGGCGATATCGTCTACGCACTGAGACTGATATTGAACAATTTTTTGATAGAAAATAATGTTCGCAAGATTTAAAAAAAAAATGTTTCCTCATAAAAATTCTTACTCAAACTTACTGACCTTTCGGATTAGGCTAACAATATTTATATTTTGTTTATTTTATATATCCACAAAATTTTAGGATATTTTTTATATTGTATTTATGTTCCTTCATCATCATTATCATTAAATAAATTTTGTTTATTTTTGTTTCAAATGTAATATTTTCACAGGTATCTTTCGTTTGCAGTCGATTATTAAACAATCGTGCAGCAATTCTTAAAATTTGTTAATATTTTTGCTCTTCTCACGGTGCTCATTCTGGTTCGTTAAAAACGTAAACGTGTTTCATGCTCTTCGGAAGTTTCGTTTCTGTGATCGTTATTTTGCATCAGAATTGACAACTGCTTCGGACCTCTTTTACGTTTGGGCATTGTACAAAACAAAAATCCAGTCAATTTTTATTAATAAATACACTAAGTAGGTATACTTTAATCACTTTTTGTACTGTCACTATATAATTTTTACTGTTCACGCTTCAGTTTATTTTTATACATCCATAACAATATTATGAAGTTTTCACTTTGTTCAAGTTCTCTTCGTCATTGATGTTTGGATCCACGATGGACCGTGCTTTACATACCCTTACTAATGGATATTTTGGAATGTATCAGAATATTCTTAAACGTTTTAGACTCTATACTACATCAATGATACTCATGAAATTCTGGATTGTTCTAAAAATTTTTTGAAAGTTTCAAATAATCAGTGTTTAAGTCCAAATCCTGGAATATTCTCAATGATTATTTCCGTTTTTACCTAAGGGGCGTACTTATTAGTGGCGACGGCTTCTAAGAACTCGATTCTTATCGGCTTCCCTTTCATAAAATATTTAATATGCATAGTTCAT
The DNA here is from genome assembly GCA_005406025.1 of Eumeta japonica. Lineage (NCBI taxonomy): Eukaryota > Metazoa > Arthropoda > Insecta > Lepidoptera > Psychidae > Eumeta > Eumeta japonica. The sequence goes on along the minus strand of BGZK01000302.1, from coordinate 251,708 downwards.
AAATAAATAAATTATTGCTTTTTAGTATACAGACACTTAAAATTATTTTTAATTTTCAATAATTATTGTAAATAATATCCAGCCTTCTTACGTTAGTAACGTAAGCCCTATATAAAAACACTTCAAATAACTCGAAAGCAACCGAGTTATTTAGACGACCAAATTCGGAATGTTCGCAATCGTCGTAATCAATGTGAAATGTTGAGTCTTCCATATTCAGTTGTATTATAGCGTTATGGCGACGCCTCGAGCCCGCCAGCCTGCCGGTCGCAAGCCGCGGGAGAGCGGGGGATAACTCGGTATATCGCGAGTTTCGTTTCGACAACGAAATGACGCAATTGTAATTCGTGTAACATAATTTCACCTTTAACGTGAACTCTTAGGTGTTATATTCGGTTGCGGATTCTTGTGTTATATATCATTATGTAAATAATAATGCGTTTCGATCAGCGGAGATTTCCGATTATACCCGAATAAAAAACGGTTTTGCATATAGCATCATTCCCGTATCGAATTAAGTATAGAAGGCGGTGTACAAACAAAAATTAAATTACAATGTCCAATGGCTGTCTTTATTCCTTGCTATGCTACTTAGTGTTATCTCGATCTTTAGAAAATATTCCAGAGTTAAAACAATTTTTCGGCCACATCAATTGCATAATAAATTTTTTTAATAAATCTACTAAATGTTCGGGTCTTTTAAAATTAACGTCAGATCGTCGTTTGCCTGGTGTCGCAGAAACTCGATGGCAGTATCATTCTCGTATTATTAATGTCATTTGTAACTGTAGATCCGACATAATACAAACATTTAATATAATTATAGAAAATTCGTTAGATTGGGAATCTGAATCAATTGCCATATCAGAAACTTTGTTAATGACATTAGAAGATAGGGAGTTTTGCTTTTTTTTTGCATAATTTAGCTGAATTATTTGCAAGAACAGATATTACTTTCGCTTTGCTACAAAATAAACAGTGATATAGACGTCGTTATTCGCGAAGTTCGATCGCTATTAAATTGGTTTGAGAGTAATTTCATTAATAAGTTTGACGAAATTTACGACAGTGTCACTGATAAGTGAGCCTCCACGAAGACGCCGACGTCTATTTAGCTCAGAAACACTTAAAACGCGAGTATAAACGTATTTTCATCGAAATTGTAGATAATGTTAAAAATCAAATTCAAACCAGATATAGTTCACTAAGCAATTTGTCGTTTTTAGATTTACTAAGTAAGTCGAAATATGATTTATTCGAACGTACATTTCCTGAGGATAAACTAAATAATTTAAATTTATTATTTCCTTGAATTTTTGACATAAATGCATTAAAAAATGAGTTAAAAGTATTATATTCGTCTCCCTCGCTTAAAGGATTAGATATGTACGAGTTATTTTTGCATTTACAAAAAGATATCTTAAAAGATACATTTCCTCAAATTTTAAGCTTAAGTAATATCTGTTTAACCCTTCCGATAACAATTGCGGCCGCGGAACGATCTTTTCAGCTCTCAAACGCATTCATACCTCAGGAATAGCCAGACAGGACAAAGGCTTTCAGATCTCGCGTTGTTATCTATAGAAAACATTTACTGTTGCAAATCAAAAGTAAGCCAAATTTTATGACTTGGTATTAGCTCATTTTCTCAAGAAAAATCGTAGATTACCACTAGAATTTAAATAGCTTTTTATCTCATTTAATTCATTTATCCACTGCGCTGCTATAAATTGACTAAAGGAAACTACTTCATTAGCTTTTTTCAAAGCTGCTTTTATGCATGCTCGAAGTCTTCCGTTTGTATTCTATCGTTGACTTCAAGTATGCCAAAAGTGGCGAATGAAATATCTCCGCGTTATACCAGAGGGCGTTACGGAGCTCGGTAGTAATAGTTATATTTTTATTAATAATGTTTAATGTTGACAATTTTTTAAGGTTCGGCTTCCCTTTATATTTTTCTCACCCCTCGCCACTGGTACTTATAGAGATGTAACGGCTGATAGTTAGGGCTTCTAGAAATTTCTATAACAGTTGAGAACATTCTACATTTCAATGTGTTTCAAGATGTTTGAAATTTTTAGGAAGTCTGAAACTTGCAAGAATATCCTGGTATGATTTTGTGCTGTTGAATATTTACACAGGCTCCAGATTATCGTAGAAATTTCTAGAAGGCTCAACTTTAAACCCTTATATTTCCGAGGGTAAGCCCTCTAGGTAAAAACAAAAATAATCTTGACCTTGAGAGGAGATAAAAGGCTATCACCCCATTTAAGTCCCTTAATTAAAAGTTTTGCGGAACGCACATTGTACATTTACTTTTGTAATATATAACTTATTACAGATATATTAGTTTTCATGTAAAATAATAATAATAAAAAATTCTGCAAATATCAAACAAAGGGTATTTGAGGTCTCAGTTTCGATTGAAAATACATTAAATACATCATTGATACTCATGCAATCTTTAAATTTATTTATTCACATCAGGCTGACAGATGATTGACAGGACTAAGAAAAGATGATGAGGTATGAAAGCCCATATTGCTATAAAATTAATTAAGGAGCATATGAAAATTATAGTGTAATTGAATAAAAATGCGAATGCCCATATTCAAAACATTTTAATCACATTGTGAGTAATCTTGACTTTCCGTGCACTCTTCAGTGTCAGATGGTAGCCACTCATCAGAGCCATCGGTTAGGAATGGGTCTTCAGTATCACATTCATTTTCAGACTCGTTACTGCTCCAACTTGGACATGTAATTGCTTTACGCACCCGTTTTGCTGGCAAATTATCAAAATTCACGGGTGATACTTCTTTTATTTTATCTCTCTTCTTTACTTTCTTTTGTGCTGTAAACATAATCCTCTTTATGATACTTACTTTTAAAAATCACAGATAAACATCACTTCTTCAACAAAAACAAATGCATCAATCATATATATACAATTCTCTCAAAATTCATAATCATAATCTACACTGTCCTCGTCAGAATCTTCTAAACTAAAATGATCATCATGAAAATTGACAGTATGTGCATTGATGTAGAAAACATTTCCATTTCTGTAGACCACTCTCCTACCTGAAACAAACAATAACTTTCTATCAAACCATAAATAACATTGCATTTTAAATTATGTCTTTTATATTGAATATTTAGACACAAATTTTCAGTGTTAAAAGAAATGAATACTTTCATAAATGTAAAATGGCATAAAAATTAATTCAATGTTTGACATTTATTTAATTTTTATTTTAGTCCTCAAGATATGGAGATGATGAGTAATATACTTAGCTAGAACTTATCTATCAGTAAAAATAAATAAAAACATATGTCATTTGATCTGTAACTTCTGCGACACATGTTATGAAATATAGACCTTTATGTTTCCTGAGAAATCAATCGTTTTTTTCTGATTTTAATGATGGACATCAATTATTTCCAAAATGGATAGCATTCACTGAATGGCTATGATTAGATTAACTTTATTAAGTAAGAAAAACTAAGAGATTAGTCCATCCGTTTAAAAATCAAGGTGTGCACACACACAAACAGGTTGTTACACATATATATTAACATCCCTTTAAAAACTTTCTAAGAACTCAAAATGTCGACACCTGTTGAAATTTCATTTAGAAAATTGGATTGAAACAATTTATTTAGTGGGAAGTTAAGAAAAATGAGGACTGTGAATAAAAGGGGAGAAACTCTATAACTGTTAAATTGCTCAAGTTTGTTTTTTTAAAGTGTTGTCAAGAAAGCTAAGGAATAAAAATTCCAGATTAAATGCCCAGCTTATTCACCTAATCTGGCACCCTTAGATTATATATTGGCTGTTTTCTAAGCTTTAAAAAGAAAGGCCCTCATTTGCTAAATCATCCTCATATATTTTAAGAAGGGATTAATTTATCATAGTAATATATAAATTGAGTGGCTGTGTACCTGGCTGAGGATTTACATGAGGTGCAGGAGGATGCGTCCCGGGCGGATGGTCGTGATCGCGCCAATGTCGTACATCCCGACGCCGGCAACGTGCTCCCCACGGGCACACACCGCGCTCACCTGCACCCCATTCAGCTTCGCCAGGGTGGCTATACTGAGCCTTATGCTGTGGGTTACGCCTGAAAAATCATAAGATAATAAAATAATTTGTAACTTATAATTTCCCAATAATTTATATTGCTGAATTGCATCAAACACAACTTTCAGACCTGGAAGAAGAATTATTCTAAGCTAATAATTAATCTGATTATAATTTATATTCTTATACTACATTAACATTTACAAAATGCCAACTAGCAGACTTGAGAAGTGTTACTTAAGATTATATAATGTCTTCCTTTCCAGTATTGCCAAATTTAAATGCTAGAAACTATGGTTAGTTATATCAGTGAGCACACTGAGAAAAGATGATCTATCTAAAAACATTTTTTATGAAATGTCAAAGTTATATTTCATAAATTATCCCCATCCTTACTTAGTTGCCTATTATTCTTTAACCAGTGGGGTTAACACTACAAAATATTTTATGTAGTTGGTTTTACAAATTATTCTAATAATACAGTGGAATCTCAATAACTCGAACCTCGTTATGTCGAAATCCTCAGCAAGTCGAAAAAAATTGCTATTCCCTTCTGATGAACCCCTAAATACGCGGTATCTCGAATTATTTAGACTTTGTAATTCGAACAAAATGTTATTTCCCTACAAAGTATTGATAATACATATTTATACTCTATAACTCGAATTTCAAAAAGGAGACTCCGTAAGTCGTAGTTGGTAAAATATAATGAATTCTTACTTGGAATTCCCCGAAATAATAGCAATGAATTCCAAAATGAATGTTCAGGTTTGGGCTTCTAATCTATTGTTTTTGTCTTGTACACATGCAATGAATGAATACATTCATGAAACTTTCTAAGTAACACAGCCGTGATCGTTATGTTTGTTCCTTGTTGACACAGTCATATGTATCTCGAAGTTCTTGTTAAGTCAAAAACTTGTTAACTCAATTTTTTTTGCATTTCCCTTGAAATTCAAGTTATTGAGATTCCACTGTATAAATAATAATTTCTCAATACTTTCTTTTCAGGGTACCATAGTCAACAGAAACCTTTACAGTTTCATCACATCTGTCTGTCTATCCATGGCTTAGCTCAAAGACTCTTAATACTAGAAAGCTGTAATTTGGCATGGTTATTTAACATATTCATCATGCCAACAAAGTGGTAGAATAAAAATAAAGGTACCTTTCCTATATATAGCGGAAATAATTTTTTTTCTAATTTTTCCTATGGTATCATTGAATAACTTATTCGAAAACATTATGGATATGTGATGAGGATATTTTCAATTTAGGAATCTGTTTGAGAAATATTAAAATTAGGATGCAATGATGGATTTTCTGTAATACAAAATAATGTTATGATGAAATATGATTTGAAAGAAAATTGTAACACTTTTCATAGAGGTATGTTGGCCCTAAACTGCTTGCAAATTAATAATTCTATCCACATAATAAAATTACTGTACCAAACACCTGTATAACTAAGTTAGTTTAAAATTGATTGCCAAACTCCATCCGAATAGAGAAAAAAACACACAAACCCTCATTTGTGTGTTTGTTTGTGTTCAAGTTAACAAAAACATGGTAAAAGGAGATTTTAATTTATTTTTATTTTGAACAGAAGTTAAAAGTTTGTTACATATGTATTTAAAAAAAGCAGTAAGCTACACTTCATAACATTGATTTATAAAATGTAGCTCTACTCAAAGAAGAGTAACAGATAATTAAAACAGAATAAGGACAATCTGTATATATAAAAACACATGTTTGTATATATGTAATCGTTAAACTCCAACACAGTTTGACCAATCACCATGAAAGTACAGTCCGACAACTATAAACATGCGGCGCCCTAATAGATGCGCGACGCAAGGGGGGGGGGGGTGACGTTTGACCAATCGAGCAGTGTGTGGCCGCGCTCCGTAGGGCTCAGACGTTTAAAGTGAAACTATACTCCTTTTAATAACAATATTCGCTATATACGGTGTCATCTTTCTGAAGATGGATCCGCCGACATTACGTAATAAAAGATTAAATAGTCAGTCAAAAATAATGTTACTAAATGTGGCTAAATACATTAGAGAATTGAAATTTGCTGAAGCAAGAGAAGAAGGCAAGTATTTTTATAGTCTGTATAAAAATTTTTTTATCGTTTGTACATGAAAGCGGATGCATATAATTCGCGCCTAAGTTACTTGTAAATTATATACATATATTCAAGATATACCTTTTTAAATATTAATCATAATAAAATTTTTGCTTTTAGGTATTGATATGAAAATTAGCGAAAATGTTGCGCAGGCAACTGGAGTATCTTTAAGAACGGTTCAAAATATTTTGTCAAAGTATCGTTCTTCTGAAAATATGCAAGATGTGGTTAAGTCACCCAGCAAAAAACGAAAGCGGAATTCTAAAATTGAAATTGATGGATTTACAGGAGTTATTAGACGAAAAATTAATGAATTTTACGCATATAAAAAAGAGCTACCAACCACAAAAAAATTTTTAAATGCTTTGAAAGAAGATGGAATCCTTTCTTGTAGTCGGGAATATTTAGGGCAATATTTGCATTCCATTGGATTTCGATGGAAAAAATTACAATCGAAACGAGCTGTTTTAATCGAAAAGTGGGACATAATTTATAAAAGACAACAATACCTACTGAAAATCAATAAATATCGAGCCGAAAACAGACCAATTGTTTATGTAGATGAGACATATGTAAATCCCTCCCACACTGTCTCGAAGTGTTAGCAGACATACGGTATGACTGATCAACAAAGAGGTTACTTAAAAGAAATCGGTGCTGGGTCACGGCTAATAATATTACATGCAGGCGGCAGAGAAGGTTTCGTTAAAGATAGCCTACTCATTTTCAAATCTAGTAGCACGGCAGGTGATTATCATAGTTCTATGAATTTTTCGAATTTCAAGAAATGGACCATGGAAAAACTGATCGCAAATTTGGAACCTCGGAGCGTAATTGTGTTGGATAACGCGGCATTTCATAATGTTGAAGTAGACAAAAAGCCACGCAAGGGATCTTTAAAAAAGACTATGCTGGAATGGTTACAAAACCACAATATCGAATGTAATCCCATAATGTTAAATTCAGAATTATACCTTCTCATTCAATGTGTTGATATACAGAAGAAACTTGTAATCGATGAAATTTTAAAAGAACATGGTCACGACGTTTTGCGACTGCCGCCGTATCACCCAGATCTAAATCCAATAGAGACAGTTTGGGGTTATATTAAAAATAAACTGGCCAGGTTGGATCTAAACACTAACTTAAATGAAAAGATAGAAATTTTAAAAAAGTATTTTGCCGAATATTCTGTTGACCAGTGGGCAAAATGCGTTGAACATTCTAATAAAATAGAAAAAGAATATATTGAAAAAGATTATTTAGTCGATAAAAATTATGATGATTTATTTCAGTCCGTGATTATTAATTTATCAAACGACACTTCAGAATCTGATACTGACTCTAGTGATGCTCAAAGTGACACCGAGTAAAAAAATATTACAATTTTAAAAAAAGTTTCCAACTCCAGTGTTTGATTATATTTATATTATTTAAGAATAATAAAACATTCCTACATACGTGTATTTATTTATTAATGAAATAATAAAAAAATCTTATAACCACATTAAACATTTAAGAACAACATTATGACGGCGACGCATTTTCTGTAGATTGCATAACGTGAAGATATTTCGCAGTAATTTCATACCGTGTATAGCTTAGTATGCACCCTCCTCGCGCCGCGCACTTACTGCGGGCGCCGCAAGTCTATAGTTGCCGGGCTGTAAATACATTTAAATGACTTTTTCAAGGAGGTTTTTATGCAATCTGTTTTTGGCATTTTTCCCCAACTTCATCTGCATTTTATATTATTGAACCGAACTACTAAACCAAGACTAAAAATTATTTCACTAATAAAAAGCTAAACTAAATCACAGCAATACAGTCTATACTATGATATGAGCTACATTTAAATCAGGACCATGACTGGCAGTGATATCAGAATTGAAAGCGGGACGAATAGCTGAATCCACAGACGAGACCAGGCTCTAAATATATCATATGTGTAAAATGTGTAAAACCCCCCCTCCGGACTCGACGGCTGGATCCGCCCTTAGTCCACATGAGCAAAGCCATGGGCAGCAAGTTAGTTTTAGAAATGAAATTTTATAATACAATAAAAAAGAAAACAATTTTGAGATAGAAAATCTTTTATCATCTTTTTAGCAACATATTACTCAGTATAATGTCAACCTTAATTTTTGGCCGTTAAATATGATAGTCGAGGGAAGTTGCATACAAATGTGTTCACCTTATGAGGTTAAACCTTATCAGTTCACATTCTATTGTAAATGGTGTTATTTTGCAAAAATTCATTATAAGACACTTGCCTGTGAATTAAAATAAATAAAATATTAACACTTGATTAGGTGTTTGATATCTATAAATCCTCTCACATCAATATTCAACACCTGGGAAGAGGATTTGAGGATTAGCGGTAGGTTGCATGCTGCATACTACTACATGTCGCAGGTAAGCATCTTGTCAGTTCACATCAGGATCATTCTTATATCGGAATGGATCTATCTCTACATATTTTTGCATTATTAGAATAACCTAGTTTATAAATTATACATAAGCTCAATATCAAATGGTCAACATTGAGAAAGTATATTAAAAATCTTGCTGACGAGTGTTGTCAAAGAATGGAAGTACTTATAGAGGAATAATTGTTATTAAAATAATTTTAATAATTTCTGGGTAGTGACAGTATAAACAGGCATTAGGAAAATATTGTAGCATTAACAATTCACATGAGTTTTGTGCATTAATTTTCATAAACCTATTAATATTTGACAAATATGAAACAGTTAAATTAATAACATTAAATATAATTAAATACAGGTACTATTATCATTTCTATTACTATTATAATGTGAGGTTTAGTTGTTTTTGAAACTTAATCTTCAAATAGATTTTTTAAAGAAATTCTGATGGTTAACTCTTTCAAATTTTGCAAATAACTTTGTTTCTATCACATTAAGTTACTAGATAAATTAATACCTATGCAAAAGGGCGTACATACATATATTAAGCAACACTCATGTTTAAATGCAAATCTATTACAGACTTCAATTCTGATAATGAAATATGACATAAATTCAATAAAATTATTATGATTATCTAAGTAATAAAACAACACTCGTTTTTGGTTATAACACGATCTATCACCCACGTAAACACACAATGTTTTCCTTTATCTTTTATATAGTGCGATCAACGCTATTTCAAACTTGATCCTAATCCTGTTCTTTATTTCAATTGTAATTCTACTATTTGTTCTGATCCTGGTATCATTCCCATTTCCAATCTCCAATTGGCTTTTGATGGCAAACTTGATTCTATTCTAAATAATTCAGTTTCATTCCAATCTAGATGGGGGTTAGAAAAATCAAGCTCTTGCAACCCCCGTTACATATTGAAGTTTAATGGCGGCGTCGCTTTTGTTTATGAGGTTGATTTGTACTGGATTTTTGTTTTATCCCTTCTAATTACAATTCGGAATCGAACCAATGTCAATGTCCAGTACGGGATCGAGACTGGAATCAAACGCTGAACTAGGAATGGAATTGAGGTATTAAAAATAATACTGGGATCATGAGTGAAAAAGAGAATGCACAATATTAAAGATGAACATTCTACATCCACATGGGTGAAAACTAGTAGGTACTAGCTTTCACCCATTTCATCTAGCTATATAGATAGAATTCACTGCCTGTGTCTGAATTTTCATAAAAATTTTTCCTCACAAGATCGTTTACACGTGTGAAGTAAAGAAAATGGAACAAACCTATAGCAATTAGCTCCATACATACAGCGTTCTTTCACACTGTTTCCTGGTGGAGGTGGTGTTGAGGGAGCATTGTCAGTATCTTTATTATTGTGCTCATTATTTAATAGTTCATTGTCGTTTGGAGCATGATCACTTGTATCTGATTCAGTTTTCACCACTCTAGTAATCTAAAGACATTCTTAGTTAATATTAACTACAAAATAATAATACTATGGAATAAATATTTGTTAATAGAAAAATCTAATTGTGCATAATAATTTTATTATCTGCTCTATTTTTAAGTTTGTCAATGAAATGAGAAAAACGAAAATTTATGGTATCACTCCTATGTCTGTCTGTCCAACTTCTTGTTACAGTCTAAAGACTATTTATATATTTGTTAAATATTGGAATTTTAAATACTATAATTGGTAATGATCTTGAAACCAAATGAAATATACATTATTCCAGATTTTAAATAACAAAGTAATGAGTTTTTATAATAAAATATAAACTTTGTATTTTTTTGGCTTTTTTATTTTGAGAAAATTTTATGGTTTTCTATTCACAATATTATATTTAATAATCATCTAAATTATAATGTAAACAACATATCGGTAGAGTCTCAGTCTCACTTAGTAAATTTACAGTCAGATGGGAAAATCAGTTATGAAGATTATTCTATTCTAGTATGTATATAAAAAATGTGTGAAATAATGTAATTGGTAAAATTAAAACATACATTGTCGTTTTGCTCCCTTGATCCAGGGTCTTCACATTTTGAAGATGAAGGTTCTTGTTCTGTTTTAATTAATTTGGTACATATTTCTCCATTATCAGTTTCTGATGTAGAATGACATCTCTTCAATGTTTGGGGAAAAGTGTAATCCTCAGTAGTTTCGCTTCTTTGCTCTTCAGTGTTGGTTTCTGTAGCTTGTTTAGATTAGATAATTTCAAATTATTTTCTCAATATGGAATGTTTAGATCTAGATAAAATGGTCAAAAATAACTGCAACCTCAGAACTTTTCCCAGAATGTACGAACATTGTGATGAATACTTATGGGAATGAATGGGAACTATAAACAATTTGTTTGTGAGATCTACATATAAGTTATTTCATATAATTTCAGAAGCTTTTTTAGCCAAAATATTTAAAAATAAAAATAATATGCGATTACAATTACCATTCTCTTTTAAAAAAGTTTTTTTAAATAACATCAATTTCATTTAGTATATTTATTAAAAATGTAAACTATGTTCTTATATATCACATGGCTTATTATTGATATATATGGATGGATTTTATGATGTATCTTTTCGCAAATATTCATTATCTTCTCTTTTTATAAAACAATATTGCTAAAGAAACTATAATCATTTTAGTAGCCATTTCTGAGAAAAATAACTTAGAACATCTACATAGAAATTACTAACAGTCTTAGAACAGTTGATGCATAAGAACTGCTCCTCAGCGTGTCAGCTACCCGAGCGTGCTCGCACTTGCAGTTTGACCGAGCATTTATTAGGGCTATATTTATATTATTATAAGTATATTTTTAATGATATATTTTTGTTATAGTTACTTTGATAAAATTGTTCTAGAAAAGGAGATTAATAATATTTGTGAAAAGATGAATGGCAAAATCCATGCTGTATACATTTTTTGAAATGATATTGTATTAAATTAAATATTTCCATCACTTTTAAATTAGTAATCTATTACTGATTGTACAATTATGCCTCATATAACAAATTCTCTTTCACTCCCTAAATTAACACAATTATACCAACTGGACTACAGACCTTTTCAAGCAGTTGAAATAAGCCTGCAAAAGTATACAAGTGGTATTGACTTATGAGACATCAAAATCATTGTTGTTCAAATATTTATTATGGTGTAAGAAAAAACAAATTATATTGGCAATGCTATTAATTCTATTTACTTAATATTTTTGTAATATTTACCAAATAATTAGAATATTGAATTTAGTTTGACTTTTTGTACCCAAATGGCATTTAACACTTTTTCTTTAAATTATAAAATCATCTAATCCTTTTATTTGTCATGTGGTAGACATGATAAAAAAAATTTGAATTACATTTAGAGTTACCTATTTTAAGATTATTAATAATACAGTTTTCAAAGTTTCATTTGAAAAGTCTGTAGCTCTTAAATAAAATTCTTTTATTACCCAATATAGATGGTGAGTTTTGTGTGCAAGTATGGTCCCCATCTTCTATGGCAAAGTCCAAGGCAATCTCATCTCTTATTTCACTTCCCTCATACTGGCCTTTATTACAGTCATCTTCATTTATTTGGTCCCCATTCTCTTTATCGCTTTCTTTAACTTCTTTATGTACTTCATTGCCATTTGCGGAGTTTATAATATTCGAATCAGATTCATGGAGTACAAGCTTATACCAAAAAGAATCAGGCAATAAGCCAATTTTGTCCCCATGGGTAAGAATGCAACTATTGTTTTTAGTCAAAATTAATTTTTGATCAGAACCTTCCTTCTGAATAAAACAAGGATTTGTATGTGTCTAAAAAAATGTTTTCAATATTACATTACATAGTATATACGCGAGCTCGTAATATAGAATTTACACTGTACTTTAAAAACGGCCATGTGCCCGTGATGTAATGGCTAGTAACAGTAATATATCATAAACTATAGTTTATAAATATGTTTGAGATATATATTTATGAACTCATATGGATATTCAATCTATGATTACAAGAAATTGTACTAACCGAAACTACTGATATGGTATTTGTGGAGACATCGAACCGACCGTGCGTTTTAGATATTTTTAACTCTTTTTCCTGTAGAGTAAAAATAAATAATAAAGTATTTAAATTATGTTTATTTTGCATTAGAATAAAACAAACATTTTCTTACGTCAACATCCAATAATTGTCCTCTGCCAAATGTATGTGATCCTACCGGTAATATTATTTTGCATAACTCGAATGAATCAACACGTAATAATACAAACATTTTTCTTTTTTACTTCATTTACGAACATACCATTAGATTACAATAAAATTGGAAGTAGTTTGTACAAGTAGTATCTATAGCGCAAAATGACACATAGATACATGTCATGATGTAATTGTGTCGCAATACATTAATGTCATAGAGTAGTAATTATTGTACCTTTATATAGTTGAATTAGTACATGCTAAACGCAATCTCGAAAAAATTATCATGATAATGCTGCCACACAAGCGATAATGGCAGTAAGTACGAGAAGAATGTTTATAATATTTATATATGGCCATTCATTAACATAAACATACGTAAGGATGATTTTGGCCACCCCAAAGCCGTCATGTAAAAGCACATACGATTTCACAGACCCCTTTCTGACGTAAGATTTTATTTGGTTTTAGAAAAGGATCAATTACATTAATACTCATAAGTTTACGTAAATCGGGATTTTTATTCTTTTAAACATAATTTTGGTTATACTATTATATTATTAATTGATATAAAGTATAATTCTATAATTATCAAATAATTTTCTAGTCTCTCTTTCTGTATTATAATTAAAATTAAGTTTTCAAATAAGAGTGAAACAAGAAAACAAATCAGTCAAACAAAAAATAAGGAACTAAGTGTTAGGAATGAAATTATCATAAAGAAAATTTATAAGTTAAAAAGTTTCAGACGTTAAAAAAAAACAGGGTTGAAGGCACCATTATCGGCTTAGCTCAAAAATTCCACAAGATTTTCATACTTGTGAAATGATGGTAATTAAAAATATTTAAGTAAACGCAGTATAAATTTAATTTATAAGCTTCAAAATGTGTAAATATAGACTCATTATACTTTTGAAAACTTAAGTAATAAAATTTCCGAAATAAAAATATATGAAATTTTAAGTACTTTAAAAAAAAAGATCTCAGAGCTGTTTTTCTCAAAGCTTAGCTCTCATATATTCATCACTCTATGTAAGAAATCACATATTTCGACTTATGAAATATTATGTAAGAATGGTCTGCCCCCCAACCCTGCTCACAAATAAGGGCATGTAGAGATTTTGAGGAACCCCCCTCCCGATCCTTATGTATTTAATGAATGGCCCCTTATTAGTACTTAAAGTTTTCGTCACAATTTTACCTTTTCTGACCTGTTTTATAAATCCAATTAAATTCTAATTTTTCAAATATATAGCCTAAGTATTGTTTTATTATGTATCTAATCTTAAAATATGTATTTCTACTCGAATACTTTTAAATGACAAAACCTTTTTATGTATACTATGAGTTTAATAATTTTAAGATCAACCGCTAATAAAACCGCAGCAAGTATAAAGTTTCTGCTTTCATCTTACGCAACAATATAATATAAATCGCTTATTACAACCGCAGTGTGTGTACTTACCTACTCATAATATGCTAAGTAATCAATGCCTAAATAAAAATAGACTTTGGTTATTATAAGCGCAGTATATGACATTACTGCTCATATTATTAGCAGAAGGACAACATGAATTATGATACTGCTCTTAGAAACTCGCCATAAGTATATTTACTGTAGTTGTGATAAGAAAAACTTATCACAAATCGATTTACTGCTGTTTTCCTCGTTGACTCATTGAAAATTAAAGGTCTCAAGTAAGATATTAAAATAGCAGTTGTGACATATTATGTATTACAGAACATTGGCTTAGAAGTCGCCAGTTCATGTTTAATTTCAGTATGCACCAGGTAGCAAGTTCGTTCAGCAGAGAAAAAGCTATGCATGAAGGCTCCCTAATACTAATTAAAAATAATATAAAATATAAAGAACGTTTAGATGTCTGTTGAGGTACGCTCAACATACAGGCTTGAAGTGGCTTGAATAGAAATAGAGCAGCTTGTTTTATTAAGCTTATACAGACCTCCTAAGTCATCGTATGATGTATTCGAAAAAATTATGGATGATATTTTGTATAAAATTACTAAAAATTGCAAATATATTACTGTTTGCGGGGACTTTAATATAAATCTATTGGAAAATTCTTCTTTAAGTACTAGAATAAAATCTCTATTCTAATGTTATAATTTAAACAATCTATCTTTAAAACCGACTAGGTTCACAGCTACTTCGTCATCCTGTCTGGATGATATATTCACAAATATTAATTCAGAGTATAAGTCAGTTATAAGTAAATTATCATCAGACCATTGCTAACAGCTGGTTGCGTTTAAAATCAATGATAAAAAAAATATAAAACGTAAAATCAAAACTGTGCATGTAAACACTGGTCGTTTTGAGCAATTTAGATTTAATATATTGAAAAAGGTGTCAGATTTGTCATATTGTAAAGACCCCAAATACAGTTCACTATTGACTATAACCAGGTCTGAAAGCAAAAATGTTTTTAAATCAAAAAATATTAATGTTAATAATACGTTATCATTTAGTGATTGGGCGGCAGTGGGTATTCATAGTAGTAGACGTAAATTGTACGCATTTTATGAGCAAGGGGCCTATAACAATTCGGATATATTTGTCCAATATGTATGAAATTATTCCATGATCTTTAAGCGTATGTGTACAATCGCAAAATCAATGTTTATTTGTAATAAAATAAAAAAGAGCACAAACATGTAAAACTACTTGGAATATAAGAAATAGTGAAACTGGAAAACGGACATTCCGACATTTAAAATTTCAATTAAAAATTAATAACTAAATTTGAAAAAAAAGACAGAAGTTGAAAAGTTTTTTGAAAAGTTCTTTGCTAGTATTCCAGTTTCAACTACACAACCTCTGAAGTCATCACCCACTCCCGCCGAATCTTTGTTGAAACGTAACGTCGATGTTTGTGGCGTTTCGTTTGCATTTACCCACGTCCATTATAATGACGTTCTTAAAGCATTCAAATTCATAAAAATGAAAAAATCTGCCGACCTTGATGGCGTTTCCGTAAAAATAATTGATTCAATAATAGTTTGTATTGCTCCATGTCTACTAGTGATTTTTAATGCATGCGTCGATTGTGGTGTCTTTCCCGATCTAATGAAGCAAAGTAAAGTAATTCCATTAATTAAATCCGGTAGTATATCTGACCCTACAAACTTTAGACCGATATCAATACTACCGAAACTCAGAAAAATTTATGAAAAGCTTATTTTAAATCGACTATTGCAATATTTTCATAACAATAATTTGATAAACGTTTAACAATTTGGATTCACAAAGAGTCGCTCAACAACCGAAGCCGGTGTCGAACTTATACAGCAGATTTTTGATGCCTGGGAGGATTCACGGGACGTGAATGGCGTTTTCTGTGACTGCGTTTATCATGACACATTGATCAGGAAACTACATCATTATGGCGTCACGGGTCGATACCTTGGACTTCTAAAGTCTTATCTAAGTGATAGAATTCAAAGGGTTGACTTTAATAGTGAGAGGTCATCAGGATCTGCACTTGATATGGGCGTACTATAGGGTTCAGTTCTTGGACCATTTCTATTCCTAGTGTACATAAATGATCTACCACATCTTGTTAAGAATGGTCATAGAATTGTATTGTTTGCTGATGATACATCCTTACTTTGTAAGATTGATAGGCATGAACCACCTTTCGACGAAGTAAACAGTACATTCTCTGAAATCGTTGAGTGGTTTAGTATTAATAATCTACTGCTCAATGAAAGGAAAACAAAACTTGTAAAATTTTCCCTATCTAATTCTAAATTGATCGGTACAAATGTAATGGTCAAAAACGAGGTACTGGATATTGTGGACACGACCCTATTTCTTGGTCTCACTTTATATTCTAAGTGTGCACGACAGAATGTGTATAGTGCAAAAACAGTGATACAGACACATAGTGATAGAGATAAACAAACATTCGAGCTTTGGCTGCCGTGCGAGGTGTACGTACTACTTATATTTGCGCCTACTTCGAGATTACCGTAGATAATAAACTTCATCTTATTTTGTAAAATATCAAGCTCTAACACAATTTTTTATATAAATAGACTTTAATGAATATTATTTGATTCAGAGTATATTTTAAGTAAGTTGGCGAAAAGGCTTAGCTCTGCCGCCTATACTGTCAAAAAAATGAGAAATTTATCCGACGTCGAAACTGCCAGATTGGTTTATTTTGGCTGTTTCCATAGTCTGATGTCGTATGGCATCTTGCTCTGGGGAAACGCCGCGGATATTCATAGAATTTTCGTGCTGCAGAAGCGGGCCGTTCGCGCAATTTACAAGCTCGGACCTCGTGCATCTCTTAGAAATAAGTTTAAGGAAACTGGAATTTTAACCCTGGCATCTCAATTCATTTATGAAAATTTATTATATGTAAAAAAAAATTATTAGAAATGTTTAAAAGAAATAGTAGTCGACGTAAACTCAATACCAGAAATAAAAATAAACTGATTTCACATTTTAGTCGACTAAGTAAAGGCACAAATTCATATAAGGGGCTCTGTCTGCGCTTATTCAATAAGGTTCCTGTAGATATACAAGATTTACTCCTATATAAATTTAAGAGTGTTATTAAACAATCACTCAGTAAAAAAGGGTACTATGCAATTTCTGAATATTTAGAAGACAAATATCCATGGGCATAAGCGGCTCGACTTCTTACCGCCCTAGTGGAAAAATTTTTTGAAATAAACTCTTGTAAAGTCTTTAAAACTCTGGAGAAGACTCAGTAAAAGTCTTAATAAGTCTTGAAAAGTCTGGATATATCTTTAAAACTCTTGAAAAGTCTTATATTCCCTGAAATTTGGGACTTTCTACAGTCCCATTGTGTTATATTTTCATCACTTGTTTTCTTCGATAGCGTTCTAATAATTTATATATATAAAACATCAAATGTACAAAAAAAATCCATACTATTGTGTAAAATACACTATAAATATTTACGTATTCAAATTATGATCTCAGTGATTGATATTTGGGTGATGATGAATGATATTTGGGGAAAATACAAAGCAGGGTTTACACAATCATGTACAGCATAGCAAACCACAGAACATTAACACAATGCACACATCAGTTATTTCAGGATTTAGTTACATTTAGTGCGTCAATTACATATTCGTGCTTAGGAATTAAAAATAAATACACATCAACAAATCGAAATTGGTAGATATTCTCGAACATATAATTTTGTACATTATTTCAATGAGTATAAATGTTATAGAAAAACATCTTTAAGAAAAAAAAACCTATTTTTATGAATTATAATTTATATAGAAAAATAATTCAATGCCTAAAACTCTTTATAATGGCAACATTAAGGCAAAATGTCAAAAATTACATTGGGCTAGTTTGAAGCCTCGAATAATCTGTATGTTTTGAGTGATGTTAACGATACTTTAGTCTTCTCCAGAGTTTTAAAGACTTTACAAGAGTTTATTTCAAAAATTTTTTTCCACAAGGTTGGGCTGCTTCATTCTTAATGGTCTCGTATTTGTTATGGCTATGTATGTGCGAATTAGAAAAGAGCTACCCATAAGCTTCTTGCTCGTTTCTTCTTGAGGGAAAACTGCCTTCCGAGCAAGCGGTAAAGTGTAAATTCGCAAAAAATTATGACGTATTTCAAGTGTTATTTTGTAACCTATAAAATAAAGATATTTTGAATTTGAATTTGAAAAAAAAAACACGGGTGATGATGAATGGAGATACGAACTGAACAATAGGCATAGTATAATGATAGTAAATCGCGTATATAGCATTATGTGTATTATAAGTCGTATTGTCATTGATTAGAAATAAGTATTGTAAATACTAGACTAAATATAGCATTAAGGATATAGCAATAATAAAGTCGCATGACTCCCACTCCACTGCCGGACGCTCGCCCTCTTGTCGCATTTCTCGCGCCAGCCGAGCGCCCGCTCTCGCGGGCGTATAAACCGAGGCTCGACTGGCATTCAGGCATAATGTCTATCCTCCAGGTGATCAGGAGCGCCGAGGTTTCCGACCCAGCAGCTAAATTTAGGAAGACGAAACACGGTGTCGATCGCCTTGGGGTCATCCTGGACAACCAGGAGTTAATTAGCAGATTAGAAAATATGTAATGTCTGCGCCCGGGTGCCCGCAAATAAAATAAGTTGGACGTTACAAACCAAAAAATATCTCTCTAATATCCTTTAACGCAAAAGGGTTTAGCTAGTAGCATAGACGAGTTAGATAAATGTGCGCGAAAGTACAAAGTAGATATAATTATGGTGCAGGAAACTCACCTAAAACCACGCTCATCAAACGCCTGCAAAATAAGTAATTTCTTTCAACTACGCACAGACAGAACAGGAGTTCCAAAAGGCGGAACCGCGTTATACTATAATCGGCCACTATACTGCTGTCCGATTGACACGCCACCGTTAGTTAATATAGAAACCACCGCGTGTAGGCTTAGTATGAGAGGTCATGGTTTCTGATATTAGTCTCAGTCTACCTACTACCTAAGAAAGAATTGCTCCGGAGCGATCTACAAGCACTTTTCGCCCTAGGGGATGCCGTCATTCTTTTGGGTGACTTCAACAGTAAAAGTACAAACTGGAATTGTAATTACACCAATAGTAACGGTAGAAAAATGGAAGCTCTCGCGGAGGATATCCATTTCAATATCGTTCCCCCACTTTCACCGACTCACTATCATAATAACGATAACTATAGGCCGGATATCCTGGATATCGCCTTCATGAAAGGGGTAGCTCTGAAACTGAGCTGCACTTAGACCTTTCAGTGTCTCAATTCGGATCACAGATCTGTGCTCATGAGGTTAGGTTGTCTCGCCGGGGACTTTCCTCCACCAAAGAAAACCATTACTAGTTGGCAGAAGGTGTCGGCCGCGTTTGATGAAACCGACACCCCAATCTTAAACAATATACCAAATGACATCCTTTCTACAGACGCCATTGACTACGCAATAGGTGCCCTTACCAGCCACATCACGACAGTGGTTGAAAACAGCACAAGGGTAGTTCCAGCGAAATCTGATCGCAAAGAGCTGCCTAGTGATGTTAGCGAATTGATAAGGGCAAAAAACGCTACGTTGCGCCGAGCGAGCAAATACCCCATCTGCGAAAATAGGTCCCCTGCGCGTGCTCTCCAACACGAGGTCAAAGTCCGCATGAAGGAAGTTAGGAACGAAAACTGGAGCGACCTTATGTCAGAAATCTCGCCCAGTCATCGAGCCTATTGGGAATTAGCAAAGTTCTGAAAACAGAAGGAGCTGTCTCCACCCCGCTCTGAAAACCTGATAAGTCTCTAGCGTTCGACGATCGGGAAAAAGCTGAGTATTTAGCTGACAGCATTGAACGACAATGCACAGAAAACCCCCATTCAGAACATGTTAGGAGGGTGGAAGAGGAGGTTCGTCAAAGAGTCTCCCTCCCACACAAAGACGATCTGGATCCAATCTCACAAGATGTAATTATTAAACATATTAAAGCACTGAAAATTAGAAAAGCCCCTGGCAGGGATACCATCAGCAGTAAAGTACTCAAATGCTTTTTTTGCGCCACTTGTAGCTCTATTGGTCGCAATTTTTAATGCGTGCATACGAAATTGTTATTTTCTTGCAGTATGTAAGGAAGCTGTAATTATAGGTATTCCTAAACCGGGGAAACCACGTGACCTCCCCGCCAGCTACAGACCTATAAGTCTTTTGAGCGTACTAGGTAAATTATTTGAAAAAACGCTCAAAACTCGTTTAAGCGATCATCTCATAGGAAAAGGCCTTATAATCAACGAACAATTTGGTTTTAGACCCAATCACTCTTGCCCACAACAAGCCCTCCGACTAGTAGAGTATATCTCGGAGGGTTTTAAAGTCAAAAAAACGACAGTGGCGGTCTTCTTTGACGTAGTTAAGGCCTTTGATAGGGTTTGGCACGCAGGTCTCATATATAAGCTCTATCAGCTAGAGCTCCCAGATCGTCTCATCATAATCCACCACTACATTAGCAATCGCCACTTCTCCTTCCAACTCGACAATATTTACTCGTCAATGAGACCTATCAGAGCTGGTGTATTTCAAGGCTCCACGCTCTCTTCACTACTGTACTCCGCGTACGTAAATGATATTCCGAGACCGTCGACAGGCGTCCAACTCGCGCTTTTCGTAGACGATATTGCACTCTACTTGCGTTCAAATTACATAGGAAATATTCTCCCGAGACTACAGAGGGCCATTGATGAGCTGACGCAATGACTCCGACTCTGGAGGATAAACGTCAACCCGGATAAATCAGCATCCATATACTTTGATTATAGTCCACAAAAGTTACAGTTTCCAGTACCAATAGATACTCCTCATCTACGCATTTTAAACCAACCCATTCCGTGACAACACAATTATAAATATTTAGGCATCACGATCGATAAGCATCTCCATTTTAGAGATCATATCGCTCGCGTTAGGAAACTAGCATTATTCTACCTATCTCGCTTAAACGGTATGATAGGTCGTAAAAGCAAAATGTCGTTACGCAACAAGCGTACGATATACACGATGTGCATTAAGCCGGTCATGACATACGCGAGTCCAGTTTTTGCTCACGCACGACCTGATATATTATATGATCTGCAAATAGTGCAAAACAACTTTTGTAGAAGAGCAGCTGACGCACCATGGTACGTCAAAAACTATGTACTTCACCGGGATCTAGAGCTCCCAACCATTTCCAAATTTATGAAGAACGCATCAGAGCGTTTCTTCGATATAGCGAATAGCCATCCATACCCGTTGTTAGTCTCGGCTGTATCTTACGAGCCACCTCCTCCGCAACATTTCTGTAGAAGACCACGGAACGTTCTGATAGATCCGCCTGACGATCTCACCGCCGAGGTGGGAAAACTTATAGAAGTTAACAAGATGGCCATTGAGTAGAAGTAGGGTTTCCCCCCGCCCATCACGACCTGAAGGTCACTAACCCGGTACGCTCCCCGCGCCTCCCGGTGCCCCCTTGAAGTTTTCAGTCCGTACTGCAAAACTTACGTGACCTCCTATGCCGAGTTGCCTAACTAAAAGGCATCCCCATGCCGATACGGCCGCGTATCAGACGAAGGCGTTAAAGCCCCTGGCTATCGACATAGCAGCCATAAGTTGTTCAGGAGGTTTTTAATCTGTGAGAGTCGGACACACCTGTGTGCTCGGGCGCATGAACGGCCCATAATGGGTTTTTCTACTCCTTCCCTATCCCTTTCGCACGGGGAGAACTACAAAAAAAAAGGCATTCAGGCAGTCTCAGCGCGGCCGTCGACAAGAGAAGAGCTCCGTACAGTGTTGTGGGAAGTGCAGTGAAATCGGTGTTTGACTATTATTTACAAAACCAGCCTAGTGTCGGCATCCCCGATACTAAGTTACGTTGGAATTCTCATATTACAAGTTTAGCGAAAAAACTTGGTTCTGCAATATATGCAGTCAAAAGAATTCGGTGACTTACAGACGAAAGCACCACGAGGTTTATTTCCGTTTTTTTCATGGTCTTATGACCTATGGAATTTTATTATGGGGTCACGCAACCGATATTAAAACAATTTTCGTGTTGCAGAAGCGAGCTATTTGTGCTGTTTATGATCTGAGACCAATGACATCTCTGAAAGAAAAGTTTATGGAAATTAACATCCTAACTTTAGGATCACAAGACATATACGAAAACCTGGTATATGTCAAAAGAAATAAATAATCGTTCCAAAAAAAGGAGCGACATCCATAACATGAACACTAGACATAAGAACGATCTTGCTGCTCATAAGACCCGTTTAAGTTAATAAATCATTTAGGGGGATGTGTGTGCGTTATTATAAAAATAAGATCCCAGCTGAAATTCAAAATTTGCCATTCGCAGAGTTTAAACGTTTCGTTAAAATGAGTTATATGGTAAGGGCTGTTATACCGTATTGGAATATCTTAATGAAAAGGCCCCTGGGATTGAGCTGCTCGCCTATCAGGTTATTAAATATTATTTTTAAATGTCGACTAAATTATAAATTACTAAATCCTTTGTATTAATGAGTAAAAAGAGCAAGCCTTGAGTTTCTTGTCCATTCTATTCTAGGAGAATCAACATTTGGAATGGGCGGTGATGTCGAAACGAATTTATTAATAACGTATTTCAAGTGTAATTTCAGTATCTACGAAATAAAGGTATTTTCGATAGCACATTGTAGAGGGAATTGCGCTAGATCCAAATCCATATTTAACATAATTTATACTTATTCATCACATAAAATAATACTTACTGCTGTTATCACACACGTGGCAAATCACATTTATAAATTTTGTAAACGAGATTAATAGTTGCCAACAATTGAACTAGTTCTCTACTAATTCAACTTTTAAAGAAACTAAAAAACGACTTACGAAAACGGCGTTTCTCTCATAATCACTAAATTTTCAATTAAATAAAATTTTGATTATTACGTGATTAGAACATGATGGGTATATTGCATTGGTAAATCTTATAATCTGATAAAAAAGGCGATTTTTTTATATTTACACGACAGTTCTTACATATATGTATGGGGTTTCTGTCATTTATATAATGAACGAATATCATTACAATAAGAATAGTGCACTTCAAAATCTAAAAATTCTATTGTTATTAAAAGTAAAATGTAGAGAAGAACTGTAAGCTAAAGATAAAATCAAGCGAAAAATTTTTGAAATAACTTGGGAATTCAGGGGAAGAAAATTGAGTTTATAATTACTGATGAGCATGTAAAATGGCATAAGATACATTTTGGATGTTGAAAAAGTGTCCATACAATATTAAATTAGAAATCGTGTTTGATTTTGCTCTTTCTTCCAAATCAGAAATATTTTGTTGAATGAGTTGAAAATTACAACTATTAAGGGCAAGCCTGATATTCACCGATTAGACAAACAGTGGCTAGGTATATTATTCATTCGATGTTAGCAATGATAAACTAACAAAAGATAAATTAAATTAGGTACGTGTAATAAGAAATTGACAATATTGATATATCAATTTTTTTCATTTTAATAAAATGTATGTAACTATCTTTCTTTTCCATTCAAAGTCTCACCCATTGCCAAAAAGGCTTGCATACTGATGAAGAAGGACTGTGAAAAATGTTTTGTCTGTGATACTTACAAATTTTTGTGCGTGTGGTACCTAACAATATTTAGTGTTAATATCTTAACATACAATATTTAGTAAAATATGACTACAAATTAAACAACATAGCGAAAAATTATAAATAATGAAATTGAGTACAATAAGAAACTGGAAGAATAATGTCATTTTATACAAATAAGAAATGCATATATGTATACACATTGGACTACAAATTAAATGACTTAGCTAAAAGATATAAGTAAATTGAAAATCAAATAAACAATAACCTAAAAATGACTGAATGTGTTACAAAAAGCCTGCCTCTGCCCCCTGGTCTGGCCTAGTACGAAATTGCCCATTACACTAACAGCATTGCCACGTTGGATGGCAAATGAAGAACTTTTTCATAAAAAAACAATTTAATGTATCATAAAAAAATAGATAGGTTTGAAATATAAAAGGAATGCGTTTTCTGTTTAATTTTGTTTTCAAGTATAATGAAATGTTGAAGACCTCTTGATAATGATAGTTTCTACTCATGAACAATCAATTTCAAATTTCTTTAATTAGTTTCTGCTCTGAAACAAAAAAATAAAAACAAGATTACTGAAGTATACTTATACTTACTTAATCTTTAAAATTAAGTGAACACGTGGTTTTGTTAACTAAAATCCTATAAATTTCTAATAATATATCACCATATATTATATTAATATTATAGTAGTATATTAAAAAATATTTAACAATACAGGTACATTTTAGACAACTTGGGCCATCGATTGAATTGGATACTAAGTGTTCACTTATCATTAGTTTTGTTTGTAAAAGTATAAATAACAAAACTAACCTTTATTAATCAGCACGTCACGCAAAGTATCCCGCGGCTATATCACACAACAGAAGCACTTATTTATAACATCGTGTACAAAAACACAATATTTATATCACTAATTATATAATTTTAATAAGACTGGGTGTTCGGATTATTTTTTCCCTAATACAGTCACTTTTACAACAATAGCACGACATGCTAACATGGCACAAGCAAGATGGCGTCAAATGTCGAATCACGACGTTACAAACGTCAGTCAAGCACGCAAGTTCGTATCAAACCGTAGTAACCAACCAAACCAAACCAATCGTAGTAATAAATTTACTATGTGTCTAAGATATTTATCTTTGAAACAGCCTGAAATGCAAGGTTACCACAAAATTGCAATAAACCTGATACATCATCCTTAAATTAACAAGCTTGTAGCAATATTGCCATAAACTTGTTATCTCATTGTTATGTATGAAAACTACATGTCTGCTTTATTCGGAGGTTTATTGCAAACTGACTCCACCTACCCACATATATACTACATTCTCTCACCCCTAATTTATACAATACAAAAATATATTTTTAATTATAAACAAACAAAATTATGAACTTTCCTCTATATAAAATATTAACAATTTCGCTTTTCGCCGTCAACGCCGAAATCGACGACTTATGTTTACTTTTGATGGCGAAGAGGGCGATCTCGCGCGGTAGTGCGGCGGCGGCGTCCACTTCGGGTCGGAGCCCGAAGAATTCGCGTCCTCATTCTCGGCTTCCGTACTGTCATAACCACGGGTCATGGTATCCCCGCCTTCTTCACCGCCTTCCGGCGATGATGACGTCGTATTGGAGTCGTTTTTTGATATAATCAGCTCCTCGCCGTACTCTTCGGCAGACTGCCTTTCGTCTGCACGATCCGCGCCCTGTGTTGTCGTGGTTTCGATTTCCGTCTGCCGCGCTCGGCATCAGCATTGGACTGCATTTTTACAAACGTGTAATCGTCGTCCGACTCGTCACTGTTATAATACTCGTAGGTGGCCTGGGGGGTGTCCTGAATGAAGACGTCGTCGCCACCGCGCCAGTGTAATAACTGATCTAAGTATTTCTTTAGACACTGAGTTAGTTCGTGAGCACGTACTAACCACATTCGTGATCCTAAATTTTTAACGAGAGTCCCTCTTAGCCACTTATATTTATTACCGTTTTGATAATGCCGTTTCACTATAATTTTATCACCGACGGTAAAATTAGTTTTCCGTTTCCCTCCTAAATATTTAGATTGTGAGGTCTGCGAACGAGATACATTCTGAGCGAGATTTGCGGCTGACGGAGCTGGCGCTACATGTTTAGGTACGTTCTTACGTGGACACAACAGTCGAGCCTCGTACGCACGTTCCGGCCGAGCATCAACTGCGTCGGAGAGACACCGGTCGTACTTGAACGGAGTTCCTATAGCTTAGTAAATTACTTGGTGTTCGAGTGAAGAGACACTATTCAACTCTGATATTAGCGTTTTTAATGCCTTTTTAATAAGTTTTACGGTGATTTCCGCTTGACAATTAGATGCCGGGTGGTAAGGTGGAATCGTGACGTGTTTAATGTCATTCACCTCGCAATATCTACGGAACCGCGCCAAAGTGAACGGCGTCGCGTTATCGGTAACGATAGTTTGTGGTAACCCGAACCGACCTAACATTTCACTGAGCCGCCGGAATACCGGCTCGGTGCCCGCACCGTCCGCGAACGGAGCCCACTCCACCCACTTAGAGTGTGCGTCCACCACGACGAGGTGGGTGCCGTCCGCCACACTTAGCATATCCAAATGAACGCGTTCCCACGGTCACGCGGGGTACGGCCAGGGCTCGAGTGGCGCTCGGGCCGGGACGGACCGCAGCGCCGTGCACGCGCTGCACGCGCCCACTGCACTCTCGATGTCTGCGTCTATCCCGGGCCACTAGAACCTACGGCGCGCCTCCGCCTTAGTCTTTCCTACGCCGAAATGTGAGGAGTGTAATTCTCGTAAGATCCTGCTTTGTAAATTAAGCAGAATTACTACTTTGTGTTCTCTCAGAACACATCCGTCTTCTACATTTAATTGAAATTTACAATTATAATATGATTTTAATTTAAAAAACGGACATTTTCGGGGCCAACCAATTCTAATAAAATTAACTACAGAATGTAACATCGGATCGTTCTGTGTTTCGACTATTATTTCTTTAATAGTTATGCTGGATTGATCATTACTCGAAATGAAATGTAAATACGAGTTAATTTCCCCGTCCTCAACATCGGCGCTCGCCGCGAATGTCCCAGCGCCGCTTTCGTCGGCAGTCGCGCGCCTTCGGGTGCGAGCGAGATAGATAATCCGCGACGTTATTTGCACTACGAACGTACTGTATGGTGTAATTGTATGCCGAAAAGAAAAGTGCATATCTTTGCAGCCTATTTGCCGTCATCTCGGGGATCCCTTTTTTGTTCCCAAATATGGATAAAAGTGGCTTATGATCGGTTTTGAGAACAAACGGATCTGCCCTGCCATACAAATATTGGTGGAACTTTTTAACATCAAAAATAATCGCGGTCGCTTCTTTTTGTATTTGTGAATAAACACGTTCACTTGGGGTGAGCGCCCGAGAAGCGAAAGCTATCACTCTCTCGGAGCCGTCCTCCTGCTGCTGCGCCAACACGGCGCCCAGCCCGGTCGGACTCGCGTCGACCGTGAGTACGGTGCACAGACGCGGGTCATAGTGCGACAACACCAGTTCCGATTCTAAGGTACGTTTTACCGTTTCGAAAGCGCTCTGATGCGCCTCCGACCACATCCATTTCGCACCCATTTTTAGTAAATCGTGCAAAGGACCTAATATTGTAGACATGCGCGGGACGAATGAACGATAATAATTAACTAAACTGAGAAACGATTTAATTGCGAAACATTTTTCGGAGGTTCAGTCTCTTTGATAGCCTTGACTTTTTCGGGAGAAGTATGTAGTCCGTCTTTGTCTATCACAAAGCTTAAGTATTCGATAGATTTTGGAAAAAAAAACACATTTTTTTTTCTGTAAGGTTAACCCCGCTTCTTGTAATCTAGTTAACACTTCATTTAATCTTTTCCGATGTGTATCTTTGTTTGGCCCAGATATTAAAATATCATCTAAAAATATACATATTCTTTCTATGCCGGCCAAAATTCGTTCCATTGTTTTTTGAAATATCGCAAGCGCCGACGATAACCCAAAAACCAGTCGTGTAAATTGGAAAAGACCGCGGTGCGTGTTGATGCAAGTGAGCGGCTGCGAATCCTCAGTCAGTTCGAGTTGCATATGCGCCATCGATAAGTCGAGCTTGCTGAACTCCTTGCCTCCATGTAGGCGTGCGAATAACTCCTCTATTCGTGGTAGCGGATACTTATCGATGTGCAGCACTTTATTCAGAGTGACGAGTAATCGCGGCACACGCGCACCGTGCCGTCCGACTTTAATACCGGTTTGATAGGAGTTGCGTAATCAGAGTAATTTACGCTTTTCAAAATACCCGTTTCGATCAAATTATCTAACACTTCGTCTACTTTCGGTTTTAATGCAAACGGGACCGGTCGCGGTTTGAAAAAAATCGGCTTTACTTTGGGCTTATGTTGTAACTGAACTTTAAATTTATTTAATTTACCTAATTTATTTGAGAAAACGGCCGGAAATTTATTCATTAATATTTTCGCCACTGTTGTTTCTTCAATAAAGGGATTATCTGTATATTTCATTTCACTTATACCTAAATTAAATTCTGACATAAAATCACGCTCTAGGATAGGCGGGGGCGGGACGTGACAGCCATTGTCGATAATATAAAATTTTATTTGTTTCGTGCGCCTTCTGTAGGTAACCGATAGTGAACAAATTCCGCGAGGCGTTATCGGTGATCCGTCGTAAATGCGCAAACTACCGTTAATTCGAATTAAGGCTTTATGTTTGAAGTAAGTGGTATAGAACGTTTTCGACATAGCTGACACAGCACTACCACTGTCTATCTCGCATTCGATGCTCAACCGGTTCAGTGTTACGACCACAAACAAAGGCGAACCATTTACACATGTAATATTATAACATTTTTTATTACCTTCAACACCTCCTGCGAGCTCCGCCGCCAAATAGTGGGAAGCCATGGCGTCTCCCTTCTCCCTACACATGCGTCGCAAATGCCCCTTTTTTTCGCACTTATTACACTTGTGGTTCACAAGTCTACACTCTTTTGCATTGTGATTCGCATTCCCATTCACGAAACACCTAATACTGGAAGTACATAACGGCGCGCCTCGGGCGTCGACCGTGCGCCGCTCTCCGCCGCTCGACACGCTCTCCAGTGGCGCACCTTGTCCACCGGTTGCCGTCTTAAACGCGACCACGCCGTCGACCGAGCTCGCGCCGCCACTATCCCCGGCCGCTACGCGTTGCGCAGCCGCGCGAGAGAAATGCTGAAATCCCGTATTCCACATTTTTCTCGAACAATCCAGAACAAGCCCCGGTGACGCAGCTCAAGTACGTCCCCGCGACCTTTGCAGCAAAACACTCCACGGTGCCCGAACAAAGGTGCATGATGCACAAGCCCCAAGTACGTCCCTACGACCTCTGCAACGAAAACATAGCCGTGTGCAAAACACCTCAAGATGCCCGTACAAACCGAACAAAGAAGCATTCAGCAATGACCGTCGGATGACCGAACACGTGGAGCATCCCTGCCCCCCGTCAACCCCACATGCACCGCAGACGCCCATCCTCCGGACAAAGGAATCAGCAGTCTATATAAGGACGGCGCTCATCGCGCGACCCCGCTTTTGGTGTTTAACTCTCGACCAGTAAAGACAGTACTATGTGTAACACTTTGTATTAAATTGTGCTTTTTAAAAAGGTGCTAATACAGCCAAATTATTTTTCTCACGCGAGCACTGTACGGACTAAACCAGCTCCATCGCTGCCACGAATGTTACTTTGCCAGCATCTTCCGTGAATAAGCGTTCTCTTTCCTTCACATCATGCAGACCGAGGATAAATCTGTCTCTGAGCATGATGTTTAGCTCACTTTGAAATTTGCAGATACGGGCGAGTGTGCGCAACCGCGCCGCCCACTCTGCCACATCTTCCCAGGGTCGCTGTTCCGCGCGGTACAAATTATAGCGCTCGGCGAACACGCTCCGCTTGGTCACAAAATGGTCATCAAAAAGCGACACCAAACGCTCGTACGGAACCGCATCGAGTGAATCAGGTGCTACCAGACTTGACACCACTCGCATTGTGTCTTCGGTGAGCGTCGTAATGAGAAAAGCGCGCCGACGCAGCTGATTTTTGTCGTTCTCGTCCGTTACGCTGTTTGCCACACAGAACTGGGTGAGCTGCACTTTGAAGGCTTCCCAGTCTTGACTATAATGGTCAAACGATAGTGACCCACCAAAAAGACCTAACGACATTGTGATATAAGGATATCACTTCTTGCACGCACTTTACACTTCATTACTATTTTCCTCGTCGCCAAATGATATGTATGAAAACTATATGTCTGCTTTATTCGGAGGTTTATTGCAAACTGACTCTACCTACCTACATATATACTACACTCATATTTGAGTTGCCAATTTAAATTCAAATAAAGGTCATGTTTGCAGCAAGCTCACTTGCTATCTGGGATTGCTTCAACCCCGCATACTGCGTTAAGTATCCAGGAAACCTAGGCACAGCTCGTTGTACGCTTCAATAAGGACACTGATTGATCGACTATGTGCGTCCTTTACAAAGAACAGGTCACACGATCAAGGTTGCCTACCTAGGATGCCCGCGCGTTCCTAAAAGAACCCTCTCTCTCCAAGTAAAGCCTCTCCCCGCGTCAAGGCCACGCCCAGCACTCGCGCAGGCGGCCTCCACTCCGTTAAGTTACGTTCGCGTAGCGACGGATCCCCACAGTGCTCCATTCATGATAAAAAAAAAACCAAACAGCTCGTGTTCATAATCTCTATTATCGTCAAAACAATCAACGCCGCCACGAATTCGACGAAGAAACTTACTTCTCTCATAGATTACGCTTCACTCGTAGAGGCAGTCAAAGATTACAAATTTTAACCCAGTTTAAATAAAACTTCACTTTTATTACATACTGGACTGGTAAGGCTGGTCAATAATTATTTACTACTCTCATACGCGACACGAAATCCCCTAAACATAACTCCGAGTGTCTAGTTTGTTGTTCATTAACCCATCCTGCTAAACCTGTTAACTTGAGATTGCAGACATAGCTGAACAACAGACTCACCCCAAAGGAATGTTTTTAGTGATTAAGAATCCCACATAACCCGACATCTAGACCGTATGACCGGGTATTCTATTGTGTGAGGTGCTAATTCACGGAAATCCATTCTAGAGGCTTGCCTGCAACATGCATTAAAATGCAGCATGCAACCCATCGCTGACCCTCGAATTTGTTTTTTTACTACGAATCTCTATCCAAAGAATTGAATATTGATTCAAGGGAATTGACAAATATCGAATATCTAAATGAGTATTAATTTTTTAATATCTAAAATCGCTAATTGTTATATTTTCATATCTACGTACATTTCATGCATACTAGGCATATTGCATTGCAATACCGATTGCATGATTGCATTTCACATGAGGTGGTTGAGTCCGCATTTTGTCGATTGTTTTTAACACACCTTACGCCCTGGTGGATGTGACTGTCTACATTTTCCTGAGGATATACCTAGTTGGTATGAAACGTACTTAGAATTTAAGGATACAACGTTTAGTGGACTACAATAAATAAAAAATTGACACTTGCTTTGGTGTTCGATATCTGTCAGTCCTTGCGAATCAATATTAAATTTTTAGTATAGGGATTCGTAGTGGTCGAACAGATTTAAGGGTTAGCAGTGGGTTGCATGCAGCATGTTAATGCATGTTGCAAGCAAGCGTCTAGTATGATCGGGTATTTTTCGTCCAAGAACATTGTCATTTGTTGCAAAACAAATATACAGACTAAATTCTAACATACAATATTGTCTGTGATTCTGATTGACAGTCAATCACGTTTGTATTTAGTGTACTACTGTCATCATTTACAAATTTCGTTCAGTGGTGAATTGTAGTGGAAAATAAATTACATTAATTATTTTGATTGTTACTTACTCATTGAATTTGTTATTGTTGAGCTGAATAGTATTTTTATAACACAAAATGACCGTTATATAGGTAATCTGTTAGGCACCTATTATTAAAAACTAGGCCCAGTAAAAGGCCTTTGCTTACTTTAATATTAATAACACCGTGTAGGCGTTCCTTAAAATTCCCTATGTTTATTGGTTCTGTGAGTTTCAATTGAAATAATTATAATATTATAAGGCCTTAATTTGAGTCATATATAGAATATATTTTATAACGGTTAAGTTAACTGGAAGTATGATTCAAGCAACAAACCTTGGTACCCATCGACCTCTTTCTGGACAACTTTATAAATACACAAATGTGATGAAAGGTTGGCAGCAACGTTGGTTTGCTGTAGATCCTGAAACTGGGGTACTGTCATATTACCTTTTTGATGGGCCTGGTGACACTATACTACCTGGGCAGCCAGCCAGGGGTGAGGTATGTTTATTAATATAAGTTCTTGGGTTGGAATTAGAAGTCTTTCACTTTCCATGTAGTAGCTGGATGGTGTTTTTGGTTACATTACATGTAAATAAATTGATTCTGTATATACAATAAAGTCATACAAATATTTGAACACTATTAATTTGTTACTTACACAATATATGGTTAGTATAAATATCATGCAGAAAAGTCACCAGTACCTAGTACATTTTACCACCTCCTCACTTTTTTCATTTCCTCCGCATTCATCTCTGAAAATACTAGTATATTAAATCTATTACAATTTTATGTTATTACACCCTAACTAAGACTATGGAATATTAATAGATTTACAGATATTGTATCCACAGAATACTAGTAGACTTACAGATCAGGTGACCACAAAGTATTATAACAAATTGTTAAAAAATAAACCTTTATTTGTCCCATAAAATGAAAAGAACAATTAGAAAATCTTAGTTATATAACCAAACATTTTTAATAATTATTAAAATATTAAAAATAAAGATTAATAACTGTAGTTTACACAATTACAAAAGGCTGAAAAGCTTAGCAAAATGCTGCAGCCTGAGTCAGAGTGCTGATTTTCAGCTTGGCCCTGAAAACTTAATATTAGTTCAGACAGCAATGGCAAATAGAAATATGTACACTCAAAAGAATGAAACAGTGTTAGGAACCTTTGCATCATGCAATATTAGGTCAACACCAATGTGAAATAATAAAAATCTACTTTTCTTTCCTTTTCTTCTTATTTTTTAAGGATATGGCGAGATTTTTAGAGCATGTGATCAGTAATTATGTGGAGTTATTCATATAATGGATTCTAATATATATTGGAATATGTAAAGATATTTGTAATTTTATTTATGAATATTTTGGTGTACATATAGTATACAATATCTAAGTATTCTATGTCCACATGGTTCAAATTGTACTTTCTTTAGACTATTTTTTATAAAGTAAAGCCAGATGCTCGCTAAGGAGCGAAGCGTCTTTGAAGTCAGTCTTCTGGCAGAGCACACTTATTTGATATTTGAGAATTTCCCTCAAAAATTATACTTGCTAGATTAGAGAAATGCATATTTGTAAAAGGGAGTATCCCTTTCCTCTATCCTCTTTTTCATTCTCCTAAAAAGGTGTTTGTTTTGATTGAGAATAAAAACCTTATTTCAAATCACATCAATTATCACGAAATGTAATAAAGAATAATTACTATGAAAAATTAACTGAAAAATTTAAGCTACAAAGCGGTAAACGCAAGAACATAATATGTGATAAAGAGAGAATAGGATAAATGGCAGCAAAGCTATGACAGTAGATTTACAGAAAATTTTCACATAAACCAGCAAATATTTTATAGAGAATGATAAAAAAATCTTGAAACAACCATGAGACATATTTGAAGGTATTTAAAATTAATAATGATTAAGTAAAGTAGTGAGGTAAAAAAACATTGAAATAATTATTTTGAAAGTAATTGCATATACAAGGAAATGTTAAATACAAGGAAATAGTGGCAATCACAAATAACAGTTGAATATTGAAATAATGATGAAAGTGAAATCATTATGAAAGATGTCATGAAATAAATAAAGAACATGAATAAAAAGAAAAGCTCTTTTATATAAAACAGTGTCTTTAGAACATTTGACCATTCATTTGGTGTGAAGATCTTATTTCTGCCATTCACCAATAAATTTGAAGCTATGAAGTCAGAGCTTGGGCTGAGACATCACTTTGTTGGATGAAAAATTGAACTCTGCTTTAATGATATGTTCACCTGTAGGTGACTCATCAGCTTATTGATTAAATGAATATATCTACCTTCTCAAATCATCCATGTGTTCAGTGATGTAGCTAGCTAGTTTGCTAAATAGCAAGTATGGCCATGAGCTACCTTTTTCCTTTTCTTAATTTCATTTATGGATTTTACTTATAACTCCAGTTATGGATTTTACTTGAATTTATGACATAATTCTATCTGGTTATCTAGTACTTATAATAATTTTAAAAGTGATTAAGAAATGAAAAAAAAATTATAATTATACATATATATAAAGTTGAAATGAGCACAGTAAGACATTGTCTATCTGGTAAAAGAATAACTTTAAAGTATTACTTTTCTTCAATTTTGCTCATGTAAATAATACTCTAACATTTGCACTTTCCACAATTATCAATTGTCTTTAATAATAATATAATAAACTCATGCCTATTTCTCAGAAAGGTGGGCAGAGACTATAGATTTCGACATGGTACGATCTTTGCATATCTCTCGCCTCTTGCCTCAATTGTTTTTAATTTTGTAATAATAGATTTATAAAATTTCAGGCACATTTAGCCGCTGCTGTAATATGTCCGAGTGATGAAGACTCACGAACATTCACAATTAATTGTGCCTCAGGAGACATGCTTAAACTGAGAGCCACAGATGCACGAGCTAGACAAGAGTGGGTTAACAGTTTACGTGCAATTGCAGAAATACATACTAAGGTGTAATATAATAACATATTTAGTAAAACAAAATTAAAAGATACAATCTCTCTGCTTGTATTTTTTTTATTAGATAGAATTCTAAAGTTTATAAGTCTTTTCAATGAAATCTTCTAATCTATGAGAATGTTTAATATATAAATTGCTCTATTGAACTGATCTATTTATATAAATAACAAAAACTGCCCAAATGTGAGTCCAATACATGCTAATGTTGTTGAACTGAACAAGAAAAAAAATATTTATTTTGGTAAATAACTCGAACAAATTGTAAGGTGGTTTGAAATTCTCATCAGTATGTAAGTTAGATTTAGCAGGATTTTCTTTGGTTTATCTCAATCAGTGGGCCTATTGTCACGTTAAACTATTATTTCATTATTTGTTTTCTATAACATTTATGCCAAGTTTCAAGAACTTAAACAAAAAAAATTGTTTCCAGAAGAAATATATACCTGCCACCCATTATAGTCTTGTAGGTGTTGCCTAAAGAAAAAAATATTGTTTGATTCTTTAAGTTGTTTTACTACTTTTGCAAAATTAAATAAAGGTTCATCCAATGGGGGGTGGATTTTTGATTGCCCACAATTCAGCCTTTGACTGAAATAACCATGAATTCATTCAACATGTTGGTCTACAGGCATGTAGTATGCAGGTGCCACAAGTACTTTTATTTCATTGTCGTTTATTGTTTTAGTTTAGGTAACACTTGACAGTTTGTGCTGCGGTTTTCAGAGCTATATGATACTGGGCATTTCCACGTTTTATACTAATTTTCATAATTTTTCAAAATAGTTCATAAATGTAGAACTGTGAATAAGCATTCTACTACAAGTAGTTTCATTTGGAGTCTGATCTTGGAGTACCTGCTGATAATAGGCATCATTATAGCTCTCATATAATATGCTTTCTTTTTTGTGTAATTGACATATTTTCATTTTTTTGTGGTCAATCATGAAACTGTAGATTCTTTGTTTTGATTCATGAAATACTACTTTTTTAAAAATAGATTATTTTTAATGTGTTCAAAATGGATCATAGGTTATGGGATCAAATCCACCACTGCAGCCACGTGAACAATTGGCAGTACATGATGCAATGGCTTCTGCTCGTCACCAGCTGCAGCAAACTGAATTGAGGTAATTTTATTCAGAACATTATTAGAAGTATGAAATCATATAATTAAAAAATAAAAACTATTTAAAGTTAAAAAACTAAAACTAAAGGTGTTTCCTTTTCGAGCTATTTAATAAATGCTTAATTTAAAGCTGAACATGGATATGAAATTAAAAAGAAAAATATATGCAATAATTTTAAGGATTTCATAACTTTAAATGAAAAGAAAACAGAATCCTTATAGGATCATTTGTTTGTCTGTCTGTTTTCTGTCTGTCACAGCTAATTTTCTCTGAATCTATTGGACTGATTAAGTTGACATTAGGTACATAAATAATTGAAATTTAAATATTAGTGTCACTTTTGGATGGTAAATTATAAAATTAAAAAAAAAATTCTGCAAACTACAATCAAATGAAAAATCAAATCAAATAAAAGTGCTTATTTGAAAGGTCTCAAATATATATATTTGAAAAGTAATGTAGAAGATAGTTTTAGGGTTATTTAAGAAAATAGATGGAAATTTACCATTTTCTTTGTATCTTGAAAGTACTGTGTTTGAAATCTAGAAAAAATACAGAAAATAGTTCTTTACTTTTAAATTACAGGTAAACCTATAAGAAGTCTATAGTTTGCTTCGTCTATTATAAACTGATACTCGTTAAGTATGTGAGTGCATACTTGTTGCATATCAGTATATTATTTTAATTTTTGCTCTGTCATAAAAGCACTAATATATACAAGCCCCAAAATTTGGCATAAAATTGGTCAAGTGCGAGTGGAGTTCATGCTAATAATCAGCTAATAAATTAATAAAAATACATTTTTAAGTATTCAACACAAGCAAAGGGTACATCAACAAAATACCAGGTGTCGAGTGGAATCTCCATAGCTACTGTTCTCACACAATCAGGGGCATGAACAAAGATTTCAGATAAGATTAAAAAACTTACCAGTTTTAGAATTGTTTTCGTTGGTGGCCCACCAATGGTGGCTACCTACTCTACCTGGCTCTTACTGAACAACAGATTTTACAGTAAAATGGGTATGGTACATAATGTCGTGATATGTGAGATAAATACTAGGAGTTTTATTTATGCTATAAATTATTCACTTGTAAATGCTCAGATGAGCGTTAACAAGTAAAATTATATTAACGACAAGCAATAAACTGGTTCTATAGCGATTTATTGTGACACCATATTTCTGAAAGTATATGTAGTATTTTTTAAAAAATTTAATTTTTTTTTTGTCTTATGAATAAGGATACTTTAATCATGGAGCGGTTATATTAGCCTCATTTTACTTATAAATTAGGTTATACTTTTAGTCTATGATTCTTCTCAAAGATTTGAATTTGTAGCACTAATTCATCGCACGTGGAAGCAGAAAAAACCGATTAGAAAATTTCCAAATGTCTTCATTCCGTTCACAACTCTATCAACAAATGGTACACGTCTTCTGCTTTAGCGCATGATTCATAGTTTGAAGAGTTCGCTAGATTCCAATATATATTTAAAACTTGTTAAGCAGAATGTGCCCAAAACGAATCCTGTGAACTTACACCACACACTTCGGGGAGATCTCTGTTTTCTCTAACCAAAGATACCTTAGAGGTGCTGATTTAATGGTTTTATATCATATTCCATTCTCCGTTTATCTCTCCTCAAAGTATAGTTTCCAATCATTACAGTACTTAAGTTTCAATTTTTTTTTATACCAGATCAAGGGGCAAACGAGTATGCAAGTAACAGGTAGTCACTGTCGCCTATAGACATTTACAACCCCAGAAGAATTACCAGTGCGTTGCCAGCCTCTTGGGTAGGAATCGGATATCTGTTGGAGGGGAAAGTGGGGTTGAGGGATAAGGAATGGCGTGATGGAAGGTAGTGGGCCACCGGAATCCATTCATTAGTCGAAACACATCAGTATAGAAGCTGTTACTTCACATCTGTATTCTGTGAGAGTAATATTTCACTGGTCGAGCTGATCCATTTTAATATGCTTTTATTGACTTGGTATGTATGTATGTTTGTTTGTATGTAATGGAATTTTGGAACATGATTTTTCACCCCCTTTGAACATCAGTTTAATTTGAAATTTTGCACAAATGTCAAGGACTGATGACGATGCAATAATTTAAATAGTTTGTCCCATAATCTTTACCAGGATTTTAAGGCATGCCATTTAAGGCATGCCTTATTTTCATTTACATTCAAAGATGCAGTAGTGTATTCCGCCAAGTACATTGATAAAAGAAAATTTTGGAGAGAGAAGCCTGAGGAACAACTATCATATCCAGGGGAAATAGCAGGCATGCAAATTGCCCTTTTCCCACACGAGTTACTGACTTTTAATAAAATATTGTGTATTTTAGTCTTTCAACAAATTATATCGAATATATTCCAATTATAGCTAATTCTACAAAACTCTTTTTAATGGAGGATTGATGTAATAATAATAAAAAAGACTGAGCCATGTTTAAAGATATGTTTGGTTTGATCTTTGAGACAAGCCTAGGACTATTCGTAAGCATAATTAGGGAGTTTTGTAGGTCATATAACCTCAGCTATTAGCAGTGTATTGAGACAAGCATATGACCTCGTAGTTTAGTCAGGGAGTTTTGTAGGTCATATAACCTCAGCTATTAGCAGTGTATTGAGACAAGCATACGACTCGTGCGTAGTCAGGGAGTTTTGTAGGTCATATAACCTCAGCTATTAGCAGTGTATTGAGACAAGCATACGACTCGTAAGCGTAGTCAGGGAGTTTTGTAGGTCATATAACGTTCCGATGTTTCGAAGTGGATGAAAACCACGTTAAAAAATTCCGTATGATACAAACATACATACCAAGCTAATAAAATTGTGTTAAAAAGTCCCTGATATTCCCGCGAGTATGCTTGTCTCAAAAATCGATTTATGAAATTATTATCTCAGTACACGGCTAAAAATAGAAGTTATGTGACGTACAGAACTATTTGACTATTTCTACAAGTAATCGTATGATTGTCTCAAGGGTGAAAACATGCACGTCTCTAAATGTGGCTCAGTCGCGCGTCCAAAATAATTTCCGGAGACGACGCCTGAGAAACTGCGACAAAATCCAAGTAATACAGCAGGTACGCAAATTACCCACTCCCATCACAGACAGGTAGTTATAACCTCAATAAATTATTGTTTAAAAAAGCTGGCCAAGAGCATGTCGGACCATGCTCAGTTTAGGGTTCCGAAGCCTACAAAGAAATGCACTATAGAAGAAAAATCTACGTTGTAACACTTTCATGTTTCCCGCACAGAATGGATATAAGCATTTTAGTTACCTATGACTAGATAAACAATTATGTCTGTGGACTCTGACTCTGAAACTAGTGTAAATTAAAATGCACCAGCAAAAGAGCATATCTTAGTTGCAAATATGTCCTTTTATATAATCCCCGGTATATAATCAAAACAATTTTTGTTGAAAGTATTTATTAAAAGCATTATCTAAGTCATTTTTTTCATATTTTTTGTACATTCGGCTTAGAAAATAGAGGGGGGACCCAATTTTTGCTACTTTCAGAGCGATTATTTGTAAAATTATTTAATTAATCAAAAAAAATTAAAGTCTTTTTAAAAGAACTATCGAAATATGTGCCACACGTTGATGTTTGCTAAAAACATTTTTTTCAGCTTTTGTTATATGGAATGTCTCTCCTATTTTTTAGTTTGTGAGTAAAATGTCTGTGACACACAGACGGACTGATGGACTAATACGGAACTATAAGGGTTTGCCATTATAGTTCAGAACCTTAAAAATTAAAAATCATGCATGAATGTTAAGTTGCACTAAAAAGTAAAAAATAAATAATAGTTAAAAAAACCTAAAAAGCATGCTTTTGTAGATAACCGAAGTAAAAAGTAAAAAATAAAATTTATTAAATTTAAATTCAGACTACATTTTAGAGAAGACTAAATTTAAATTAAGCTTTGTAAGATTTTTTTAAAATGACTGCTTTTACCAATATTTAATAATAAAGGATTTATAACAATTGTCATCAAGCACCTCACGCTTTTTTTACAATAAAATGTATTTTTTTGTTAATTTCTCTTCTTAATTAAAATTTATTGAAAATTATTTTCTACTTTAAGTTCGATTATCTAAAAATGTGTATTTTTTTTTTTTAACTGTTATTTATCAGCTCTATAGCTAAGGTGACAACAGGGCCCTACCACTTTTATGGGATCAAATTAGCCAAGAAAGAATTTGTTATCACCCATGAAAATATTTGTGATATTTAAAACGAAAAACATGGGTTGCGTGCAATAGTAATTACAATTTTAAAGTATTGCAATTATAATAAAAGTATTTTCAAACCTAATAAAAATTTATAATCAGGAAATTGAAATTATTTTAAAATTATTATTCTATTTGAAAAACAAGACATAATTTTTCATTGGTATTCATCATATAATTCTGAGCTACGTTCAAAAGTTTAGCAAACTTCTTTTTCTTCTTATTATCTCTTACACTTTTTTTTACATTGTCATTCAATTCTGAGTTACGCTTAAACTTTCAAGTCTAACTCAGCAGAAATAAATATGAAATTAATTTAAAACTCCATCTGAACAAGCAAACAGAGAAACCAGCAAGCAAGTTAATAAAAAACATGGTAAAATAACTATTATTGATCTGTAAAAAACTTATTGTCGTCATAGTTTCATAATCATTTTGTACAAGAACTGTACAGACTTATATTATTGTTATTTTTGTTACAGTGATGCTGCTTTAGCCAGATGTATAGAATCAACAGATTCGCCATTTCCTCACACTGATCCAGATTTATTATTACTGAAGGTACTTATAAAAATTTTGTTATTTATTAAGTACAAATATTAGGTACCTATTTACATTAGAATTTAAAAAATGAGTATGTTTTACATTCAGATTCAGTTAAACGTTTCCGTTTTGGGGAAATTTCATGTTGTTCTTTTCAATTTCAAAAGTTAGTTTGAGTGAAATCAAATAATATGAACATTTAGAACTTGACAAATTGTGGAAGGTAATGAATCCATTTTAGTTGACGTAGCAAGAAAGATATGTGAAGTGAATGAGAGAACAACTGTTAGAAAGAAAGATAATGAATCGAGGAATTTCGAAGTAAAGAAAATAATTGGTGAAAAGAAGAAATCATGGCTGGATTTATTTAGTCACCAAATGTATAGAAAAAATATTTGCAAAATAACTTAAAATAGACTGAAAATACATATAAAGATGCAAAAATGAAAGCTAAAAGATGTGTAAAAATAAGAAAGAATGAAATAAAAAAAGACACTATTGCAGATGACAATGTTACTGCAATTGAACATATGAATTGTGGAAACGAAAATTTATGAAAACGGAAATGAAATTATGAACATTATTAACATATGAAACATATGAAAGCTTGAAAGCTGTCGGATATGATAGGGTTTCATCAGATATATTGAGGGCGGCGTAGGTATAGTGGCATGCTTGCTGTACTAGCTCTTTAAAAATGCTAATAATAAATGCACACATGTTTGCACAAGGCTCCTTGACGTTTTTGGCAAACTGTATGCAAAAAATAATTATTGAATGGTTTTATTTTATGGGGTATTAATTTGCGGAAATCCATGCAACATGTGTTATCCTGTAGCATTCAACTCACCGCTAACCCTCAAATCTGTTTTTCTACTGCAAATCCAAATCCAACAAATTGGTTATTAATTCAAAAGGATTGACAAATATCAAACACTTAAACAAGTT
The DNA here is from genome assembly GCA_005406025.1 of Eumeta japonica. Lineage (NCBI taxonomy): Eukaryota > Metazoa > Arthropoda > Insecta > Lepidoptera > Psychidae > Eumeta > Eumeta japonica. The sequence continues at coordinate 209,889 of BGZK01000302.1, read as the reverse complement.
TTGATATTTTAATGATTTTAATCTGGTAAATTGTTATATTGTTATCTCTACCAATCAATAAATCTTCAGGATAATGCAGACAGTCACATCTATCAGGGCGGGAGTATTGTTAAAACTGTCAACATCTGTGCTCCTAACCAACTCATGCGATGTACAGTTATGCACTAAGTAATGCATCAAAAGGTGACAGTAGCCCTTCTAGCGGCAGCCACAGACCATTACCAATAGACACGCTTGTTAATTGTACAAAACCACAAATACTACAATACCCACTTCTTCTTGTCTTCCATGGCAACACAAATTGGTGGCATACAATTGTATGATACATTGGTTATTCAGTGTACTCCTTAATTATTATAACTCCTCACTAAAATTAGATACTATTTATAATATCCATTGGCAAATGGAAAAAGTAAAAAAATTGTTGATGATTAATTCATCAATTGATGTTTGCCGTGTCATTCATTGCATAAAGTGCATTAGACGAGGTAGCTGGGAGTGCATCCTTTAGTAGTTTTAATATTCCTGACACCCTGGTAGATGCGACTGTCTGCATGTTTCCGAGGATGTGCCTAGTTGGCATGACACATTTGTAGAAATAACAATATAACTATTTAGTAGAATAAGATAAATAAAATAGTAACACTTGCTTAGATGTTTGATATTTGTCTGTCCTCTCGAATCAATATTCAATTTATTGGAGGTGGATTCGCAGGCATAGAACAGTAGTTGGTGGTGGGATGCATGCTGCATGTTACTGCATGTCGGAGGTAAGCATCTAATAACGAATTTCCACGAAATAACAATGGAAATTTTCCAAAATATTGATTGTACAGACAGACACTATAGATTTATATAGTAGTTTAGATATAAGTGTCTTTACAATAAGTATTTGTATAAATATTTGAGAGGTTAATTTGAACAGTCCTAATGTCCCATATTTAGTCTGTAATTATGCCTTAGTAACATGGGTTCATGAAAGATAGATCTTGTGATAGCAACATGGTTTTTTTTATATCTGAAATATGACATACAAGTTTGATGACCGAATATTAATGCATATGGCATATACACACTTTAGCAAGGCAATAGATAAAATTTGTCATCAAGTATTGTTAAAAGAACTAGCTTGATGGTATTTTTGTTGATTTATCAATATCAATGCCTCTTGTTTAATACTCAGTATTGGATTAACACGACTATTCTTTCTCCATAGAAGTGATTTGCGTCTTATAATAGCATAATGTAGTTTGATATCTGCAAATCAAAGACTGATAGTTTCTTTGAATACTGTTATCATGTAAATATTAGTTAATCTTGAGATTTGCCAAAATGCAAGGATATTATGCCCCTAATTCTTTGATTATCATAATTAGGTTACAAATTATGTGACAGACATTGATGATCAAGAATATATATTTTTAATTTATTATATTTTGTTGTTCACAATCCATTTATTTGACATCTAACAGGCAACATCTGCGGCGAGCATGCAATGTCTTCTACAATGCCTGGGCATTCTTCACAGACAACAACAGTATGCGACTGTCAGTATGGGTAAAAGTACAGACAGTGAACATCGTTAGTGAACCAATCTATTAAAGGACATTTCACATTTGTTGTTATCTAAATAATGAATTATATTTCTGCAAAAACATACTTTTGTGTACATGTATTAAAATTAAAATCTACATCATTGTTTTAGTCAGTGCAATACCTATCTCCATTTTTTAGAAATTAATTAGTATTAAAAATTATACATTAGTACCAACACAAAACTGATTATCCAAAAGGTTCCTAGAAAAAATTCAAGTTAAAAATTCGAATTCAAAATTAAAAACTAACGCGCGAGGGGCCTGTAGACCCCACGTTGCATATCCATTGAGTGTGCCATTTGTTCTAAGCGCAGTCGCGACGCAAAAAAAATCATTTTAATTTCTGGGTTATGCTAAGAATTTTATACGAAATTGTATTGTATTTCCCAAGAAATATTTATCTTACTCGTCATTTTGTCAGTAAATTTACAATTAATTTTTAAATTCAGCGTAATAGCGTCGGGCGCTTAGTGTGCGCTTTTACGGTGCTACGTTGTGTTCCGTTTTTTATTATGAACCATGGATAAACCGAGGAAGCCGTAAGTATTTCTTTTTGATATATGCACCAAAATATGTAGAAATGTTCGGAGCATCATATAAATGCACAGTTGTGTTTCTAGAAAAAGCTAATGTATAAAATTAGTCAAAACTTTCGTCCTTAGTTCTTTGTTGTATGAAATAGCGGCTATTGTTCATTATTAGGTATAGATTTTACATATTATTTTTATAAACCAGAGCATAGTGGCGCATTCGTTTGCAAAATTGTTTTAATTCGTAGTTTTTTTTTTTGTCCGGAAGGTCTTTCTGATTATAAAATTGTAAGATGACACTTGATATCTTTTGACGTTATTGTTTAAACAACAAAAAACTATATAACCTAGAAAAAATGCATTTATTGCAATCAATTAATTTTTTTTTAATTCTTTATAATATTTCGAATGTAAAAAGTCCTCACACCCATCATCGTATCTCCAATCCATTAATCGGCATGATGACAAATTTTGAGAAACTGTTCTATAATATTTGGAAATATATATGAATTATAATAAACATAATATTTCTGCGGAAAATTTAGGTTTAGTATTTAAAAATTAATTTTTAATTCATAAATTTAAAATTTGCACCAAAACACGTCAAAGTGTCATGGCGTCGCTTGCTTACGTCACTTTAGAGTACAAGGATCATTCGGCATATGTAAACATTATCTAATTCATATTTAATTTGGACATTTTACTAGTTTTTACATTAAAAACATGACTTCGAAAGCATATAGGTGGTGTTCCGTCCCTCTGTGTACTAACACGTCCATAAAAACTCCTGAGAAGTTATTTATTTTCGTTCCTTTCGATACGAAATTAAGAAAGAAGTGGCTTGAACTTGCAAGACGTGATTTGAAAGGAATATTACCCACTACTCAGCTTTATTTTTGTAAAGATCACTTTGACGTAAGTATTTACTTTTTTATTTTGTAGAATTTTGTTGCTAAATTAATTATAAGCTAATTTTAAGAGAAGAAGTAAACATTGATATACAAACTTTTTGGAGGTTAGGAATCTCTTACTCACTCTTACTTATTGTAATCAAATCCTCAATGAATGAGCTATTAAAAAGGTATTTTATTTCATTTTCAGTTACCAAATGATATGGCAAACTATATGGAGTATCATGTGATGGGGTCAGTGTCGCAGATTCGCATGAAACCTGGGTGCGTTCCCTCAAAATTTGAATGCCAACCCGATAGAAGAAAACGAACTTCCGACTCAAACGAAAGGAAATATATTGCGAAAAAGCAAAGAAGAGAAGTCATTGAAGAAGTTGAGCAAAAATTACAAAATAAAACAACTACAACTGTTGCAACAGAACAGCTAGAACTTGAAGACCCATCCCCCGCGGAACATCACCCATGCAGGAAAGTACTATAAAAGATGCACCTAAGATGGTAAATAAATCCATTCAAGTGTATATAACAAATAAGTTCAGAAGTAAAGCTGTTCAAACAGAAATAAATTCAGTAGATCAGATGACTTCACCATTGAAACCCTTTTCTCGTTCTGCTTTTACTTCACCATTTAAAATCAAAAGTACCAAGCCATCCATATCCACCATACAAAAATGTACCAAGAAATTAATAGGATTTCAGGATGATTCTGACAGTGATATTTCATACACACCATCTGTGGCACATAGTGAATCACCATCAGTGACATCTTTAAAAATTAAATCTTCTTCAGACTGCAGTGAATTAATTGAAGACGATAAGAAACAAGAGGCATCAAGAATCTTGGCATATACATTGCAGAAAATAAAAAAGAACCCACGGTCTTACATTGGAGTTCCTAACAGTTGTTACTATCTTATAGATTTAATTGAAAAAAAGTTAAATATTCCCACACACCATATAATAATGTGCTTAAAAAAAATTAAATTAAATAGTAGTTTCAGAGAGCTTTCTGATGATTTTTCTATTTCTCCGACATATGCCAGCAAGATATTTCTGAAAAATATACCGCTAATAGCTAGTTTGATGCGACCTTTTCTTGTTGTCTTAGATAAAGATTCCATAAGAAAAATTTGCCTATGGCCTTTAGGCATAAATATTACAATGTAAGTTGTATTATAGACTGCTTAGAAATTGAGATACAAAAGCCTTCAAAGCATTGAACCAGGCTCTCCTGGTCAGAATACAAAAAGCTAATACGATAAAGTATCTTGTGTCTTGTACTCCTAATGGACTAGTCAATTATATTTCTCCAGGATATGGAGGAAGAATTACTGACACATGTTTGGTCGAATCTTGTGATTTTATAAAGTGTTTGCAACCAGGTATGTGTGTGATGGCTGACAGAGGTTTCAAACATGTAGAACAATATTTAAGAAAACAGGGAGTGTAACGACCTCCAAGTGTTGCAACTGGTACAAAGCTATCAAAACATGAGGCAAGGGAAACAAAACAAATTGCAAGCTTAAGGATTCATGTGGAGAGATTGATTAGACGCTTACGTGAATTCTGTATGTTAAAGCCGCATGCATGTGTAAATGTTAATTTAGTCAAAGTGCTAGATGATGTTATAGCCATTGCCTGTGGATTGATTAACTTACAAGATTCTTTGATCAAATAAATATACATATGTTTATTTGATCAAAGAATCTTGTAAGATCAAATCAATCAGATTGATCAAGAATATATGTCAGTTCAGTTTCAGAATAATGTTAGACTCAGTTTCAGAAATCCTGTTTGACTGTACAATTTTGAGTGCAAGTTATTGTATTATGCAGATAATTAAATAAAGAATCAGTATATTTCGAAGTTCATATAGCATAATGTTACTTTGCTTAAACTCGTTTGTTTAATATGTTACAATGTTTTTGTAAAGCGATTTTTCTTTCTTTCTTTTCTTATATAACAATGACCTACTGTTTATATATTTTTATTTTGTTAATACATACATACTTACCAATATTAAGTTTCAACCAGTATTACTGTAATTACTTGATTAAAGTCACTACGGTTATGTATGGAAATGACTATAACTTAGCTCTGTACTATTATAATAATATATTCATAAACTTGTGTTATGGGATACTAACTAAACAATAATGTATTTTACAACATATACATATACTAGCTGACCCTGCCACACATTTCTGTGGCTCATTATACCTATACGTTTAATTTACAATTATAAATACTGAAAACATTATCTTTTAAGTTGGTCCATATTATAAATGGTAACAAAATTTTATCAAAATCTGTTCAGTAGTTTAGGAGTCCATCGTGGACAACAATGTGACATGTAATTTTTATATATACAAGGATAGATAAACACCCAAGACCCCGGTCAATCTGAAAAAGATCATTTTCCATCTTGACCTGGCCGGGGATTGAACCCGGGTCACTCTGTGTAGCAGTGTGATGTGATAACCACTGTACCACAGATCTAATCTAACATAAAACATTGATATAAGTGAATGTAAATAAATATTTATATAGTATTGTAAATTAGTATATAATATGTGAAAATCATCTGAAGTTTATCCTACAAATAAAAACATTTTTACATAAACTGGTTTTTATTTATAACATTACACTTTTATACAATACTAGATATACATTATCCTTCCACAAAGGGACTATTACCTTAAGAAAATCTGATACATATTTTTCATCATACATAATTTCCATTATATCTACTTTCTTATTGGCACTGTAGTTGCAGTCAGCTACACAGAAGTAGCCTTTTTTATGTCCTGTTAGTAACATTTGAAGTTGCATTTGCACATAAAACTTTTGGGTTGGTTTCCCATTGTTTACATATGTTTTAACTGTTTTTTGACTCGTAGGACACTTAATTTCTATTATACTATTTTCACAGATCCCATCAGGTGAACCGCTAGCATGGGATAATTTTTAGATAAGAATAAACCACATATTCTAATTTTCTTTTCCAGGTTGGCACTTACAGTTTTCCTCACTTCATCCTTCAAAATTCTACCACGTTTCATAGCTGTTGTGTCTGGAATTTTCCACCCATTATTACTGCCATCAGAGTGCCGTCACTGGTTTTACACCTACTGAATTCATACGCTCTTGAAGCGGTCACTCTGCCATACCTTAATTCATACCAAAGCTTACTTTTATGTTGCTCCTTGTTTCTTCTTCTACATTGTTGATGTCAGCATCAGAAAATATCACACTATCCAAAAATTTATCACAACATTTTTCTTTATATTTCAACACTAAATTGTCCATTGATAGACTTAGTAGTCTATCCAAAACATAGTCCTTTTGGTATTTCATTAATTCACACTTGGTTAGCCTTCTTCTCTTCCCTTCTTCTACAAACTTTTCAAACACTTCGGTATTAGATGGTAAACTAGGGCTACCCTTAGATAATTCCTTAGCAGTTATGTATTTAAGGGTACTCCCAACTCTAGAAAGTTTGGATTTCATCCAATAGCATTCTATGGATGTGCAAGATGGGTCTTCACTTCTGCGATGAACCCACATTAAGAATGCCATGGCATGTTTGCAGCCTCCTTGTGAAGCCACACAATCATGACATTCTACTGACTTAACTGTTTCTTCTTGTTCGTCGACTACCAAAGACACTCCATACAACTTGGCATGCACTTTATGTTCTGGGCAGATTTTAGCTTTTATTGTGCACAAATATTTAACATAAAAAAACATAAAAAAAAAAGAAATATTTAACATAAACATAACCTCAAATTGTAATATTGGATGTTATACTGAAATAGGTACAATAGCTATGCTTTGAACGAATTATTTTTTATGTTTTAAATAATTAATTAACTGTTTAATACACAATACTTACATGGAAGTTTTAACATTTCTAAATTCTGCTGAACAGAAGTCTTTGTTTGATGCCAGAAACGTTCCTAGCATTATCAAGTCGATTCTTGGTAAATTTGCGCTGGAAGCCTTTATAAATCCTTGTTCCATGACTCAATTTAGCGTAATCAATTTACACAAAAGAAATTGAAGTTAATAACAAAACAAAAACGGCGTATTTAATTAAAAAAGCGAGCGAGTGTCTATTATGTAATTAAAATGTAAACAAAGAGAAAGAACTCTAACGTGACGTCACGCGCTCTGATTGGCGTTCAACATTTCATGGCGGATTGCCGTATTTAGCGATTTTATTTTATCGATTATATATTCATCTTGCTTTTAATTATGAAAAGAATTAGAGTTTTAGAATTAGGAATTTTGTAATAATATACACACAAATTATTTCAATGAAATTTACTTGTTGTCATCATGCCGATTGTTGAATTTTTTAAAAATGAACATCGCCGAACTTTTTTAATTCGAAATATAAAGAATATAAAAAAAATAATTGATTGCAATAAATGCATTTTTTCTAGGCTATAGAGTTTTTTTGTTGTTTAAACAATAACGTCAAAAGATATCAAGTGTCATCTTACACTTTTATAATCACAAAAACCTTCCGGACATTACGAAACAAACAAAATTACGAAAACAATTTTGGAAACGAATGCGCCACTATGCCCTGCACTATTAAATATTATTTCATTTAAATAATTTGTAATGTTAGATTAGACTATTAGCTTTGGTTTTGGCGTATTTATTATGAATGTGTGTACAAAAGCCTTTACCCGGCGTCGGCTACTAGCGGGACGCGGGAAAGGATTTCAATCGCGGAACTACGGCTACGGTACGGTCAGGCTACAAATTAAAAAATATAATGTTTTACGATTTTATTTGAATTATTGAATAACTTAAATTGTTGAATGTTGGAATTACTTTGATATTATTATAAACTGTGGTAATACGACAGGGAAAATGTTTCGAATATAAATGTTTACCACGTTTTATGAATTTTGAAAATATAAAATATTTTTATAGTAGGAAATTATTTACGAGATATTTTTTTCAAAATCGATCATATTGCAAGTTTATTCTTATTTATAACATAGCACTTACCATGTTTTATGAATATTAAAAATATAAGATATTTTTATGGTCGTAAATCATTTATGAGGTATGTTTTTTCAAATTTGATCATATTGCAAGTTTCTTCTTATTTCGAACAAAAGCATTTACCACGTTCTATGAATTTCGAAAATAATAGATATTTTTATGGTCAGAAATAATTTGCGAGGTATTTTTTTCAAATTCGATCATATTGCAAGTTTATTATTCTATCGAACATAAGCATTTACCACGTTGTATGAATTTTGAAAATATAAGATATTTTTATGGTCAGATTTTATTTACGAGGTATTTTTTTTTCAAATTCGATCATATTGCAGGTTTATTCTTATTTCGTCCGTTGTTATCCACTTCAGCGTCGTCACCACTAGCATTCAAACGCCAAGTAAGAACAAGTAGTCAAGTAAGAACAAAAACTGGTGTTTGTTACTCTTTCTTAAATGCTTTGTTTTCATTTTTAACCATGTTTACATTACAAAATGATGTTTAAGGAGGCCTGTCCTTTCTTTTTCGGCTCTACACTGCCAATTCGAGAAGCTGGCACCAGAGATACCGTCGTGTTTATGGATGTGCCAATACGCTTAAATATACCTTTTACAAATAATGAACTAAAATTTTAATTTTTATGCAATCATATTTACATATATATTTTTTCTTCTTAGAGTGCTGGACTTCTATCAGCCGAGGAATCAGGTGCAGGTCCATTCCGAACGAGTAGTGTCGATGGATGTGGAAGAACATGCGTCGTACACTGGGCAGTTGCTGATAGAGCTGGAAGTCAAAGAATTCGGTGAACCCAGAAAAACTTCAGATATTGTATATATTATCGAAATAGTCCCAAGAGAACCAGCATGACATCACCTCACAGGTATTATCAAATCTAGTTGCGCCAGTTACGGTTTCTGCAAATCAACTGGCTAGTACTTATCAAGTGGTAACTTTCGCTGATGTCTATGTTTCTGTTGGTGAAGACATGTCGAGTTCTAGAATTTTCCGAGTCTCATCACCAACAGAAGCGTTTTTGAATCCTGAAAGCAGAAGTGGTTCGGAATATTCTGACAAAGATGACGCCGAGTATCATGTCACATCTACCCAGACGGAGGTCCAGCGAGATTTGCCATATGATGAGGATTTATCGTCAGACATACCTACGTTGATTAGGCTCATGGAAACCATAATGGATGCAGAGCAAGAGAAATTGTTTAGTGGTGACGTTAATTTTAAATGGTGACGACACTTCACCATATTCAATGCGGTTAGAGAAGAGTTTCTTGTCCACCCAGTTGATGGGGTGAAAGTATTATGATTCCCCTTATGATGCCTATGAGAAGAGATCATGAAGGTAATTGTCGACGAAACTAATCGTTACGCTCTTCAAGTAATTCATAAGACAAAATCTACAGGAGTATTTGCAACGATATTGAGCATGTACAGATAGAAAGATATTACTATAAATGAACTTCATCGTTTGTTTGTAATATTTATTTATATGTGTTTATGTCCGTTTAGCACTTTAGAAGAGTTTTGGAAGAAAGACAGTGACTTTGAATTGGTCCATTTCCATAAACTCATGTCCTATGATAGGTATATCTTTCTAACTAAATGCCTACATTTTTCTGACAATGAAATACCAAAAGCCAAATAACAAAATACCAAAACCAAAAGAGGTTAAAAGCAAGCAGCCTCTTGCTGGCAGTAAACAACTGCTTGCTGACAGTAAGCAGCTGCCTGCCGATAATCAAACGAAAAGTGTAGGTTCCTTATCCTATAGATTGTATAAATTGCATCCTATTATTTGTTATTTGAATCGAAAATTCTAGGAATTATATATATTAGATAGATGGATAAGCATAGATGAGTCTCTTACCCTGTTCTAAGGTCGTCTTAGCTTTGCATAGTACACAAAAACCAAAGCCGCTTGTTGGGGAATCAAATCATTTGAATTATGTAAATCTCGGATAGAGTACTTATATAAATTCGTCATTTATACTCCACTATAAATGACGCATTTATATGTATAATCGACTCCAGACGACGACAAAAAGGAGGCAAAATTGTAATTTTAAAAGTGTTTGTGTAGCGTTCACATAATTCATTTATTTGAAACCCGTTTGAAGATCTATTTCCGGATCGTAGTGGAATACTAGTTCCAGGATCACAGAAGCACTGCGTCTGCGAATCGCTCAATTTCATTGTATCGTGCTCGCTGTTGTGTTTGATGTGCATATCTCGTCCCATTCAAAACCTATCCACTTCATTTTCAGTCACTCTAGAACGCAATTCTGATGTATCTATACGACTATTATCGTAATCTGCATCTCGTTAGTTATCAGTATGGTTAGCATGTCAGGTAGCTCATCGCACATTTAATTGACTTCCACGACCTAAGTCAGGTCGTCTTATCCTTGGCATTGTAAATAATAAAAGGAAAGAATGTTCTCGCGCACTAAATTTTAGAAGATTTTAAATATGGCAAATAGTGTGACTACCACAAATGATCGACATATTTGTTGGGTGTCAAATATTTATGGGTCCGTCCAGAAATTTATATTGTGATTAAACTTAAAATGAATTATTAAGCTATATATAAAAAAATGACTCTGTTTTATCATAAACGATAAACGGTTACATAGATGTATTGAAATTAGCCAATCATTATTAATTACGGAAATCTATTTCTGAAATATAGACATTTTTATTTAGCTTGATATGTCTTTCTAAGTTATTCACAAAATAACTTTATGAACGTATCCATAAATGTTTGTTAATCAACAAATATGTCGATCTTGTCATAGTGACACTATTTTGCATTTTTTTTAATCTAAATACGCGATAATCCGAATATTGTGGATATATGTTGTCGATTCGAAACATTTATTTAATACGTTTTTATAATTTAAGGGGACTCGAGTATACCGTACCTGCGGAACGAACATCAAATGTTTTACAGGTAAGAATAGTTTGTATGGGAAAAAAAAATTGTTGTTTTTATACTATTTTTGTCGCAATTTCTTCCATATTTTCTCAACATTTAAACTTTCACTGGACTTCAACAAATATTTCGAAACCAAAATTGGCCAAATCTGTTCATCCGTTCTCGAGTTTTTGCGAGACTAACGAACAGTAATTCATTTATATATGTACATACATTCATGTTTACAATTTATACGACAGTAATAATTACTAATAATTCATTGCAATTGTAGTTCCTGATTATTTAGGGAAAACAAAAAAAAAACTATAAATCAAGACTTCAAATATTTACGTAAGATGTATTTTATTATAATTATTTTACTATATATATATATATATATATATATATATATATATATAATAATAATAATTGTATAATAAAATATACAGTAAAAAAGTTATATTTTTATATATACATATTCATATGCGATATGATGTCATATAATTATTTTATTACATTAAGATAATTATGTGTATGTATATATATAGTAAAATATCGAAATAAATATACCATTACAAAAATAAAATAATCATCAAATTATATAATTGCATTCCTCTAAAATAATAAAAAAAAAACAATATCTTTAGCTAGCCCAAATCTGCACACTACTGCAGTACATGTTCATAATGGCGCCATTTTAATTGACCGCCATTGCAATTCCATCTGAGATATGAGGCATTTTGACCCCCTCTGCTCTCATCTGTTTTTAATAAAAATAAATGTGTTTAGTATCAGGAATATAGTTTTTTTCAAGTTTTGAATAATGTAATGAAAATGTTATGTGGTTTCGTGGTAAAATAGTAAATATTACCATATTATATGTTCAGTGAAAATGAGTGTTGTAATTACAATATAGGTTGGGCAACTTTCGAATTATATTCCCGTTAGAATATAAAGTCTGTGATAATGTGAGTATTTAATGTGTAATCATAATCTAATTGTTAATCGAAGAAAAAATACAGTAACATGGTAAATATAAACTTTCAGTAAATTTTACGAAGTTTTTGGCAAGGGTGCGCTTTGCGATGAAATAGAAGGAGAGCCCACGATGCTAAATTGGGATTTACTCGAGCGTCATAGAGACCTATTGAGTTGCGAAGCTTAGATGATAGAAAAGAAAAGGAAAAAAATGTCATATAATATATACCTTTTCATCGGTGGGGGAAGCGACTACAGATTTTCAAAAATGAAAAAAACTGTTGCATGGACATGTTCGAGCGCGTCAGATATTGATGGCATCCATGTCCTACATATTTATAAAAATGTAAGTATGTTAATCTGACTGTTTCCATGGTGGGGGTGGTCGTTCGTAAGGATTGAAAGTGAAAAAAAATTTAATCGAGCGCGTCAGATTTTCTAAGGGGATGTTAAGTGAACCTCAAAAAAAGCTCTTATATACTAATCTGACGATTTGGATGTGACGCAAACTCGCGGGCATTATTAGAATATGCAAAAAAAATTCGCCATTTTGAAATACTCGAGCGTATCAGATTAAGATATATATGGTTCATCTTTATGCCCTAGACGTGCTGTCTCATAATCTGACGATTATCTGGAGGGATTCGCCTAATCTGGTAATTAAAAAAAATATTTATTTTTTTAAGTAATTGAACTTAATTAATTTAAAAGCTCAAGAAATAGCATGCAAATACAAAAAAGGTTGTTTTAAGTAGAATACATTTATAAGAAAATAATAAAAAAAATTGCGTATTTTTTTATTATCATCATCGGTCGAATCATCTTCCTCCTCTGGCTCGATTTCATCCTCAGATGGGAAAAAAAGCGCGCAGAGAGGTGCAGCTGCACGCATTTAACTTTATCGATGAATTTTTGTTACTTCGCATGCAAGAAACAAGCGTCAATTGCATCCGTCGGCGTTGATTTCGCAAAGACAGGTAACGTTTGACGAAAATCACCTGATAGCATTAAATAATACACCTCCTATTATATTTGTGTTGTAGCGTAAATCTTTAAGTGTTCTAGTGATTTTCTATGGGCCATTGTGCTATTGTTCCATATAATGGCTTTTGCACTGTTTCAATATTTGTCCACGTGCTGATGATTTTGTAATGTCATATACCGGGAATTCATAGTCAGCTACATTTAATGTTAATTTTAAACCAGAATGCTCTGTTCGTTCACCATCCATAAGTGTTGCCGCTATCCCAGATGATGCCAAGGCGAGAACAATTTATTTGCACGGATTTCAGCTAGAATTGAATTTATCAAAAATGTTTTTCCAGTGCCGCCAGGTGCGCCTAAAAATATACCATCTTGCTTTTTTTTTTATAATAAATAATAATCTATTATTATATTATATGCTTGTTTTTGATTCTCAATAAGTGTTTGTTCTGTTGTGTGTAAAGCCTCAATTCGTCGATATTATAATTTGTTTCTTTTAAAAATTCACTGTTAATAGCATCCAAATGATTTCGTTTATGAGATTGAACATCTAGTTGTATTAACGTTTGGTTAGATTTTGCCAAATATTTATATTCTATCAATATCAAAGCTTTGTTAAAAATTTCTTCGTTAAAATTAGTTTCTATATGTGAGTTTTGCTATCGTAGTTCAGCCAAGATGTCATCGTTCGTATGTTCTCGATATTTTAGCGATAGTCGATTTGGATTAAAAGGATTACATGTCGTTAATATAATCGCGATTAGCTCACGAATTTGATTTGCTGTTGTAGTTTGGGCTGCTTCATTCATAGCTAATTCCCAATGATTATCGTTTTCTAGTAGACCCAATCTTCGAGATGCTTCGCTTGACAGTTTTTAGATTTTCAAAGCACGTTGTGCCACGAATAGTGTGAAGTGAACTTGATTAAAACATTCAGCGTTTTTTGGATGCACGTGTAGACTCGTCCACTGTGTTACTCTTGAACACTCCATCATGTCCTTCTACTGGCATTCCACGTTTTCGAGAATTAAATTGTTTACTTGTATCCCACGTATAATAGCTTAGTACTTTTGGATAAAGCAAAATCTTAGCAAATGGATTTTTCTGGCATAGTTCAAAAAATGCTGTTAAAGTTGTTTGTGTTGGTGCTTCCGTCGCAACGTTTGTGCCGTTTCTGTAGTGAAAAATACATGTTGTCCATTTTCTAAGTGGACGGATAAATGGAGAACCGGCGCCTCTAGATCGTGTATTGAAAAATTAAAAATTCGCCAATTCGTTTTGTTGTTATTAATGTAATGACCCATTTGATACTGTACTATCTTATCATGCTGGCTTTCTTCGGTTATTGTAAAAACAGGCATATCACTGCCTTTATACATTATTTATCGATTTTACAGACAACATTAACATGGGCATTGAACATTTTAGATAAAAGTGGATTATATGGAGCCACCCATCGATTGTTAACTTGAATTTCTTCATTGCCTCGTATTTTAATTGTAGCAGTAAATCCGCCTTGTTTTGGAGACCGAAGTCTGTATTTCAAATATCCGTCTTCGCATGTGACCTTTTCGTTCAAAAATGGCTTCGGGTAACGATTCGTACATTTTTATCTTTCATGCACGATGAACTTCTATTTAGTTTACCACACGGGCCATGAATCATGTTTTTTACGATTATATTATAAAGATTGGGATCTTTTTCCGAATTTGAAAACTCAGCCTTGATGATATCGTCTATTTGATTCGGTTGAATTTTATTTTGAAACCGAATTGAGTTGTGAGAATGTGTTGTTCTCGTTTCTGTCATTTAATTGAAAACATCCAGCAAATAACAATACCAAACATTTTATTTTTCTCGATGGCGTCAATAAATTTGATTTGTTTTTGACGAAAAACTTAGGCAACAATATCATGTCGATCGCTAACTGTCTGTTCATATTGTAATGCTTCTTTAATTTCCACCCATGATGAATTACATGTAAATGTTATAAATATATCTGGTCGGCCGTGTTTTCTGACATAAGTTATCATATCTTGAGCATATTCATGCATGTGACGTGGACTTCCAGTAAACAAAGTTGACAAATTTTCCCATGTTATCGACGTTTCCATCATTTAACGTAGCATCTCTTAAATGGACGTATTTATCCGACCGCAACTTTCGTTGATTATTACTTGTTACAGTTCGTTTTTTTTGTAACGTTTCTTTACTTCTTCTATTTTCCACTCCATGTTGATCAGGAGATTGACGATTTCTAAGAGTTCTATTCGGGATAGCACTTCTTCGTTTATATGTGACCTTTCTTTTTCGGTTAAATTTTCTCTAATGCTTTTCACTCCTTTACGAATATTCGAAAGTGGTTGTTTTTCTTTTCTCTTTTTTTCGTTTTCTTTTGTTGTTTTTCTGTTTCAGTTCAACGTGCTACTTTTCTTCTCTTTGAATCCACTTGAGGTTTTGTAAATATTTTTTTCGCTTTGGCATTGTGTATATGTAATGTAATAAAGTTATACAAAATTAATCTCTTGATTGTTATTATGATGACACTGACGAAGTCACTGAATTTCGGTTCATATATCATAATACACCGAAATTTCTACTACCAGAACACTAGAATATTTAGATAGTTTGTTCTTTTTCACTTGTCAAAATCACTTGAATTTGTTTAATTACTGTTCACTCTCAATTTCGATCGATCTTCTCTCGACTGCAAACACGATCAAACTGACGAAAAGTTACTGAGTTTCGGTTTATACACTATCGGATATTGAACTTTCTCGCACCAGAACACTAGAATATTCAAATAGTTCGTTTTTCTTTCACTTGCCAAAATCACTTGAATTTATTTGATTACTGTTCACTCTCAATTACAACTAATCTTCTCTCAATTGCAAATATGATCAAACTGACGAAAATTTTTTGAATTTCGATTTATTTACTTTCATACATCGAAATTTCTACCACCTAAACATTTAAGATTATTCCCAACAATTATAGCTTATTTTAAATTTTTTAAATATTTTTAAATTATTTCCAATGTTCTTGATCGTTCTGGAATATTAAAGAACATTTTAGAGCTTTCAAAATTATTTCCGATAGTGACAGACCACTCTGGATCTTTATAAATTTTTTTGATGATAGTGGATTGTTTTAGAATATTACGATAAAATCTACAAAATTTTAGAAGGCCTTATGAGTTAGAGAAAATATTCCTTATCGACTTTAACAGTTGCACACATTTTGGAACTTTCTAGAGTATTCCAGAATTTTTAGAACTTTCTAGAACATTCCAGATTTTATCTATTCTTATAAGAACCTTGTTGAAAATGCGCACTGAGAGCTCTCTTGAATGAATTCGTAACTATGTAATTGGCTGATGATTTACGAAATCACGGTATATTTTTATTTCTAGTAATAAGTTTATATCGATTATTTTTTCTTAAATGTTTGTCAATTTTTTCATATATGTACTACATTTTCATATGTAAACTAAGATGCCAGAGTTTAAATTTTCTGAAATATTATTCTATTGTGTTTGTCATGTTGATTTATTGACTGAACAAAATTTTAAATGGAAAATGCATAACTATATTCGGTTTTACATCTATGACTAACTCATAATAAAAAACCAAGACATGTATTATGCGTTATAAGAGTTCTAAGTCACGTAGTTGATTTAAAATGAATGATCATGAGAAAGGAAAGTAAATTTTTACCCACGAAACAATCTCGTTTTTTAGCGTTCCGGGTCAAAATGGCAAAAACGGAACCTTTTAGTTTCGTCATGTCCGCTCGTCCGTCCGTATGTCACACGCATTTTATTCAAAAATACAAGACGTATATTGAAGAAATTTATAGTGTAGGTGTCTTCAGCGCCGGCCTGAAGTAAATTTTAGAATGGAGCGAGATCCAATTTAGCGCCTCTCCTGTTTGCTCCTAATAATATGTACCTACACCAATTGTCAGTGCAAAGTAAGTATGGAACGCGAAGATCTCCACCATACTCTGGAGTGACCAATTGAAAACCCAGGCGCAATAACGTCTACGGTCGACTATGATTTTAGAAGTAATAGAATCCGGGAGTACCTGGACACCGGTTAGCGAAGCTTTTAAATGAAATTAGACTGGACAAGTGAGTCGTAGTCGTAGGGATGACGACGGCTGGAGCACACGCTTTCTCCAATGGCAACCTTGGACGGGAACACAAAGCGTCGCGGGCAGGCAGTGGATCCACGTCCTCGAGTATCGAAAGAATTTGATCAATTAAATTCCCTATTTTCGAGTAGAACAATCCCTTTTTTGGGTTGATGGTATTTTTTTTTGAAATCTATTCTTTTTCATAAGTAACATGGAACTTTCAGTCAGGATTACTTCTTTGTTAAATTCCTAAATAATGGCATTACACACCTCGTGGTATCAATAGGAACAGTTGGATTTAAATGATAAACAAAGTGAGTAGGAAATATTTAATTATTAAGAAAATCACTTTGTTTTTATAAAGCAGTCTTATTTTACAAATTGAAATTAACAAATAAATTATTTATTCTTTAAATAAAATATAACTACGTTGTATTGGTGAGATTGAGGTCAATAAGCATATTAACCAACTTTGGTACTGATACTAGTTATATAGAACCGATATGAGTAAGAAATATTAAATTATTATATATATATTTTTTTAAAGTGGTTCCTTGCATTATTTTACAAACTAAGGTTAACAAATAAATCCTTTATTTTTCAAATAAAATATAACTAACTTTTACGGGTGAGATTGAGATCAATAATTTTGGTAATGCGTTTTAGTAATTGGACTAACGTTCTAATTACCAAACAATTACTGGCACTAAGAAATGAGAATGATAAAGCGCTGCCTAAGTACGTTTCTTATGATGTCCTTATATGACAAGGTTTGAGCTGTATCATTTTCAATGGACAGCAAAGCCAGATCAGAAAGCTTGTCTTCTGCAAGAGTTGACCTAAGGTATGTTTTAATTAGCTTAAGCTTGCTAAAACTCCGTTAGCTTTTGGCCACCGTAAACGGAATGGTTACAAAAATTCGGAGCGCGGTCCAAACATTAGGGAATGTATCTTGCCAATTATTTGATGTTATGATCTGAAGGACTGCTTTTGGGTGACCTTTATCAATATTTAAAAACTTGCAAACAAATGATTTCTCTCGAAAGGTCCAATCCCGAAATATCGCATTTATCGTCATGTGTTAGTATTTTCTCCAATTTTAGGCATGCTTCCTTCAAATTGTCATTGGTCTTATTCAAATCATAGAGAAAATTCCAAGAGTCATTAATTATAGAAAGTTGCATGAAGCGCGTCTCTATCGAGTTTATGGCGGTATCTAGCATAGGATAGAAAACATTTGTTCTAAATAATATTTCTGAATCCGTTGGTGCGTTATCTTCATTTTCATATGAGAACATTTTCTTCTTTTTACGTGCACGGATTGGTTCAAATTTCAGGATCATTTCAGTTTGTTCAGCTATATCTCTAGCTGCAATAAGAACCTTTGTTAAACTTTCATCTTTATATTCTTTCAAAAAATTTAAACATTTCTCCATCATTTTTGTAGCATCTGAAAGGTCTACGTGCTCTCATTACATAGATTTGCTGACAAGATTAACGTGGAATAAAACGTCGTACCAAATGATTAAAGAAAGCAAAAATTTAAATTTTTCAAAATTAACTGCAAGCGATTTTGCTTCCGAACTTGCAACTGGATCAGATGATTGTTGATATTCTTCTTCTAAGGCATTTTTTATTTCAGTGTACTGGTACCGCACCGCTTGCAAGCTGTTGTCTCTACTTTCCCGTCGTGTATCGCATACCTTTTTTAACGTTAAACTCTTCGCATATTTTGAAATAACTTCCCACCTCTTTATTGAGTTTGAAAAGAACACAAACAAGCGCTAAAGAATACCAAATAATGAAACTGTTTTGACTGATGATTTAGCTGCATCGGCTACGACAAGGTTACGACTATGGCAGCCACAAGGATTAAAAAACGCCCTGGGAAACTTTGTAGTAATGCGACTCTGAACTCCTTTTTGCTGTCCAACCATGTTGGCCCCATTGTCGTAACCTTGTCCTCTGCAATCGTTCATATCAATGTCTTATTTATCGACTATTTCGTCCAAAAATATGCTGGTTAGTCCTTCTCCACTGGAGTCTGTCACAGGTTTATAAGCCAAAAAGCATTCACGCCCACGAGATTCATCAACATCGAAAAACCTAAATGTGTGACTCATTTGTTCAGCGTGACTTATATCGGGAGTACAATTTAAAATGATCGAAAAATATTAGGCTCTTTTAATTTTTGATATAATATGCTTTCTGACTTCATTTCCTAGTAAATGGATTATTTCGTTTTGTACATTTTTATTGAAATACTAGTGATAAGTTTTCTTGTGTATAATTTGTCGCAAATGTTCGGTCATGACTGGTTCAAATTTTTCCAATAATTGGACTAAGCCGAGAAAGTTGCCATTTTTTGGTGTATTTAGTTTGTCACTACTACCACGAAAAGACAGGTTGTGTTCTGCCAAAAAACAAGCGTGATTGCTACTATTCTTTCCAGTACAGAAAACCATCTAGATTTTTCACTCTCCAGTTGAAGTTGAAGTTCTTTGTCAATTCCAGAAAATGTCACTAATCTTTTTGAAGTTTCATGCCACATTGATAAAGCCGACTGGTGATCATCAGAATTTTCGTGGGTCTTCAGAACTGAGGAAACGTGTGACCAATCTTCAAAGCCCGCATTACCAAGTTTACAAGATTTAGATCGGTTAAATATATAGCAGCAAAAACAATAAATCAATAGACTTTGAATATATTAACCATTTCCGATCATATATTTCACCATTTGGCATGACTCGTTTAAAGTGCGTATTAGAAAAATGGCGCCCTTTTTCATTGCATGGGTACTCTTTGTCTGTCAATTTGCCATTGTGTGGACCCTGTAATATGATGAGGTCTATTGTTTTGGAGGACAAGGATGACGGCCACTGAGCGATACCCACAGAAAATTCAGTTGTAGTCGTTGTTTCTATCTCTAGTATATCCTGAGTCTCGGTAACATTAATAGGTGTTTCTACGTCGGGTATATCCCGAATCTCGGCAATATTATTTGAAGAAATCTTGTAGTGTTCGGTTGATTGACTTGAACATGGTTTTTCTTCAATTTTAAGGTATTTGGCTAACTGTTGGGCGCTCCTTTCATATCAACAACTCTTTGTTTTTCGCTAAGTTTCTATGATCCTGACGATTTTTTGGGTGCTTGCGACATTTTTACTGGTGTTACTAAAACAAATAAAAAGAAGGTTAATATAGCTTGCGCTATCGAATACTCGTACCAAATTACATCATCATAACCAGCGATAGAAAAATGCAAAGCGGCTATTTTATTTACGTAAATAAAGAAATGTTAAATAAGCATTTTATACCGTGCATAGTTTGTTATGATATCTAACATAAACAATAAGAGGAACCGTGTCTGTAACTTTGGTATTACACAAATTTGTTTTTTCTAAGCGCTTACTCCAATGAAACTAATCATAAAAGTTTGTTTTTTTGGAAGTGTTCGTCTATCTGTCCCTTACTCATTTTGTCTGCGTATCACGGTAAAACGACTGATTTAAATGTGATCCTATTTTTACCAAAGAATATTTTGAAGGACTACCTGTGAAATATCATTACGATGACTTTTAAAACGCTTGAGTACTTTTCGAAAATTACATGAGAACAATCGGTAGTCCCGCCATTCAAGTGCTTAATCAGCCATAGGTTTCCATCCCTTGTCCGTCTAGGCGCCGCAGTCATACTTCAAAATTCAATAATTTGTCAAATAGTCGAATTTTAATGCAGACGGAGCCGCAAGCACAGCTAGTATAATTTTATCAATGAAAATTTGCGGTAGTCTCGCGTGCCCCATATATTGCGTTTTCCATAACAAAGGAATCTACAATATTATACAAACATGTATAAACATTGTAGATGCATATCATAGGTGTCTCAGTCATAAATAAAAGAATACCATAATAACTACCTAGCTTATTACTTACACGTCCGTCCGCCGACAAGTTTCACTTTACTAAGACGAAAGCACAGGACTACTCCCGGGCAGAACGCACATAAATACAATCACAGCCGGCGGCAGCGCCCAGCTATAAACTAACTAAATTGCGGGGTGAGGTTAGATGTGGTGCCCCGCGCCCAGCCACGCCGCCCGCGTACTATTCGCGCGCGTCTCGTTCATCTCGGCTTAAAATATAAACAATCGAAAAAAAATAATTCTTCTATTTTTCTTTACCATTTAGGCGCTCTCTAGGATTTAGCGCCTGGAGTGACTGCTCCGTTCGCCGTATGGGCGGGCCGGCCCTGGGTGTCTAGTATAAGCTGCTACTTAGTTTGGTGGTTAATAACAAAAATAAATATTTCTAGGGGGGCATTCCATACATCTAAAAGAAGCTGAAAAAAAATTTTTTTTCAGCAAACATAACGTGTGGTACATATTTCGACAGTTCTTTTAAAAAAAATATGGTTTTAAGTAATTTTTCTGATTAAGTGAATAATTTCCGAAATAATCGGTCCGAAAGTAGCAGAAATTGTGTCCCCCCCTTTATTTTTCTAAGCCGTGACTTCTAAAATATGACAGAAATAACGAAGGTAACGTTTAATAAACACTTTCAACAAAAATTATTTTGAACATGATCATACTGTTTTTGAGATACGATCCTTTGCTGAAGCACTTTAGTTTACACTACTTTATTAGTAATAATCGACATACCTACTGTGTTTTCTAGTTAGAGACGACTAAAGTGTTTATGCAGGGCCGCGCCGCTCCTGTGAGCGAAGTGTGCGGCGCACACAGGCGCCGAGACGATAGGGGCGCCGCTATCGAAATTATTTTTGTTACTCTTTCAAACAAACATATTTCTTTGTAGTGGAGTATCGATAAGTAAGTAGGTATAATAGGCGCAACAAATGCCTCGTAAACAACAAAACATAATATTGCGCTTATTGTACGAGTCTCCGAGATAATATTCACGTTTGTGGTTTAATTTTACGCGGGTTTTAGTTTACAATAATTACGAGCTCAGCGTTAAAATCAAAAGAGCCGCCATGAGTTTGTTTGAATGAGTTTATGAACGCAACCCGACCGATGCGATGCCTGCGACGCAAGGGTGGGGTCACGGGATTCCCGACAGCCGACTTTAAGAAACAGAGAGCCAAAACCATTGATTGAACAGTCATTCTTTCGAAAGTGTGGGCAAGGTGCGCATTAATTTTTATAATAAGAAGAAGTTCTAGCACTAAAACAATAAATAGTTTGTGTGTTACTGATTGGTTTAACGTGTTTCACGATGAGTGATAGTAATCAAGATAAAAAGAAATTATCTGGTTACCAGAATTTAATAAGGAAAAGAAAACAAGAAGAAGAACGTGATAAAAATACATCTAAAATATTTTACGGCTCTACCATCCACTTCCAAAGAATCATTAGAGACAGAAACCAGTCATGTTATCGATGAAGGTGTTGTAGAATCTGATTCAAAAACGCTTCATATAGTGGTATGTGCTTTATGTAATTTCTGTACAAATAAATATAACTTTAGTCTGTTTGTGATGTCAAGATAAAAAACACTTTTCTTTTTAATTCCTGTCAGTCTTTTCTTAATCGTCGAAACGCCTCACCGATTTGATGTGGCGGATAGATGCCGTGACTGTTTTATTTTATACAACTAATCGCTGCCGGAAATTATGGGTTCGATTCCCACAAGGTGCTTTAAAAAACTTTTGTGTTTGTGTATATGTATATGTATTTATTTGCAAAAGCTATAAAGCACATTTGCACGTCAGTTGTCTAGTATCCATAATTACAAGCCCTGCTTAGTTTGGGACTAAACGGCGGAGTTTAATTGTCGAGAAATATTCATTTATTTATTTATTTTATTTACCTATATTTATTATACATAATTATTCATTGATAGATAAATCAGTTTATTCAGACAAGTAGATTAGATATGTACGAACAATATTATGTTTTGTTTGTCTGTCTTTAATTTAAGATCATGCCGCCGAAGTTACGTCCGTGCCTCTGCCTGATACTGCTGATACACCATTGTCACCGCCAAGACAATTACCGTCACTAATACCAACTTTTTCCAAAGATGACCCTGGACTCTGGCCAGAAGTTTTAAATGCTACTTTGATCCAGTATCTAACAGAAAATCCGATTAAACAAATTAAACAATATAATTTTCCGCGTGATTCTTCGGGGCGAAAATTTTCCGAGTATTATTATGAAAGGCATTTAGGAAACGGTGAAAAGTATCACAGAGAGTGGCTGCTGTATTCAGTGTCCAAAAATGCCGTTTATTGCTTCTGTTGCAAGCTATTTGAATCAAAACATAAAAATAAATTCTGCGAGGAGTTAATGATTGGCAACATCTAGCTTTGTATTGCAGCAGACATGAGAAAAGTTCTGCTCATTTCAATAATTATAAAAATGGACAGATTTGTGTTACGCTCTTAAAAATAAAAACACTATTGATAGTATACAACAAAACTTTTAGAGGTTGAAAAGCAGCGCTGGTACGATGTGATCAAAGAATAATATATGTGGTCCAATTTCTAAGTACACAAAATATGGCTTTCGTGGCCAAAGCAAAAATTATACGATCGTAACAATGGTAATTTTTAAAATGCATTGAAATGTTAGGAAAATTCGATCTTTCAATGACTGAACACATACGACGCGTAACAAATGATTCGGATTTCAAAATATGCCGACTTATCTCGGAGATAAGATCCAAAATGAAATCATTTACATACTCGGTAACCAAATTCAACAATTTATTTTAAATTTATGTAAAATTAATAAATATTTTCAATAATACTGGATTGTACTTCTGACGTTTCACACGTAGAGCAAATTAGTATTATAATAAGATTTGTCAATTTTAACACAGAAACTAGAAAGTTGGAAATAAGGGAGCATTTCCTAGCCTTCTGTCCAATTATCGATACAACTGGCGCTGGATTAACGTCATTTATAATAGAAAACTAGACAAAATTAATTTGGACATAAACAACTTGGGGACAGGGCTATGATAATGGATCAAATATGCGCGGTAAGAATAATGGTCTTCAAAAAGATTGCTGGATTAAATCCCGCTTTCTATGTACCGTGCGCTAGTCATAGTTTAAATTTGATAGTAAACGACGCTGCCAATCTCAATCATCATACAACTGGATTTTTAGTATAGTGCAAGAATTATATAAATATTTTCATCCTCTACCAAAAGATGGGACTTATTAAAAAATATGTCATAAATCTGACATTAAAACCATTGTCTGAAACAAGATGGTCAAGCAGAATAGATGCTATCAAACCGCTGTTTACAAATTTACCAGAAATTTATGATGCATTATATGAAATATCAAATGGTGTATCATATGATCAGAAGGCAAAATATGACGCTAAATGTCTGGCAGAATAAATATGCTCCTTTTCATTCATTTGTTCACTAAATATATGGCATATAGTATTGACAAAAGTAAATTTTGTGAGCAAAATCTGTAGTCCATGGATATGAATATACAAGTTGCTTTAGATGCTTTAATGGAATTAAAGAAGTTTTTGATAAAAATTAGAACCGACGCAAATTTTGAAGAAATTGTAAATGATGCCATAAAATTGCCGAAAAATTAGATGTCGAGGCTGAATTTGAAACTTCAGATCCAGACCCTAAGACGTCGTAAGACTCAAAGAGTTTTGATTATGAACACGAAGACCACACTATAAATGATCCGAAAATCGCTTTTAAAATTAATGTATTTTTATATATTGGATCAAGCTTTATCCTCCGTAGACGAAAGATTTAATTTATTGAATAATCAAAATGACGTGTTTATTTTTTATTTAAACTAAGTGATGACCAAGAACAAACTCAATTAAGAATTAGCTGTCATCGTTTGCAGGAAAAACTTACAGCAAATGATTCATTGGACATTAACGCCGATGATTTGTGTGAAGAAATTATGTCTTGTCAGTCTTTTCAAAAATTAAATAATGATGTGGTGAAAATTCTCGAATTTATATATTTAAACAATTTGACAGCTGTATGCCTAACATCACAATAGCATTACGAATTTTGCTAATTATGCCAGTTACCATAGCAAGCGCAGAAAGGTCCTTTTCTAAATTAAAACTAATAAAAAATTACCTGCGCTCAACAATGAGCCAGGAAAGATTAACAAATTTAGCAACAATATCCATAGAGGAGGCCATATTAGACCATATGGACATACACGAAACTATTAAAGATTTCGCTAACAAAAAAGCTAGAAGAGTGGAAATAATATAATTTAAATATGTTTATGTATATTCTTACACATTTTAGACTCTTGTTGTTTTATTAACATAGCATACGTAATAGTTAAATTAGTATTATTAGAAAAAAGTCAGTTATTTTGTTATTAATATATAAGTATACGATTAGATAGAACATCATAAATAAAGTATATAAAATTCGCGTTTTATTTTTCGCTGTAATTGGAAGCGGAAATGAACTGGTTTTACCTATTTAGGAAAATATTATCTAATTATATAAAACTAGAGAACATTTATTTCGGTCAAAGTTAAATAATAAAAAATAAGTTGAAACATTAAGATTCATTGAAAAAGAGGCGCTTCATAGGTTTCACACACAGGCGCTGTGGGGAGTCGGCGGACCCCACAATGTTTATGATTTTTTGTGCATTAAGCTTATGGAAAAAAGAGATGTAACAACGCAATATTCTTCATCTTTAGTGCATTTTTTTAATACTGGTTTCGAAACTCTATAATGAGCATGGTGCGACATGCTCTTGGCCAGTTTTCCTTAACTGTTTCAATTGATTTGCGAAAAGTATATATAACAAGGCAGCTTCACTTTACAGTGAGTAATTTTCTTACATGCAATTATATCTAAAATGACCGAAAGAAATGAGGGTTTGTTTTATTAAGCTAATAAATATTTTACTAAAATATAATAGAAATAGTATAACAAAAAAAAGAGAAAATAATGATGTATTGAATTTAAATTAAAATTGTAAAATTATAATATTTAAAATTATAATAATATAAGAACTGAAAAATCACATTTATGATTTATATATATATATATTTAAAACAGACTATAAGTAAATAATAAAAATTATTGAAGTTAAACATCTTTATCGGCGTATGGAGAAATTTTATAGCAATGTAACGTTTTCTGTTACGCCATCTTTATTTCTGGGTAACATTTTCCGTTACGCGCCATATTTATTCAATGTTATGTCATCGTGGCATAAACATAACTTTGTTACTAAGACCACCACAATCACATATACTTTCTGTCAACACCTAGATCTATTTACAGTTTGTATATGTACATTTCCTATTATCTAACCGAGAACTTTTCAACCAGGACATACGACTATATTTCACATTTTTCATTGTTGTTGTGAATGATTTTTGTAATGTAGCGTTCGATAAATTTTCTACAATTCTATGGCCCTTTATAACATCGCATTAATGAAAAGTTTTACACTATCCTTCTACGGCACATATACCAAGTCTCCTACATGGCTTTCGAACATTTCTATTTCTGAAACTCAGTAGTGACGTGAAAATAATATTTCAATTAAATTTGATTGGCAGAAAAATTTGTAAAGTTATTGGCAAAAAGAATAAAAGATATTTATTCTAATTCCGGTGGATTCTAACAGAAGTAAGTAATTAAACCTTTTAACATTCCAACACGTGGGTGTGATTACGGTATTTATTTTTTTTAAAGAGGTCATTTCAGGTTATCCTTAGTTTTTGATTGTAAATATTAGTGAGTTAAGCCATTAATTACAAAAATATATAATAACGATAACAATAATAGTAATAATTCTGTTTAAAGTAAAGAAAAAAATAAAATAAAAATTTACATAAACTAAATATGTGGCGCCATCTATTAGCATGAAAAGGTAACTCTTCGCCTGCACCTAAAAATTCGAGCAAATGACATTTCTGGAATGTAATTCTTCAGTTGTGTCTTTAATTAAAATCTAAGTAATTAAAATAGAATTTGAATAAAACTGAAAGCGAAAATAACTCTAAAAATAATTTCATACATTTTTATTCAGTTTATTCGTAAAATCCAGTAATTTCAAAATAGAAAACTCTCAAATCACATCTAAAACTTCGGGTGACGATTCGAGAATCCCGCCAGTTAAGTATATAAGCAGGCACACTCGGCGCTGCAGTCAATCTTCTTTTCAAACGCTTATAGTAAACATCGAGATATAAAATTGAAAGTAAAGCTTTATACTATCAATTGCTGAGTAAATTATTCAATAACGTTCTTTATTGTGATTCTAAGTGAGAGTAATTATTTTTATCATTGAGTAAAACATCTAAAGTAAGTGAATATTTGAGTTGTAAAGTGAAACAAATCTCTGGAGTGAAATACAGATCTGAGGGGCTCCTCCTCGAGCCATGGCTCTATTCCTGTGGTGAGCTTACATCCTGTGGGGCTCCTCCTCAGCCAGAATCTATTCTTCTGAGAGTTTACATCCTGTGGGGCTCTCCTAGAGCCAGAATCTATTCCTGTGGGTGAGTTTACATACCTGTGGGGCTCATCCTAGAGCCAGTATCAATCTTCTTGAGCAAATCAGCTATTGGTGACTTCTAGACGAAAACTCACCGTATTCAAGGCCTGGTTTATCTTTTCACCTTGCAAGGTAGCGGGCAAGCTCCCTTGTGTGGTACCTCCTGAGAAAATCTGCATTACAAGGCTGGTTTACAGGTTCAACTTGTCTAGCACTTGCAAGTTCCCTTGAATACATTCTAGAAGTCTTCCTCTTTTACTTTTTCCTTCCTGTGAGTGAGTTTACATCCTGTGGGGCTCCTCCTCGAGCAGAATCATTCCTGTGGTGTGAGTTTACATACCTGTGGGGCTCATCCTAGAGTCAAGTCCTTCTCTGTGAGTGAGTTTACATCCTGCGGGGCTCATCCTAGAGCCAGTATCAATCTTTTCTTGAGCAAATCAGCTATTGGTGACTTCTAGACGAGAAACTCACCGTATTCAAGGCCTGGTTTATCTTTTTCACCTTGCAAGGTAGCGGACAAGTTCCCTTGTGGTACACTCCTGAAAATCACCGTACCCAAGGCTTGGTTTACGGGTTCAACTTGTCTAGCACTTGCAAGTTCCCTTGAATACATTCTAGAAGTCTTCCTCTTTTACTTCTATTCCTGTGAGTGAGTTTACATCCTGTGGGGCTCCTCCTCGAGCCAGAATCTATTCCTGTGAGTGAGTTTACATACTGTGGGCTCATCCTAGAGTCAGAGTCTATTTCTGTGAGTGAGTTTACATCCTGCGGGGGCTCATCCTAGAGCCAGTATCAATCTTTTCTTGAGCAAATCAGCTATTGGGCTTCAGACAGCTCACCGTATTCAAGGCCTGGTTTATCTTTTCACCTTGCAAGGTAGCGGACAAGTTCCCTTGTGGTACACTCATAATCACCATTACCAAGGAGGCTTGGTTTTACAGGTTCAACTTGTCTAGCACTTAAAGTTCCCTTGAATACATTCTAGAAGTCTTCCTCTTTTACTTTTCAGCTTCTTTTCAGGTCTAGTTGGGTTTCAGCTACGAGACACTTCACTGAATCAAGAGAGTATTACAACCACACACGCAATTGAGTGTCCAGAGGGTTAACTTCAAGAGTATTGTGCTTCCAATGCCTATATTTTTGTGATCATAAAGTGGTAATCGTATTTGTGCGTTCAAATCATTAACATAACTTTAATTTTGTAAATTGAGTTTGTGATAAATAAATCTAAGAAAAACGGACTCTCTACCTCTTATCTTTTCAAATTCTATTATATTAATGAAATGCTATAATCTTAGTATGAAAGGTGAAATAATTATTATTATTTTTATCCATGTCTATGATAATAAAAGCCTTTTATAACTTTATCTAATTTAGTTTTATTCAACCAATTTTCTGTGAAGTTGTAAATAGTAAAATCATTTTCGAAAAATGATGTCATAAAGAAGTTTCTCTTCTTACGTGTGTACACTAATACACACACACGTTTTTTTTATTATCTAATAGTCTGTTTTAAATATTACGATATAAACACTGTTCTGTTAGAAAATTGAAAATTGTAAGCACTTCATTTATTTACAGTTCAGTTTATTTTACAAATTTAATATGCTCTAAACATAAAAAAATAGTTGCGTATTCTTCTACAACTAATAATTATCTCACTTTTTCTACTCATCAATATGTAGGTACGATCTATGTGTTTACCACACAAGAAGGTAGGTAGGTATGTACCTCCTTCAATTTTTACTCAACACATACCAGTGAATAACAAACAAAAATATTTTTTAGAGTTCTCCTAAGCAAAATGAAATGAAAAATTTTAGACAACTTAAAAGTCGATCAAATTATTACGATAATATAATGTAGAGTTACAATTATTGTTATTTTTGGAGTCGGTGTCTATTGGTAGGTATATTGTAGTGTTTCCTTAGTGACATCGACTCCGAAAATAATAATGGTTTTGTTTTGGAATAGTTTTTTTGAAGTCGCTTATTTTTTTGTTAAAATTTTTGTTTTAGGTCGTTCTACAGTAATTTTAGCACCATAAATGCAAAATGTAAGATAATAAATATTCCTACAACGTAAAATTATTTCCAATGGGTCCGACAACGACGATGACGTAAAAAGAATGATAACGACGCTTAAGAATATGAAACTATAAAAAAATAAGGAAACAAATTTGTTTGTGTTTTCTTGAAATTATGAATATGTTAAAATTGAATGTCTCTTAGTAAATCAGCCTTCAGGAACTTATATTCCATAAAAATGATATTTGCACATATTTTCTGCAATAAATATTGAATAACTTTGAATGAGTTTGAACGCATAGAAATGTTCGCTAAACTACAATCTCGTATGCCATTTATGTTATCTATTGTATCTTTTTATTAATACATATTTTTTTGTGATTGGTAAATAACATATGTAGAATTTTCGCAAAATATTTCATGTTTGACATGATCATGTTATAGATGCTTCAATCGTTTGTCAATCGATGTCATCATTTTATTAATTTCACTCATTTCGATATATTTGTTTGACGGTTACTAAGAAATACCAGATTTTTTTGCTGGTATCGATAAATGACTTCTTAAACATTTTTGATATGTAAAAAAAAGCTATGAACTTTGTCGTATTGTTTTTTATAAATTAGTATCAGGAACCGTTATAGGCATATGACAATTGAAGACGTTGTTTTTTCATGCAAATAGAAAATTCCATTCTCGCGTGAATTTATAATTTTTCCCGTATATTTTTGGCGTAATTTATAAATATATATTGTTTATAAATTTGGTATACATTTTATGATCATTGCTTGCTTTCGAGACACGAGCTGCAATTCTATATTCTGAGACACATTTCGTTTAGCACAAGTAAAAACTGAAAGAAATTGAAGCGAAACTGGTCCAATCACATCACTTACTTTTGAATAATTTTCAGTGAAATATAACCACAAAACACTAAAAATATTGCTTGTTGCTTGATTTAAGCTAACTTCATAAAAATTTTATCGAAATCACTCATAAAAATGCTTATTAATCTCAAAAAAAAAATCACAAAATTATAAGCCACTTTAACTACTAGCTATGTTCTAATTCAAATAATTTGTGTAAATAACACAAAAAACGGTTCAACAATATGAATTCATAGTAACACTATGTACCTAATATCATTTTACTGGCTTTCATTTATCTTCGATCAAAATTTTATTAAAATTAGTTAACAGTGATCAGTCACCGTGCCCTCAGGATACCTGTCGTATACTAAATTATGTAAACAAATTCATATAACAGATAATGCGGGCACGGCCAAATTTGTAAATAAAACGTTATTGTGTGTAATTGTTCATAGTTTATATTGTCTTGTAATAGTTTTAAATTTTTGACATAAAGAAAGGGATGGCAGATCTCCTTCGGGGAGCGCTGATCGGTAGCATAGAAAAGGGGAAGTGCATGTTTGTCTATATAAGCAGGAGCTCGCCTGTACTCCCTTAAGTTTCGGCCGTATCATACGAGTTACCTCCTTCACATCACTTTTGCAGAAGACCACGGAGCGTCCTATTAGACCCGCCCGACGATCTTACCATCAAGATGGAAAAACTTATAGAAGTTAATAAGATGGCTATTGACTAGGAGTAGGGATTAACCCAACCATTACGACCTTTTAAGGTCATCAACCCGGTGTGCCTCCCGCGCGTCCCGGATTCTCCCTTTGAAGTTGCAGTCCGTGCTGTAAATTTCACGTGACCTCCTATGCCGAGGTGCCCGCTTAAGAGGCACCCACAGGGAGGTCACGCGCCGACGACATCACCATGCCGAAATGGCCGCGTTTAAAATGAAGGCGTCATAGTGTTTTGCTTGCGCCACTGCAGACTCAAGTTGTTCAGAAGGTTTTTAGTCTGTGAGAGTCAGACACACCTGTGTGCCCGGGCGCATGGATGTCCCATAAGGGGGTTTTCTCCTCCTTCCCCACCTCTTTCGCACAGAGAGAACTACAAAAAAAAAACGTACTCCCTTGGTTTCGGTCGTTCGGTTCGTTCTTCAGCCGGTTGTTGTCCGGCCCCGTTCTGTGCGATCGCACTGTAGCGCCGGTAAGTGTGTAGCGGTGTTCCGTGTTAGTGTTAAAGTGTGTGTTTATGTGTGTGCAGATGCTGCGACGCCGAGTTACATAGTACTGTGCTGTGCTCTGTGCTTCACTATCATCCGTAAGCTGGGGATACCTAACGGTGTCCACTGGCTCGCTTTCGTTATCGCAAGCGCCTGCGTTCGCGTCCGGCGGTCGCGTATCCGCGGCCCTGTCACCTCACGGTTCTCGCGATTTCGCGTCACTTTATTTATTGATTTAATTATCCGATCCCTCGTGACTGAACGGCCCGGTTCGCGTACAAGTACCGCCGCGTCGGTTTTTTGCGCGCGAAGCGACGAGGACAGTGTGTTATTTTTGACTGAGCGTTTTCATTGTTACCGTTCAATATGGAAGCGAAACTCAAATCATTTTCAGCCGAAAGCGGCTTATTAAAAGACTTCGAGGATTACTCCTCCTCGCCTGCCTCTCCCGATTCCGATTCCGAAATGAATTTTGAAAAAGAACCAAAGTCTATGACTACGGTTCATTATGCGTCAGACGAGTCTGAACTCGATTTCGGCTTTGAAGACTCTAACAGTGAAGAGGAACCGTTTATTAGAGTCCAGAGCCGTAAAGCGTGCCGAGCGAGGCTGGAAGCCTCAGGCGCGATAACCTATGGTTCCGGGTTTTTATGTTATTCTCCGGCCAATAAGGCCAAAACTAATTCAGGGTCTTCACCCTCTCAGGACGCTTCCTTAGCAACCACCCCTACATCCTCGTGGCGCAATGCGGGTGTTAAAAAAATTCGTCAAATAGCCAACCGGATAATAAATCAAAAAAACCCATAAACTCGGAACTCAGCGTCGAAGCTGACGTTGACACGTCCCTCATCTTTACTCATTAAAAATGCAATGAATTGACTGTACCGAATTTAAAACATTGTTATTTCGCATGCATAAAATACCAAAAATGAAAGGCTAAAAGTCCAACCGGAATCGGGCACAGATTTTCGTAATCAGTTCAACTTATTGGATACTATGAAAGCTGCCTATCACACCTACTTCCTAACTTCCTAAAAGAAGAACGTAGTTTCGTATTGTTCTTAAGGGTGTACCGAAGGAATTCTCGCTAAAAAATGTCAAAACAGACTTTCTAGAACAAAAAATTCTTGTGCGGACGGTCCGCCGTGTTATGAATCGTAATCGCGAAACGCTTGACCTCGTACTGGTCTCTGTCGATCCATCAACAAAAGATAACGTGAAAGCTATCTTTTTCAATATTAAGACTGCGTGCCTCCTTTCAGAGATTAAAATGGAATTACCCCACAAAAAAAGCACACCAGGACAGTGTCATAACTGCCAACTTTATGATCATAGTTCTAAGAACTGCTTTAGTATGTGGGCGACAATGGCACAACAGCGTGCACTAAAACAAAAAAACACACGGCCCGCTCGTCTGTGTTCTTTAGCTTTTATCATCAGCCACGCAACCAACTTCACTCAGGATGTCCCGCGTTTCCAAAAATACCCGCATCCATATAGAAACAGTAAAAATAAAAATAACTCTCAGACCGATACCGCGTCGAGCGCCCGCGCGCGCGGTTTTTAAAAATCATAAACATAGTATTGTTTTGACGGGCCGCTGGGTTCCCGCCTAAAATAAATAGTAGTGTTTCTAGGGACACATTAAGTCAAATTATGCCGGTGACATCGATCATCGATATAAATGAGCTCTCAGATCTCGTGAAATCATTTAAGGTCGCTTCAAATCCGGTAGAAAATTGCCAATATTAGCTAAACACGCCTCTCTCGTAGAGACGATCAAAAATAACAAATTTTAAGTCGTTTAAAATAAATCTCTCCTTTTTTTGGAGGAGGTAAAAAATGTCTATCCTGCACACCCTCGCGCCCGTACGCGTGGGTAGTGTGGGACTGAAACCCACTAAAAAATTCCTCCTGAAAGTGAAGTAATTGGGTTGGCTATGCTATTTAGTCGGTCGAGACGAGTCAGATGACAAGTCAGACGACTTTGATAGCTTCACCGAGTGCGGCCGGACGGCACATGCGAGTGCCGACGGCGCGTGACATGCGCTATGGACGACGCCTGGTGTCGTCGGCATAGAATGTCGCAGGAAACCGTCACGGGTCGGTTCCTTCCTCTCCTGCCGGAGGCGGGCGGCGGCCGGGTGGAGTAAGGAGCTTAGGTCGATGACCTGACTAACGGATAGACCTACTCTAAGTCAGTCATGCGTGTCGTTGACGTCATTGGCTTTCAACTGCCGCTGTAAGAGCGTCAGGTGGATCGGTAAGTACGTTTCGTGGCCTACGGATAAGGTGGGTGGGATGCGGCGGTTGATAGTCAACCGCCGCGCGTAAACGCATTGGGATGTGATCCCGCGATGTCGAAGAATCGCTTCGATGCGTCCTTCATATATTTGGAAATAGTGGGGAGTTCTAAGTCCCTATGGAGAATTGAATTACGAACACACCAATGTGCATCCGTTGCGGCTCTACAGAATTTATTCTGTATTACCTGTAGTCTATGTAGTGCTTTTGGAGCGGCGTGAGCGAAGACGGGAGACGCGTATGTCATCACCGTCCTAATGCACATTTTGTATATGGTACGTTTATTACGTCTAGATAGTTTACTTTTCTACCGAGCACGGCCCCGAGCCTTGCTTTGTAGAAAGTGCAGTATTTCTAACACGCTCGATATGATCTCGGAAGTGTAGATTTTATCGAGCGTGACTCCTAAGTATTTGTAGTTCCGTTGCCACGGAATGCATCCAACATTTTAAGATTGGGAGTGTTTTTGTCGACAATGAGTCGACTCTAATCTTACCATACTTGAATTGTATGGCTGCTGATTTGTCGGGGTTGCTATCCTCCTTCCGGAACCATTGACCTAGCTCGTCAATGGCCCTCTGGAGGAGGAGGGTGAATCAGGTGCTCCTATTCCTATTTCCGTAAAAGAGCGCGGTATCGTCCGCGAATAACGCGAGTTGGACGCCAGACGACGACGGTCGCGGTATCGTTTGTGTACGCGGGTACAGCAGAGGGTGGAGCCTTGAGGAACTCCTGCTCTGATAAGACGTCTTGTCGAGTGAGTGCGCTCATGCCTAAATGTGAAATGTCTGTTTGCTAAATAATTTTGAATAGTGATTATGAGGCGATCTGGTACTTGGAGAATATAACTTATAAATCAGACCTGCGTGCCATACCCTATCGAAGGCCTTGGCTACATCAAAGAACACAGCTACGGTGCTACGTTCGGTTTCAAAGCCCTCCGAGACATACTCTACTAAGCGGAGGACTTGCTGTGGAAAGAATGGGCTGGGCGAAAGCCGAACTGTTCATCTATGATAAGGCCTTTCCCTAGGAGGTGATCGCTAAGGCGAGTTTTGAGAATTTTCGAATAGTTTGCCCAGACCGCTCAGGAGGCTGATCGGTCTGTAGCTGGCAGGAGGTCGCGTGGTTTCCCTGGCTTGTGGATGCCTATAACCTCCGCCTCCTTCCAGGCAGGAGGAAAATAGCAATTTTATGCACGCGTTAAAAATCGCGACCAGTAAACAACAACGGTATAGAAAAGCATTTGATTGCTTTATTACTAATACCATCGAGGCCCGTGCCTTTCTGGTATTAAGTGATTTCACTAGCGTTTGGACTTCGCTGAGTGAGACGGGAGCCAGATCGTCGGTTCGGGGAAGTTTTTGGAGAACCTCTTCCTCGATGCGACTGATATGAGCGATGTCGTGCGGAGGGAAGCGTGAGAGCATTGAGTCTCTATAGAGTCTGCAAGGCACTCTGCTATCTCCGCGTCGTCTATGGCCACTGAATTATCAGGTTTTTTGAGTGGGGGTATAGGGGTATATCCCTCGGTTTTGAGCGCTTTGGTAACTGCTTTGTGGGATGGTTTGATTTCCTCCATGAGGTCGCTCCAACTCTCATTTCGAATTCCCGAACGCGAGCTTTCACTTCGCGTTGGAGAGCTCGCGCTCTGGATCTGTACTCGGGAGTGGGATATGCGCTCGCGGCTCAAAGCTTTTGCTCTTATCAATTCGAGAATATCGGGCGGAAACTTCCGGCGATCCGAGGATGCCGGAACCTCCCGCTCGCTCTCCTCGACCACTGTCCTGACGTGGTTGGTAAGAGCACCTATGGCGGTCAATCTCGTCTGTAGACGCGATGATCATGGAATGCTGTTGAGGTTTGGAGTGTCGATTTTCTCAAGCGCGGTCGACACTCTTTTCAATTAGTAATTTTGCGGATGGGAATAGGCCTCCCGCCGTCGGGAGGTCCCATTTTAATATAACCGGCCGGTGGTCAGACGTGAGACCGTGTATTGTCTCAATACTATTGAAATTAAGTGCAACTCCTTTGGTGAGTGCGATATCTATCGTCGAGGGTCTATGTGTGACGACATGGGAAAACATGTCGACGTAGAGGGCGCGATGATTCCGAAGTCTAGTCTGTCCTCGAGTTCGTCGAGTTTAATTCCGTTATAATTGTTAGATGGGCAGCCCATCTTATGTTTACAATTGAAATCACCGAAGAGGATGACGGCATCCCCTAAGGCAAGGGGCTCTTAGGTCGCGCCGGAGCAACCGTTTGGAGACGGAGATAGACCGAGACTATGACGAGTGTACTATGGCCCGTCATAGCGAGTCTACCCGTGGCTTCCATATTTGTAAGTGGAGGAATATTAATAGGCCGCAATGTAGGCGTCTGTAGTACAGAGCGGTACCCCTTACTACTATGTCCTGTCCGTTCGTAGTTGGACATAGCCTGCGATGCTGCAGGCTTTAGGCCTATTCGGTTTAAGATATGTTTCTTGTACGAGAGCGATATCGATGCTGTTCTCCGACATACATTTTTAACTCTAAAACGTTCGAAGTTAGACCGCAAGCGTTGAATGATAATAATCTAATATTTTTGGTTTGAGGCGCCCAACTGAGGGAGGAAAGCTACACGGGTGCAGACATTTATATGGACTCTAATTTAACCATCAGGTGATGGTATCTGACGAGAACCATGAGTTTCTCTTCGACGTTACTGCACGCTCGGAAATCTCGGGCGAATTCCGAAATCTCTGAGCTCTTAACGGCGCGAAGGATGGACATCACCGTTTGGATGTCGTCTCCAAATGAGGTGCCCGCGGTCGCGGAAGCGAGGGCGACACGGGTGGCTCGCGGCGGACAGTTCGGACGGTCCCGGAGCGGCCCTCGGTGGCAGCGTGGGCTTTGGTTTACCCACGGGTTGGAGGCGGGGCGAGGCGGCAGCCGGGGGTTGGTTTGTTTCCCGCAAGATCGGGGAAGTTATTTAGATCCCGAGGTGGAGCTACGGGCCTACTTTTAGGCCTATTGGGATTAGGCCTATTATAAGAAATAAATTTAGGCTTTCGGACATCCCTATAGTTGGCCGTATGCTGCTGGAGACAATTCACGCAGGAGGTTTCTCTCCTGACTCACGAGTACGCGGGCACTCTCTGGTCCAATGTGGGACCAAACATTTCACGCAGCGCGGGTCGCATGACAGTTGGCGGCCGCGTGGCCGTACAACTGGCAGCGGTGGCACTGCCCTGGACCTCCTTTCTTGTGCGGGGCCTCTACTCGGATACCCGAGGCCACACACATGTTCAGATATTGAAATATTCTTGGCTTCCTCGGTCCTGGGAAGGACGGCGAGAACTAGCCATAATGGTGAGCCGTCTCTGCGGCAAAGTCTGTGCACCGAGTGCACAGGGAAGCCTGGCCGCAGGGTCGGCTTGATTTCGTCTACCGGGAAGTCGGTAGGAATGCCGCGGATAACGGCCTTTAGTTTACGCTCCTCCTCGAGGGGCGTGTGTGGACTTTGAAGTCCACGAGATATTTTTGAGACTGAAAGTCTTTGCATTTTAATGCCGTCGTCGGCGGTGCGGACGGCTACTGTGGTTTATCCGCAGACGGGTGCAGTCTGCGGATATTTGGAGGAAGTTAGCGCCTTTGCGCGAAAATGGGTGGAGGCAGTTTAGGCCTAGGAGGTGCGGTGGGCTTGGCACCCGTCTGGAGCGGTTTTGGCGGTCACCGCCTGTGGAAGCGGAGACTGGATTTCGGGTTGACTCAACCGAGGCGGTACTCGTAGTCTGAGTCTGTTGGACCGCAGCGGGGAGGGCTTTGCATCGTTTGCACGGGATGTGGGCGCCGATGATGGGTCTATGTCCATCTCCGGCTGGTCGAGCCACCTTCGCTTTTGAGCGCTTTCTTAGCGCTCGTTTATTTTACCCTACGAGGGTAAATGAGGTGTTACTGTTTTCGGACTCGCTGTCCGAACCGACGACTGTGCTGTCGGAGCACGTCGCTCCTTCGTCGGACGATGAGCTCGCCTGGCGTTTATTTTTATTTTTATTCGTCTTCATTGGTGATGTTGCGCGGCTCGAGGCGCGGCTCGAGACGGGGGTCACTCTCGCGATTAGTTTTTTTACTACGTCCTGAGGCGCTTCGTATCCTATTTCGGACAGCGCTTTGGTTAGGACCTGTTGTATGAATTCTAACGTGATGGGAGTTTTGGGGCCAGACCCTCCCGCCCAGGAGCAGGGGAATCTTGGTCCATGGTAGGTTAATTTTAAATTCAATATATTATTATTTATGTTTTGCGTTGTATAGCGTTAATACAGGCGTATTAATGCTAACGGTATATATGCTTGAGTGATACCGTGCGCGTTTGATCGTACAGTTGCCGGCTGTCGCGCAGGTGTCTAATTAACCGTCTATTGTTCGTCGGGGCGAACAATAGACGACGCGGGTCGGCCGGCCGAATTCTCGGAGCTCGACGGGCAGGTATGCGAACACACAATGGGATGCTCAGCTATGTTTGCGTGGTATGTCGTCTAGTAAGTCTTTTTTTAATATTGAGGTTTTAAAATTCGAAATAAGGGGCGCGCGGGTTTTGACCTAGCGGCCTAACATCCGTATCCGAGCTAGGTCTGCTATAGACCTAGCAAACGGGGCCGGAGGATGGAGTGAGGGATGATGGAGGGTGGGCGGGCGACACCTGGTATCGGCGAGGAGCACCCTCAGGCCGGTGGTCCCAGGTCCGTCAGGTTTGCCGTTCCCTGAAGGGAAAAGGCCAGCGCCAGGGCTCGCTGCAAATCACCTCGTTGACACCGTTAGGTAGCCAGTGATTTGACCTTAAGGGTTTTCGAAAATGTCGCTTTATTTGTGAAAGCAATTAAAAGCTTTCAAAAATTCCGCGTGTTAAAAACCTGAAATAATAAATTATTATTAGTTGTGAAGCGTGATGGCCGGCGGCGCCGCGGACTCTCGATCGGCAGGGCCGGGAGGGTCGCGGGGCGGCGATCTGCACAAAAAGCGAATAGTTTAGTTAGAGCGCTGGGAGCGGGCGCGTGGTAGCGTCCATTCGGGGCGGGCGATCGAACTGAACAGGGAAATCTCTCCTTTTTCCTTTCACTCAAACCGAGCCGGGAAGCTCGGTTATAAATCATTTATTTTACTCTCACGCGGCGCGAAGTCCCCAAACAAAGCACTGACTGTTTAGTTTGACACTCTCTTTGACGTCCTGCAAAGCTGCTACACATATGGCTGTCATAGGATATTAGCTTTAAAAATGGAGTCACCCCAAGGGAGTGTTTTTAGTGGGTAAAAATCCCATATAATCCGGTTTCTAGGTCACGTGACCGCGTATCTTTCGTCCGAGAAGAGTTATGATTGACTAACGCTGATTCTATTAATTTTAGTTATTCTCACGGAATCGTAAAAATTTTTCATATGTTCTTCCGTTGACTTCCAACTATAGCCATAGTAGATTTTATTGAAATCGGTAAAACTGCAAAAGTGTTTAATTATTTCACAGAACCCTAAAAAAAAAGTATTCTATTTATTTATAGTATTAAGTATTCTATATATTTATGTATTTTAAACTTTTATATTGAATTTTAAATTAAATTCATAAATTGAAATTGGTTAAAATACAAAGGATCTCAAAGATACTCAGAGAACCCTAAAAGCCATCACTAATTTTTATTGTAGATAGCATTCTCTCACGGTGAGCTCATGTGGACATAGAATGAAATATTTTGCTTCCTCTTCACCATCACCAATCATTGCCAATCCTCGATAATTAGCATCGTATAAATGACACAAGTGCGTGTAGTGGGCCATGATTGCGAGCGATTGTCGATGATGGCCGCGTTGTCGGTTTTCGAGCAAACATCAAAGCGAATTGAGCATGTTTGCGGGCGCACCTACACGATTGCCGAACTCTCAGTGCGCGATTGACCGCTGTATAAATAACACTACTATAGAAGGGATAGAATTCACTGCAAACAATAAAACTCGATAAAATATTTATATTTAAAAATAAAATATTTATAGAATAAATAACAATTATAATAATATAAACTCACGCCTATTTCACAGAAGGGTGGGTAACTAAAGATTTCCATATGATATTATGTTCGCACATCTCTCTTGCTTCACCGAATGAAGTATGAATTTTAAATATTTGTAACATAGATTAAGCTGTATATTGTTCTACTACAAGGAATAGTTAGTATTCACCGTTTTCTTTTTCGCTACTGGTTTTTTATTAGTCTAAAAGAGTACAAATTTACTTAATATCTACCTGCCCTAAAAAGATAAATAGCAGCTGTCAATTCGACGTCCATCTTTCATCTAGGCAAGTCGTAACTGAATATTGGCAACTGTGTAGTCAGTCGCACAATGATGGTGACAATCATGGCCCATACTGCAATTGCCAACAATCACTACGATGTAAGATGGTGAAGAGGGCCTTTACATCATTTATATCATCTGTTGACATGTCCCGATCTCCATCTTGGTTCCACCTTTCACTTTCACCGCCTTAATTAAATTCTGATAGTACTTCCATTTGTAAATAAATGTTTTTCAATTTGCATGACATTCTCAATTTTCTGGTTAAAAAGTACCTAATATATTCTTTTACCTTCCAGTGATAATCTCACCGTGATCAGTGCTGTTGTTCCGAATATGCCCAAGACAAACAAATGGACAAAATATTTTAAAAAGATTGTATGCTTGATACTCATAAATAACTTTGTAAACTCCATAAAAGTAGTTGTTTTGAAATCACAAACGGACACTTATTTTAATTTATGTATGTAGATTAATATATAATATCCTTTCTATAATGGGAATCCGATAATGATTATTACTAAAATGTTTTCGTTACAATCGACGAAATATGTACATTGTAGCACTTTCTCTAGTTGTTCTTATATACTCACCACTAATCTTCGTTCGTAAACGGAAAACACAATTATGTCAAAGTTGTTAATCAACTTAAAACTTCATGTACGAGCGGTGGCCAAAAAGTGGAACTGTCTATAGTTATGCGAGTGCGTATCTGTGTAGAGAAAATTGGCGTTTAAGGAATTGATCAAGTGAACATATAGGCCCCCTAACTTATTTTTCTGGTCATAAAAATCTCATATAGTAAAATTGTTTTGTGAGTTTTTTGCTAATAAAAAAACTGGAGGCAAAGAGAGCTAATGTCAAGTTTTTATTTGAAATAATCGTAGGTCCGTGATCCGTGACGTGTCTATAAGGCATGTCAGGCGATTTTCGAATGGGTAGAATCTTGTAAATTCGTTTTACTGACATACTAATGTTAACAGTATATGCAAATTAATACTATAAGCGAAAACTTTTCGTAATGTGGAAATTACATCTTTGAATTCAATTTGAAAGTAACTTTCTGTTATTTTGTTTAAATTAGAAGATTTACCCTTTGCAAATTCAAACTTAATATGCCCATATATTCTTATTCGACATTTGCCAAAATTGCGCAACCATATGTTCTGAATGTATATGTTCTGAATAAATAATAAATAAACCTTAAAAAAATATACGTAATTGATGTCCAGAGTGTCAACAGATGTGAAAACTATATAAATGTTAATGAATTTAATTAGTTACGACATAAAAATATGCAATTTTTGATTTTATAATCAACAAGAAAAACTCAAAAAAAATACAGCTATGTCATAATTTTAAGTTTTCGCTTCTTTTGCAAACTCTAACGACTGTTCAAAAATATTTCTCATTATTTAAGCACTTAAAGAAGTTAATGTACTAGTTTACAAGTTACATTTGGAAAACAATATGTTGACATTCAATCAAAATGTCAATTGCACAAGACGTCTATATGGGAATACATTGTTTGTTTTTATGAAATTCATAATTATTAAATTTTGTCAATGAATTATAAATATT
The DNA here is from genome assembly GCA_005406025.1 of Eumeta japonica. Lineage (NCBI taxonomy): Eukaryota > Metazoa > Arthropoda > Insecta > Lepidoptera > Psychidae > Eumeta > Eumeta japonica. The sequence goes on along the minus strand of BGZK01000302.1, from coordinate 167,989 downwards.
GAATGTCATGCAATTAATTATTTATTTCTTTTACTAGTTAATTTAATATTCATAAAATTTAAAAGACGATATGGCAGATGAAGATGAAAGTGTTCATCGCTTAGAGGGAACATCTGAAGCTACAAAAGGTGGTTTATTTGTTATGAAAAAGGATAAACCTAAAGAATTTGAATTCGCCAAACCGTCCCTACTGGGATTAGATAAATTGGCAGAAGCCAAACGTAAACAGAACCGGTTAATGTCTTTCAATCAAGATGACCAAGAAACTGATGATGAACTTGCAAGAAAGCACCGCAAATATCGCAAACCTAATGAGGAAACTCCAACATATACGGGCGGTATTTCAGAACAAGCAAGAGAGCGTATAATTGACAGATTACAGAGGTATTCCAATGTGGGGAATTTTCAAAATAAATGATTATTTCCACTTCTTTTCTCATTTGCTTATTATTCTTAACTAGCTATGTCCGCGACTTCGTCTGCGTGGAATTTAACAAAAAGGTTATTGTTCAATTTGCAGAGTTTACGATAACTTATTAATTCTGTATTTCGCATATAGAAATACTTATGCTAATTTTAATGAAATTCTTCTATTTTGTGAATCGATATATTGTTTTTGTACATATTTCCCAATATAGTTCTTTTTTGCATTCTTAGTTTAATTATTATTTTCAGTTTTACATATTAGTTTTATTGAAAAATTTCTTTATATACAATATTTTTTGTACTATTTTCTAGGGCTAAAATAAACAACACTATGAGCATTCCTTGCTCGTGAACATGTCACTTATAGTTGCCCATGGGTAAAGCAACCCTTAGTTAAATCTATACCAGCTTTGCTTAATGTTTGCCTTTGTAACTTGTTGATTGTCAGTGCAAAACTAACATTGATAGGGAATTGCAACCTTTTGAATTCAAATGGAAAATTTGATGGTATATGAATCCGTGGTATAAATACTATCTCACCTTTTCCATATCCAGGTATTATTTGACCTTCTATAACATTTCTTTGCAATGACACTACTTGTAACCTAGTACTATTGCAAAGTTTAGGTGGGTTTAAATTATGGAGTGTATATGATGGGCACTCCAATCTTAAGTTTTAGTTTGTGAGGGGGTAGACCAGGCACAATCATACTGTTTAAAAATTCTGTTGGGTAATTAACCACTTCATCCGGATTGCAAACTGTATTGATGGAAAGGTATGTTTGTGATTCACCAGATAGCTTATTTAAAATGTGCTGATTAAATGCAGTAACCTGGTTGTTCGTAGGTGCTAAAATTGATCTTTCATGCATTAATGAATCTTCTTTGATATTGAGATTGTGAATAACAGCATAAATACTATGCATTAAAATTTCAGTGTCCGCCACAATCTGAAAAAGACTGATAGGTAGTTCTATAACATGAGTACTATTCACTTCTGGACACTTTTTTTCTCCAACATCAAGAAGAATTTTGCTAAATTCAGAACTGGTTGAATGTGTTCTCATGTTTTCTTTTGATGAAGGTTTTTACAATGTCTCCAAAGCATTGACCGTTTTAAATAGGCATTAATTTCTACGGCTCGTGTACCCTTAGTCACAACTGGTCAAATTTGTCTAAAATCTTCAGCAAATAAAAATGTGTCGACTTCTTAAATCCTGCATTGTCCTATTCATGGCTTCTACAGAAATTTTGTTTGCTTAGTGCATTCATCCCATACTACAAATACACAATCTTGTAGTACTTTGACTTGAGACTATTTTTGAGTATACTGCAGATTGGATTTTCCATAAGGTCTAAATCTAGTAGGATTTTTAACATCGAATGTACTGTTTCTCCCCTTGGAAGTAAGGTTGCCGTTGTGCCGGACAATGAGACTGCTATGGCGATCTTCTTTTCTGCACACATTTTTCGCCAGCAAAAGATTAATCAAAAATATTTTGCCGGTACCACCTCAAGCATCTAAAATACATTTCACCAGTATTTGCATTTACTCTATCAATGAGGAGTCGGTGAATATGATTTGCTTAGTCGTTTAATTGTGGTTCATTATGATGTATAGTATTTTGAAGTTCAATTGGGTCAAAATTTGTATGTTCAATATATTCCCTGTTTAAATTTTCTCCAATTACATCGGTTGTTCGTGGAGAAGGTAAACTATTATGAGGGAGAGAATTGCTACCTATCGAAAGAAAAACGTCTTGTAATGCAAACGAAGTTCTATTTGTAAATATGTCTAAATGAGCGTTTATGTCTGCATCCAGGTAATGCCATCGGAAGTCTATTACATAATCATCAATAAAATGATCCTTAAAGTTGTCCCATAACTCTGTGGGATTAGAGACATTACATGATATAATAGTAAATAGTTCTTGTAATTTAGATGCGCTGATGCTTATATTGGCATCTGTTAGTGTCACACCAGTGATTATCACCTTGTAGTAAGCCGAGAGCAAGGTATGTTGCTTGACATGTAGGATATCAAATTCCATTTCACCCTATTGAGACTTTTGAAAGAAGTTGGTCCTTTGACAAATGTTAATAACAACCTTAGATAATGACATTTCCGATTATTGGGATGAATTGTATAGATTCTCCCAAGTGCGCTGCTCATGAAATATGCCGGAATGACCCTTCCTTATAGAGTAAAAGTACTTCGATGTCGCCATTGGAATGTTCCATTTTGTTTATTAAATGTGTAATAACCTGATATTTCTTCATACAATAAAGAGGCTGCAAATTCATTGTTATTGCACAGATCAAAAAATACAATCAATCTTGTTTTTCTTAGATTTTTTACTACTTTACAGACATTGCTTGGATCAAAATAAATTCTCTGACCATTTTGTAAGTGGATATCCAAATGTGTTACTGTGAGAAGACGTTCATGAATCGATAATGATAACATGCACCAAATCGCCTCGGATGTACTAATGTATCTTCCATTTTGATATGAAGTTACTTCATTGTTAGCATTTTATACACCAAATACTGCCAAGTCTGAACCTTTATTGACATACAAATGTATTTGATAGAGTTAATATTACTACAGAGTTCAACATCGATATGTGCTCTAAAAGTGCACGACAATATTGGTAAAAATGGAACAATCTAGCGATTGTCAATATAGATAGAGTTAGTTTGTGATCGGATTGTCATTCTTATACCACCATTTTCAGGTGAACAATTTCTACCATCCTCACCTGTAATACTATCTGTGGTAAAACATTTAGGAAATCTTTTACTACAAAGACCGTTCTTCATATATGGAGATCAAGGATTGTAAGAGCCACATGGACCATGTACCATGTGGGTTTTCACATCAAAAAGGCCTGTATCAACTTCTTGATCTGGCAATTCTGCCTGAATTAGATCATTGATTTGCTCAGCTCTTATTTTCCTTTTTAACCATATCAAAATGTGGACATGAGGTAAACGACGCTTCTGCCATTCTACATTATACATAAAACAGCGAATGCAACTGAAAATTTTTCCTTTCACCAGGAGATCCATCAATTTTTGTTAATTTTTGTTTAAAACATCTTGCTGCAGCATCATGCCAATCAGAAGCCAACTGTCTTGTAAAGAGTTTCTATATAATTTCATCTCATTCAGTTGGTCATGAATGTTATGGAAAGATCGGGACGTCCATATTTCCTAACATAACAAAATGCATCCTGTGTGTGTTGGTACATATATCTAGGTCTTCCCATAAATGATGACGGTAGAATAACTAACTGACCCAAGTCCTCTACATTCTCATTCTGATGAATTGGGTCTTGAAGATGAATACAATTTTCAACTCGAAGCTTCATTTGATTGGTTTGTATAAAATAAGTCTATCTGTTTTGATTTTAGCATATATGTCAATTAAGTATTGATTAAATAAATGTTTGTAATTATGCAGATGATTGTACTCATTTTCTCTTATCATTAATCAGTAACAATAGTATTGTAGAGCGGATACCTTGTTTTGGAAATTTGGTTGGTCTGTGTTGGGTTCTATTTGATAGACCGCAAAGTTATATCCATCTTCCCCATAAACAAACACTAGAGGATACTAATCATCATACGATCTTTGAGTTTCTAAGATTCTCTGTACTCGATTATCATGTCTGCGAAGTTTTCTATCTCGTTCATCACAATGTTGATTTACTAGTAGCACAGATACTTTATTTGTTGTCAGTTCATTATGGCGACTTGGATGTTCTGCTGAAGGTCGTCGATCAGCATTTATAACTATTTTATAGTCAATTTCGTTTGGATTTGCTGTGAAAGATTGAAGAGCAGTTTTGAAATCATGAATGTAACTTATTTTCTATAGTACATAATCTCTAATGAAATATATTTGTAAAAATGATTTTTTTGCATTATTCACTGGTAGAAGGGAACTAATTAAATGATATACCTGCCCTTGTATTTTAAATGTGAACATATAATTTCCTTTGTGTATTTCTTTCACCCCAAAAGAAGTCATTTGAAAAGCCGAATTATAATGTCGAATATTTTATATTTAGGAAATGTTGAGATTGATCATGTTCGCCATATAACAAAGACTTAAGCGGTTCAGGTGGCTGTTGAATACAGTTCAAGCACACTTTTTCAGATGAATGACAAATGCCTTATGACTCATCTTTCCACCTTAAAGCTTCACAGTAGTTGCACAATAAATTCATAGGGCCTATCTCAGAAGCAGCAGAGTAATTTATTTGGGCATCATAATTGCACCCACTGTTATGTTTTTTTCACTATGCAATATTACGTCTATAAGTTTTTCTAATTTAGTCATTATTTAGTCGTTGTCGTCGGTTTGCTTCACTTTCAATATCCCGCAGAGCACTTGATGTTTGTCTGGCAGTATCCAGAAGCCTTTGTCCATCAAAATTTGTTTTTGACTGACGAATGACACTTTCAGAGAGCTGAGAGAAGCGCTCAATTCTTTGCCCTTGTGACTCATAATATCGATCGCATTGTTCTGTAACACAGATGTCATTCTGTTCCCAATTTTCCAATTTATGTTGATTTTGGTGATAATGACAATCATTCTCTAATTTTTGCTTTTTTGAATCAGATGATTCTAGGCTTTGCGAGATAGCATTTCGGATGCGGTCATCTTCTAAGCGCTGCTCTCTTGAATCGATTGATTCTAAACTTTGCAAGATAGAGTGTTGAATACAATCGTTTTCTAGATGCTGATCTCTAAATTTCAAAGATTCTTGAGTCCTTAACAATGAATGACGCATTCTATATAACTAATCGTTCATTCCTCTCAGAACTACTCTCATTCGATTTAGACATGGATATCCGTAATCTACAATTGGTAACATGTCTTTCCCTATCCTGTTGAGATTCATTTTCACATTGCAATCTTTGGCTTTTGGCCTTTCTTGTGGTTTTAGAAAGATTTGACTTTCTTTTAGGCATAACTAATGGGTGTGCACTTTTCTATTTAGAAAACGAACAACCCAATTTAAAAATATTTATTTTAGAAAAAACAACTATCCACTTTACTAACTAAATAAAATAACCTATAAATAATCTTATCAATTTTAATATAAATCTAAATACAGTATAAGATTACAAAATATTTTTTCATGAAAGAAAAAGTTTAACATTAATTTACAATTATTACTTAAAAGTAAAAAAGGAAAGCAGTAATAAAAAATGTAACAAAGTATGTTGAATTAAGAAGAATAGATCGGTGGGATTATAAAAGATACCTAATCATACAACAAAGTATTATATAATTTTGAGAAAACAATTTTTTAAGAAAATTGTTGAGACAACCTTTCTCGGTTAGAAAAAGAAAAACCTAATTTAAAAATTACAACCCACATACTTAACTAAAAAAATAACCTATAAGTAATATATCAATTTCAAAGTAGGTAAATCAAAAATGAATTAAAAAGATCTTACTGCTAGAAAACAGTGAACATATAACGAAACAATTTTAATAAAGAAAAGACAGAACAGTGGAAAAGTAAAATATACCTAATCAAACAAAAAAGTATGATATAAGTGCTGGAAATCAATTTTTAAACGAAGTCGTTGAGATACAACTATTAGTAATATTCTGTTCACGCGTTCTTAGCCTGCGCGACAGGCAGCCTTTGTGTTAAGTCGTTGGTGGGAGAAGCGGTGGAAGGCACCCGACGTGACGGCGCAGCGGTGGCATGTACGTGGGCTGCGCGCGGTACTGGACAGTACTTGGACATTGCAACATTACTTTATTTTATAGTTTTATTTGATATATTGATTAAGTATTTAAATAAACAGTAAAATAGCGAACTGCAAAATAATAATATGTGTTATGTACTTCGTCCGCGTGGAATAGTTATTTTTTTATTATTTATTTATATTAATAAAAGTTTTGAAATAAAAGTAGCCTAAGTTACTCCTTATTCCATCAGCTATCTACCAGTGAAAGTCCCGTTAAAATCGGTCCAACCGTTTCAGAGATTAGCCGGAATAAACAGACAGACAAACAAAACTTGTAAAAAATGATATTTTAGTAAATATACCGTATATGCATCCATATACATTTAGTGAAAACCGGTTATTTTAATATTACAAACATGCAATCAAATTTTATTTATTTGTATAGATAATTTTGAAAATTTTAAAATATATTTTCTCTATAAATTTCTGTATGTATATGTATATCAACAGGTGCTTTATTAACTTTAAAGGTTTTATTTGTAAAATGTCACTATGTATATAATTCCTTCAGTGCTAAAAAAATGTACAATATAGTGACTTTGTGGATAACCGCTCAATTCATGGCACATTCATGAAAAAAAATGTTTAAAATATGTAACTGTTTTTTTCACATAGGTATATAAAAGATAATATTTTTAAAAATATCTAAGAAAGAAAGTTTTTAGAGCCCTAAAGCAGTAATTCAAAAATGAATTAAATGATGCTCATTTCATAACCTTTCTTCACCAAAATTGTTTTTTTTATCATGTATTTGAAAAAAAAAAAGTATGAAAGCAATTTTATTTTTTCTACAATTACAATTTAATACAAGAAAATTTGAGTGAAGTGAAGATGCAGGAAAATAAATCTCTAACCTGCGTTGAGTGCTAACTATTCAGCCCTCTATGCTAATGGAGGGCTTAAAAATCTTCATCTGAAATAAAAAGACGGGAGGGCATGTCTCAGCAGTGAGATATTGAAAAGCTGACAACAAAATATAGAAAGCAATTAGTTTAATGCTTTAATGATGCTATTCACATTTAAAGTCCATAATAAAATTATAAAAAATCATTCCTATAGGTGTAGTAGATGCCAAAAAACCATCCTATCATAAGAATTGTATCATGATTTGTTGGCTTGATGTATGCAAGGCAAATGAAATAAGAAATATAATAATTTAGAGGTCATCTTTATGATAATAAATTTGAAATTATTTATATTTTAAGAACTTTACATATCTAAATGATTACTTTGCATTTTATTACAGAAAAGGAAAGGAAACAAAAGAGAAGGGAGTATATAACTCGAGTCAAGAAGAGAAAAAATCTAGGTCACAGGAAGATGATGATAGATATTATTCTCGATATGGAAGGAAAAGAGATCGTGCCAGAGGCAGAAACTATGATGATGACTGTAAGAGAGATAAGGATAGAAGAAGGGATTCCGAAAGAAGAGAAAGGGATAGAAACATTGACAGAGACAGCAGTAGTTCCAGAAAAAGTTACTATGAACCAAAATTTAAAGATGAACCTAAAACTCCTAAGTAATTGCTGTACATTAATATTAACTATCAAGCTGTATCAAAAGTCTTGCCCTTATTTACATTGTGCTAGAAATTGTGTTCAAGCAGGTCTAAATAATGAGAAATAAATGTTATTGCATAATGTTAAACAATAACTTGTAATGTTTTTTGATGCAAAACATTGTTCTTTTTAATTTGTTGTTACTACCTAAAAGATTGTTGCATAAAGAATGTTGTTTGTGTAGTACAATCAGAAAATAAAACATAAAAAATATATTCGGACATATGAATTAATGATAATTCAAATAGTATAATAACTGTTATTTTTTAATATTGCATGTCTTAAGCGCGAGCGTAGGTCTGCTTCTACTGTCGCCTGAAAATTCCGTCTACACTGTGACCACGATAACTAAAAAACTATTTAACTTTAAAACTTAATTTCTTTTTCAATCTCTTCACTAATCGATTGGGAATAACTGTATTGAAAATCACAGCTTGATATAGTTCCTATTAGCTAGCTGTAAGTGAATTTTTTAACCGGCAGTTATTTATGTTTTGATCCGCCATTTTGCTTAAATATTTAAAATAGAGGTTTTTTTCTCTCTTTTTTTAATTAGATCTTTCCTTACTTAAAGACAGTCTGTTACTAATTACCTCAAAATGCTTTACTGATGAATCCGATGACGTATTGACAGAAATTTAATGATTTTTTTTTTATGTTTACCAACATTTTTCGACTGAAATTGTGTAATTTTTATTGGTAATAATCGTTTTTCCTTCAAGCAGTTTTAATTTTTAGCATTATCATGTTTAATAAATATGAAATGACTTATCCTTCTTTCGAATCAAGTTTAATATAAAACTATTTGAAATTAAAAAATTAAAAAAGAGGATTTTTGGTGAAAAGCCCACATGTTATCATAAAACTCTAATTTAAATAACATGTGTATGGCACGAGCACTTAAGGCATGCACATTTGGTTTTACCAAATTTTTTATTTTATTTGTTATTATTTACATTTAGTTATGTGTCTCCTTACCACAAAAATTTTGCATCATTATGACTTGCATGTATGTGATGTCTGTGAAAGTCTGTTATGAAAATTTGTAGATGGTTCACCACTACTTTTTTCATGTGAAGATGCATCAGGCCAGAAAGGAGACTAAACAACTGGCCAGGGGAATGATTCTTGTTGCATTTTAATGCAGACTTTTATGGTATGTTTTCTGCCCATAATGAAAACTGAAAAAAAAACGATTTGTGTTATTCTAACAATCAAGTAATGACAAATGTTGCCCAATCATGTGTGACATTCATTAGATGTGTATCAGATGTCCACAATGAATCTATAGATTATGAATAAATGAATAAAGTCTGATTTAGTATTAAAACATTTTATAATAGAAAAGTAAATGAAATAGTCTTTTATTTTTAAATGACATTGCTGTTTTAAAACAGAATTAACTTGTAATTACTTTGAAAAACATAGTAAGCAATCAAGTCAATAATTTTTCATACACTTTTAATTCCATGTGACATTCCTGTGTGGTACCACGAATATAAAATTTATTCTTTGCACAATTTTGGCATTTTTCAAAAGCAGAAATTGTCAAACAAAGCCAGATACCATGTGGTAGATCCATGCTGATCAACTTTGTTGCAGTACAAAAAGGGGCCAGTTCAACTGGTGAGATACCACACACTCCCAGAACACAGATGTGAACTAAGAACTTCTGCTGTTGTCTTTCGTTCAGAGAGTGACAATTTTGGTAATCCACTCCCCCTCGGCCCTCACTCCCTCACCTCTACCTCCTCTTAGGTATCCTATTCCTACCCAAGAGGCCAGCAAAGCACTGGTAACTCTTCTGAGGTTTTATGAGTGTTCGTGGGCGGTAATGATCATCTATTCTTTGGTAGCTTGCATGCTCATTTGCACGTTGAAAATACTATAAAAGAAGAATTGCTTTTATTCTTAAACAAGACTTGTCCAATCAATGGGAAATTACGCAAATTGTAAATATACATGGTGAAATTAATATGACAAGTAAATATTTCCAAACTCAATTAAAAAAAATAGTTTGAATCCAAAAAACAATTACGGAACCAAATTTAAAACTTGTCTAAGGATATTATATGGCCATAGCATTTGAAACAAATTATTTTGAAATAAAAGTATTTGAATGCTTTATTTTCAAATTGTATATGAACATTGATATTTACAAAGGTAAAATGGTTAATGCTTTTCATACAGTTTGTTTTGTATACTCTGTATTAAAAGAAATATTTTTGTTATGACATAATGAAGCTTTACAATATTTTTATTGACTTGAGATGCATGTTGTTTTAGTATAAAAGTGTCAAAACCAACTGATAAAACTGCTTGGGATGATGATGACGATGGTCCTATTAAAAAGTCGAGTTGGGATTTTCCTACACCTGATGTCAAGGGCGATAGAAGCAAACACGAAAGTACCAGAAGTAGTAGACCCTTAAAAGACAACAAGGGAAAATTGTATGAGAACACTCCAAGAGCTACACCTCATAAGTATGTAATGATTTTTATATCCATATAGAATCTGTAATTTTTTTTAATAATGACTCAATTCTGTGTCTGTGTATGTTACAAATGTGAAAGTATATCTGGTTTGAATGTTTGGCCTTCAATCACGCTTTAATTGCTGATTTGTTTGTAATCAAATCTTGCAAAAACATAGATTATGTCTTGGAAAATGATAAGATATTTTTTTTATATAATAAGTGATTTTGAGCCATCTTGGTTTTACCTCAGTCCAACGCGAATATTAATGTTTCACATCAAAAAGTATTGTATATCCTTCCTTTGACTTCTAACTGTGTGAAAATCGTTGAAACTATAAAGGTTTTTATTGATTCTAAGGAATCCTACTAAAACCCATCGATAAACTTATTATAGATAGCTTTCTCCCACGGTTCAGCCTGTCAGTACATAGAATAAATTCTTACATCTATATCAACTGTTGACATGTGTCCATCATGATACCGATCCAGCTTTTCGTTCTCTATTTCGACAGTTCCGGTTCTAAACGCTTGCCTGCAGCATGCAACCCACCGCTGTCCCTCGAATCTGTCCTTCCAATACGAATCTTTGTCCAAAGAATTGAATATTGATTCGAGAGGATTGACAGATATCTAATGCCTAAGCAAGTGTTTTTTTTTATCTTAGTCTGCTAATTGTTATATTGTTAATTTCTACATAAGTTTCATGCCAACTAGGCACATCCTCAGAAAAATGCAGTCAGTTACATCCACCAGGGCGTAAGAAGTTTTAAAAACAACGGACAAATGCGGACCCAATCTCCTCATGTTAAATGTAGTCATGCAATATATGAATTCATAGGGGCTCTGGTCGGCGAGTTTATACATCTGGTGAACAATTTGTTAAATGAATTTCTCCACAGATTTAATGTGAGAACGTCGCGAGCAATCACATAATTTAAGACGTAGGTATCGTCCCGCCTCCACGATCATCCGTAGAGCGATGTTCTGCTGGGCTTGGATCCTCTTCCGATCGGCATTGGCGAGCTTACCGCCATGACGGCTGCCGTTTAATATATCACGTGATCGGTTCTTTGGAGGATTACCAAGTCTATTTAGTACACGTGCATAATGAATTTCGGAAGTAAAATTCCTGTAAACTTTTGTCTATTACAAAATCTTGTTACTGTACATATTTCTATAAGTCTATTCATGAAACTACGAGTATTATATATCTAAAGGTCGTGTCTGGAATGTACAAATGCTTCGAGTTCTAAACTCGTCTTACGTCTATATGACCTTTAAGAGGTATTTTACGTTATACATACGTCGAAGAGCGCAGCAAATTTTCATCGTGAATAGTTATTAAAGCTTTCTTCAAAAAATGGAATTATTCTTATTTTACTCTCTAAGACTATTAAGTATTAAAAATAATAACATAGTGTATATTATTTTTAATACTAATTTAAAGTAAAATAAATTTTTAGTTAATTAAATCTCAAAGAATTTAAAGCTTCCTAAAATAATAATCATTGACCACTGTGAATTAATTTTAATACTAATCGATTATCACATTTGTAATAGACAATCTCCTTTGTGTCGATCATAATTTAACGTTTTATTTCACTATCGAATCTTGAATCAAATTTAGTTTTTCGATTTAACCTTTTTAGTAATAATCTTTTTAGATGGATTAGTTCTCGCCGCGGTCCCGATGTTAATGATTCTGACTGGGCTGAAGCTGAGAAGAAACTGGATAGAGCATGGTATAATATGGGCGAAGGTATATTTTTTCGTGTTTTTTTACATTTTAAGCATATAAACACATTATGTATAGCTATGCTTATATTTATTTAATTCATGAACATGTTCTACAACGATTTTAAATTCATTTTAGTGGGTATGTGGGAAGTTAACTATCTCGATTCTTAATGTCATTGCATGGTAAATTTACATATTATATTTTGCGTGAATATAAAAGGTAACTATGTTTCATTACATTTTTAATATGTTCCAAGGACTTGAAAATACATGTGTTGTCGAATACATATACATCTATGTTCAAGGGAGCTTGACTTAATAAGTTAAGCTTCCTTTTATAGAAGGTAAACAATCACCCATCTTTTCTCAAACCAGCATAATATTATTTTCTTTCACAAGCCTTTATTAATTTCATTTGTGTATAACTAACAAACTATATTAACAAACTAGAGGATTTAAAACTCTGTAAGCATATGTGATTCGATTTACAATATAATGATTTGGGACCACTGAGCTGATTTGATAAAGGAGCTAAAACATGGAAAGTGGATGTCTCCAATGGGCAAACCTTTCAAGTTTTATTTGCTTTAAGCAACCATTATTTATACTTTTAATAAGGCATTGAGGATGGAATCAGGAAATGAAAAATGAAACTTCAATGGTTATTATTAAATTTTGCGAGTTTAGGTTTCTTGGTTTGTCATCACATTTTCAACACAACATATTTGGTGACGATGGCGATGACGACGACAAAGATCTGACGATGAAACGGAATAGTTGTTAGCAAAACTCTTTAGTAGCTACCACGAAAAATCTTGAGTTTCCGTTCATTTTGTGTGTTGTGATGAATCCATTAATTTTACATAATTACCAACCATGAGTTCACTTATGTATTAGGTTGGGAAAAAGGTTTTTTCATATTTTATAAGTATATGCAGTAAAATCTCTTTAGTTGTGCTGTTTGTATTTGGCTAGTTTTGATACCATTAAATAGGTGACGTATTAAAAGAAAAAAAAGCAAAAACGGTGTTTCGCTATTGTTCTATTGTTTTTTGTCCACCAAAATGAGTGAATCTAACGTAGATATTTGATACATTTTGAAGTTTTATTACAAAAAAGGGAAAAATGCGTCACAAGCCGCGAAAAAAATTTGTGACGTTTATGAATCTAATGCAGAGACGGTAATAGTAGCACAAAACTGGTTCAAGCGTTTTTAGTCCGGTAATTTTGATGTCAAAAATGAACATCGTTCTGGTCGACCTGTTACGGATAAAGTCGATGCCATTTTGGAAAAAGTAGAGCCAGATTCGTATATTAGTTCTTACAAAATAGCTGAAAAGCTGGAAATTGAACACAAAAAGTTTTGACACATGTGGAAAAAGCTAGATATAAAAAAAAGCTCAATATATACTTGGATCCCCCACGAGCTCACTGAAAGAAATCTAATGAATCGTGTACTCAATTGTGATTCTCTATTGAAACGTTATGAAACATAAAGTTTTGGAAAAAATTGATCACTGATGATGCGAAATGAATTACTTACGACAAGAACGTGCAAAAAATATCATGGTGAAAAGGAAAGCAATCTTCATTGATTATAGGGAACTCCTGAGTAACTCGCAATAAGTTGATGCTATGCGTATGGTGGGATTGGAAGGACACTATATATTATTGGCTTTTACCGCCGAGCAAAACCATCAATTCGGATTTCTACTGCCAATAGCTGATGAGACTCAATTAAGAAGTAGAGAAAAAACGGCCGGAATAGATCAACAGAAAGTGTGTAGTTTTTCACCATAATAACGCCAAACCACATACATCTTTCGCCACTCAGGAAATATTGAGAGAGTTTGGTTGCGAAGTGTTAATGCATCTTTCATGTAGATGCAATGCATCTACATGCAATCTTGCACCCTCAGATTTCATCTGTTTCTGAAGAGACTATATCTCTTCAGAATTCTTTAGGTAGTGTTAAGTTAACATCAAGAGAAGATTGTCAGTTTTGACAAGTAGTTTTACTTATTGTAGTTTTTAGGTCAGAAGTCTCAAAAGTTTTACAGCAATGGGATTATGTCACAATGTACAAGACGACAATAAGTTGTTGAACAAATTGGCATATATATTATAATAAAAAGTAAATAATATATGATGAAAAATTATCTTGATTTGTGTACCGTATGGAATCAATCGTGCATTTTCCGCGAAAAATCATAATCTCCTTATTTTTAGAACAATTTTGCTAAAGAAACCATAGTCATTGAAGTAACCGTTTCTGTGAAAAATAGCTTAGAACGTGTTCTAAAAGTTAACGATGTTTCAACCTTGCGATTTAGCTGAAGGTTGTGTGTCACGTTGTGCCCCCAAACGCATTTACGAAGTGCGGTCAGTCGTACTCCGGCGATTGCGCGTGAACGGCGCGTCTCCCTAGCTAATTCACGCTGTACGCGCGTGGTCATAGACTTTACAAGGAGTTTTACGTATTTTGTTATAAAGTATTACGTTTACGATATTGACGTTTTTGAAATTAAGATTATGTGTTACTAATATCAAAGTGCTTAATAACAATGCCTTTCATTGCTATCGAATATGTAAATGTAATTTATTGTTGGGGAGTTGGCAGAGGTGACATTATTAAAGCTTTAAAATTTTATATTGAAACTTTATCCTGACTGTCAACAACCTGTGAGTTTGCAAGTAATGCGTGCTATGTATCGTTTACGCGATAATTTACCTTAGTTTGCCTTAATTGTTTAGAAGCGAATGAAACATATATGGAAAATCAAAGACTATTGTAATAATACCATCGGCGACCTTAACATCACTAACAACTTTGCCAAAGAAACCATAATCATTAAAGTAGTCGTTTCTGAGAAAGATAGTTTAGAACTTGTACTAAAAAAATACCATCTGACATCCTTAGCGAAGCTGACGATCGTGATTCACGCTGTCCCATCGCGCTGCCGTCGCCGCGCCCCCCGCTGCCAGCTGAGGGACGCGGTGGCGGCGGCGCGATGTAACAGCCCGCGGCATATCGTCGTGTGCGAACGTTGACCTACGTGTGTGCAAGTACTTTGTTTATTTGCTTTTTTTATGATCATTTTTAACAAGAGGTAGTAGATCATTTATGTACACTAGGAATGGTCCAAGAACCGAATCCTGTAGTACGCCCATATTAACTGCAGATTCTGACGATCTCTCACCATTAAAGTCAACCCTTTGTACACTTTAGAAGAGGGATCGACCCGTGACTCCATAATGATGTAGTTTCCTGATGATCAAATGACTTGAATAAATCACAGAAAACACCAATCGCGTCCCGTGAATCCTCCCAGGCATCAAAAATCTGCTGGATAAGTTTTGCACCGGCTTCGGTTGTTGAGCGACTCTTTGTGAATCCAAATTGTTAAACGTTTATCAAATTATTGTTATGAAAATATTGCAATAGTCGATTTAAAATAAGCTTTTCATAAATTTTTCTGAGTTTCGGTAGTATTGATATCGGTCTAAAGTTTGTAGGGTCAGATATACTACCGGATTTAAATAATGGAATTACTCTACTTTGCTTCATTAGATCCGGAAACACACCACAATCGACGCATGCATTAAAAATCACTAGTAGACATGGAGCAATACAATCTATTATTGAATCAATTATTTTTACGGAAACGCCATCAAGGTCGGCAGTTTTTTTCATTTTTATACATTTGAATATTTTAAGAACGTCATTATAATGGACGTAGATAAATGCAAACGAAACGCCACAAACATCGACGTTACGTTTCAACAAAGATTCGGCGAGAGTGGGCGATTAATTCAGAGATTGTGTAGTTGAAACTGGAATACTAGCAAAGAACTTTTCAAAAGCTAAGGCAACTTCTGTCTTTTTTTTAAATTTTGTCATTGATTTTTAATTGAAATTCTAAATGTCGGAATGTCCGTTCTCCAGTTTCACTATTTATTATATTCCAAGTAGTTTTTACCCTGTTTGATAAGATCCGAATCCAAAGCCGTGTGATACTTCTACGTTGCTATCGTCGTGTGGTGGTTTGATAGTATAAAATCAATTTCGTTTTTTATGTTATCACAGAGGGATAGCCAGGTGTATTTGTGGTTTTGCCAAGCTTTAAAAAAGGAATTCATAATTGTCAGTCTAATAGGATACATTTCTAACCTAAATGTTTTTATTCCAATCTTCCGGGAAGATCCAGAAATTGCAACATTTAAACTTTTGTTTTTGGTTTGGGTGTAAATTTATTGTGAAAAATTGTGGCTTTAAACTATTCATGTGAAATAATTTTACGAAACACTGACACTGTGATGTTTACAATACGAGTACAGGAACCGGTATTATACTTATTTTGCTTGTTACTTAAATAATAAACGGGTCCCGTAACAAACGTGTTTAGCTATCCATAATAGGGTCCTGATCCGTACGGTTATATACGGTAGTGAAAGCTCTGGGTATGACAGAAGAAAAATTAAAGTAAGATCAATGCGGTAAAGATATGATATCTCCGTAGTATGGGAA
Source organism: Eumeta japonica (assembly GCA_005406025.1). Lineage (NCBI taxonomy): Eukaryota > Metazoa > Arthropoda > Insecta > Lepidoptera > Psychidae > Eumeta > Eumeta japonica. Next base: position 151,481 of record BGZK01000302.1, on the reverse strand, counting down.
TGGAGAGATGTGAGAGGAGTGTCTCGGAAAGATAGACGTAAGAACAGTGATATCAGAGAACGGTGTGGATTGAAGGAAGATGTAGTGACTAGAGTAGAAAGAAGTATGTTGCGGTGGTTTTGTCATCTAGAAAGGATGAATGAAAATTGGCTGACAAAAATCTATAGAGGGAATGTGTGTGATAGAAAGGTTGGTAAGAGTCGAGAAAATTCTGTGCAGACTATATTGGTGGCATATTAAAAAAGGGCCAGATTTTAAGCATTCGAAACCGATAAACTTGCACGAAAAGATTGATGGCTGTCAGAGAAGTAAAAGAGATATGTAAAGATTGTACCATGTGGAAATCTATAGTCTCTGCTTACCCTTCCTAGGAAATAAGTATGAGTTTATGTTATTATATAATAACTTTTTTTTCTTTGATTGTGTTTCCAACTTATTAATGTTTCATCTATAGATAAAATTTTGATTGGCAAATATAATTATTACTTATCGTGTTACATAAAAGTTATAATATTCGTTAAAAAGAAATTAAAAATATTTTTCCTTTAAGTGCAGTACCTTATTCATAACATTTTTTTTAAAATATATATTTATTTTTTCAAATTTTAGCGTTATGTGTGGAATGGAAACATGCCCACTTTTTAAAATATATGTAATTTCATGGTTAAGTCCTTAGCACGTTCGTCACCTTTGCTTGGGTGGGAACACCAGGATTCTAATTTTCAGCTCCAACTCTTCTCAAGTACAGTGTAAGAAGGCAAGGCCGTTTACTTAAGTGACACAGTTGCGATACCTGTAGAATTTTAGTGCATACCTTTTGAATCTGCCATCAGACTAAAAACCATTCATAATTGGAGTACATTTCAAGAGCAAGACCAAACACGGTTAGAATACGTTTTTCCGTTATGAAGTTTCAGTGCCAAACTTCCGGCTTGATCATCAGACACTGAAAACCAATTTTATGGCCAGGATAAAACTTAAAACAATTTCAACAAGCCCCCACACGACTAGGATATGTTATTCCGTTGTAGAGTTTCTTTGTCTACCTTCTGGCTTCATCATCAGATGGTACTATATAGTAACAAAGGTATTCGATTACTGTATTGTCATTAGAACTTTTTATTAGCATATTCAAGTGGCAAACGAGCATGCGAGTCACCAGAAAGTAGGCGATCACCGCCGCCCATGATCACTTTTTAATTATAAAGGAGTCACCAGTGAGTTGCCTCCTTTCTGAGAAAGAATAGGGTATCTAATGAAGGGGAGAGTGTGCCATTGGAACTCTCACTTATTGGACAAACGCAATAATGGAAGCTGCTACTTCAAGTCTGTATTCTATAAGAGTAGTTGTGGTGTCTCGCCGGTCAAGCGCCCATTTTCTCGCTGCAGCCAAGTTGACTACAGCATGGCTCTACCACATTAATTACTGCACACAATTACCAAATAACATGATATTTCAATAATTGGAGAGTGTGTGAAATTTACTTTCTAATATTCCTTTACATAATCACATCTAAGTTGACCAAATAAAAGTATGTTCAAAAATACTAAGTTTTACCGAGATACAAATTTTGTAACCAAAAAGTTAAAATTGCCTAAAATATTCAATAGCTCCAAAGCTGCATATTTTGCTTTACTTACAAATTAAATAATACTTACAAAAAAACTGTTATCAATGATGTATTAGTAAAAAAAATAGTTTGTCGTTTTTAGTGTTGGTGCTACCTAAATGTATGCCAGATGCAATTGTGTCTTAGCTTTCATCATTTGACATTATTACAATTCAATACTTCACGTTTCATATTCATATTTAAAGACCTTGTTGTGTTAGGTTATCCTTTATAATTTTTTGTATATATATAAAATATATTTATCTAAGTACATTATGGGGACTATTGTTAGGTGAATCGACCGGGGACACACTCCACTCTTGTTAAGACGAGTCAAAAAAGGCAGGGTACTACCTTTCCTCAAATCCTTATGTCGTATTTTCAAACCCTCAAAGCATCTGCCTGGATAATAGTAGAGCCCAAATTCTAAGGATAAGATATAGTTAACGTAGACTAATGAATCACTAACTTTCTTTAGCTTTTCTTAATACCGAATTACGTTGATTGTGCCATTGATTAACTCACTCACTTCTTCACTGATCAAAACCTCTAGGGTATTTCCCAAAGTTCTAGGAAGCTGAAATTGCGTTTGCAGATTAAAACACAAATAACAAAAAATTAAGAAATCTAACTTTAATGTTCCAACCCCCATAAAAAGAGGTGCAGTCATATGCGTACTCAGCTTTTGTCTTGAAGGGGCAAGTTAGATCGTCCGCGCTTTATTCATCTAATATAGGACCTACAATTTGCAGGGGACAACTGCCCTCTCCTGTTCCACCCCCCCTGAATACGCCCATGTATAGTCATGTACTGTACCTAGTTGTACAATACAGAAAGTACGGCTTGGCTATTTCGTGCCCGTCGTACAGACACTCACGAATTTATGATAAGATATTAAGTCACTGGCTTTAAATCTTGTGTCATGCAATAGTTCTATGAAACGGCTAAGCCATACTTTTTGACCAAGATTTAGGGTTTGTAGAGTTAGAGGCTTGGCTTTTCATTAGGTGTGATAACATTTAACAGTGAAACGGTTATGACCTTGTGACTCTGCAACCTATTTTGAATGAAATGTTTTAGTACTTTACATTTACGAAAAACCAAGGTTTTGTGACAATCTGTTTAAACTGTGTTCTACTTCTGTGAACCCCTATCTGTCTCTTGCAGGTCGCAATCGATTTCTGGAGGTTATTAGATCATTTCGAGAATCCTAGCTTTAACAGGTTTTATCATCGATAGCCATTGATTCCATAATGGTTTTAATACTTATCTCTTTTACATTGTACAATGCCAGAAACATGTTATGTGTGTGTAACAGGATACGAAAATCTATCTTGGGAATCATGATTTATTAATTAATAAGGGTTGTCCGTAGGTGAAGCAGACGAATACGATCCATTTGGGGAAACGAGCGCGGAATATGTACGCGCTAAAGAGGAACAAGTGGAAAAGCGGCGCAATCGCAAGGTTTCGGCACAGCGGCAGCAAAAGGACAAGGACAACGAGCTCTGGGAGCGGAACCGAATGCTTACAAGTGGCGTCGTGCATTCTGTCAACGTTAATAATGACTTAGACGAGGTGATGTTAACGCTTTTTTATGAATCGTATTCTAACAATTTATATAACCAAGTTTTAAATGAAAATTTAAATTCACAGGAAAGTGTTGACCGTGTACACTTGTTAGTACACAATTTGGTTCCGCCCTTCCTTGATGGCAGAATAGTTTTCACTAAGCAACCTGAACCTGTCATACCGGTGAGTTGAATATTTTCATGAGATTTTTCCACATAAAACTTATTATTTTACCCGGCTTCTTTATATCAAATAATAGACAAAATTCGATCCACTACAGTAATTTTTATGTCTTAGAAAAATTCAATTTCTAGTAATGGTTGCTCCGGCATTTTTTTCATCAAAAACATAATACCTACCAATGGTTGAATCTATAATTATTTTAAATGCGGAACGATAATGGACAGATCATAAGTCAAAAATAAAATGGACTAAACGATATTAAAAAATACTTAAGATGAACTTTTAACTTTTTTTATAAGATCTGTAATTCAAATCGAGTTATAAATGTAAAAAAAGGATTTACTCTTAGTCGAAATTACTCATGGGCTATCATAACTATGTTACAAGTTATGTCATATAGGCGTAACAAAAATTTCAATAAGGCGTCCTCTAGAGCACATGAAGATCCTGTATTAAAAAAAAACAAGCGAGCAACCTCGCTGCATTATTTTTTTCCATTAACTTGATAATTGCTGGTAATTTTTAAAATTATACGTGAAATGTTCGTTTAGGCTTTAAACGTGACGAATATAATTGTTTCCTTACCCGACTACGGAATGTTATTATTTTTATAGTCTATGTACGTATATTTGTTCATCTGTTCCCGTGTTGCTTCTAAGCTACTTATCATATTGGGAAGAATACGGCGTCGTTAGCTGCGTCTTAGAGTTCTGCATGTTATGAGATTTGTGACGTCACATTATAACTAACATTGCGGATATGACTTGCATAATACTTAGCAAAAGTCTAACTTGGGTCGATGTGAATTTCAAAATGGATTCCAAATGGACAAATCACCTTATTGGTGAGTTGCTACCATTATTACCTTTTGAATTGCAAATTATTCCGGTTATTTTGTATAATAGTCTATGATGACAAGGCTGTACTATTTCTGTTATCTGATACTGGAAATGGTTCATCGATGTGTATGGTTATCCTTTGTCACCGTGCACCCACTTTATACGACTTCCACTATTCGTAGGCACTGGTCTAGAGTCTTACAGTCGCACAACTATTACATTATCTATACCAGGTTTTTACATCATCACGACAGACTATCTAATAGGTTGGTTATCAGATCCGTATTAATGTTTTCTTTGACCGCAGATGTCCTCTGAACTCGTCGTTGTGAAACGTTTCTAACATTTTATTCACTTTTAACTTGGGTATGATTAGCTGTAGATGTCCGTCTTTCCCATCCGTTGTCTCCCATTTTCATATAATACTCGTCGCGAAATACTAAACTATTCCTTTGCGTTTTTTGCGATTGGACTTATAAGACCCACATAATTCCAACCCGTTTGAAAATCCTTGCTCTATGTCTTTAGGTAATGAATTTGAGATTGTCGTCTTGTTACGTTTGTCGCATAATTTTGTTGTTTTATTTTTCATTAATTTATCAATCCTTATCCCGATGGACGGATTGTTCTGTCTCTCTCGTTTAGTGTAGTACCGGCAGGTTGAAAAATAACAATCAGTAAGAGACCGTATCTGTATTTGTCACAGAACATAGATTCTGTGACAAAGGTTTCCCTATTGGTTAGAACTTCGGATTTCCTTGACCTGGTGTGTACTAGCCATTGTAAACCGTTGTAAAGTCATGAGCCGGTGGAATTTTCTGACGAGTAAATATTCGTGGAAATGTTGAAAGATTTTAATGTTGGGTAGCAGCTTCCTTGCTGAAATATGTTATCACGATCTCCTATCGTTATTTCGTTAAAATAACACTTCTCCTATGCTGATATTTTTTGCGTTTGTATCGGCGGCGAATTACTTGTGATTTATTAATCAAGAATAGATGATTTATACATCTGTTGCTTCACTTTGTTAAATACTATCTGGCACCACTCATGCCGCCGAAACTACCGTTTTCCTTCCGCCAAGTGAAGCAAGAGCTTAGCAATATCCGAAAACTTTTTACAATTATCTGTAGTAGGAGCAAAGTCCCAGGAACACAAATACGGTTTTGTACGTCGTTATCAGCCATTCCTTGACTATTTTGACCTTGTTTGGTTTTGATCCAGTTTCGTTCTTCCTAATCACATGGCTCAGATAATTGTCTCTATCCTAAACAATGAGTATTTTCGTAGGTTGAACTTCAATTCTATATCTCGACTTGCTTTAACTTTTGTACGTGGTTAGCAAAATCCGTTCCTATTTTATAATATCATCTAGTTATACCAGGCATATTTGTCTTATTAGTTCTACTAGTACATGTGCCATCATTGGTTCAAAGGTAGCCGAAGCGTTACATGGTCTCCATGATAGTGAATTTTTAGAGACCCTTTGCCATTTGAATGCTTCTTTCCCTATTTTTAGCTTCTATTTCAAGCTGCTAATAACTGCTTTTCAGATCCAAGGTGAAAACTATTTCATCTCATGTTCAGTGTCCAACGAGTCGTTGATTTGGGTTAACAGAAGGCTGTCTTTACGCTGTGTACAAGTGTATTATGCAACTTCTTTGCATAATACACTTGTCCTGCGATTTAGCTTAATATAAGATCATGTTGACTGCACATTTATGTTCCTTGGTGAAATCTAATCTAATTATGCAGTCGTCTACTATGTCCGCATACATAATGATATGCTGGTATTCCTTGTCCTTTAAACATATGGCAACTTTTTGCTCAAACGGACAGGGATGTGTCAGTTGGTCAGCGTCAAAAGTTAAAGATGCTCACACCGCTCCAGTCGGACTTCGTTATGATGTTTTGCAAACCACGGGTTCACGAAGGTACGAGAGGTCGATGTGTCGATTACAGTTTAACACAGTATTTTATCGGCCCTTCCGTTAATTACCAAACCATTCCCGTTGTAAGCTTCTGAAGTCCCAATTGAAACTACGGTCATCAATTAGGACTCGTCCTACAGTGCTGGTAACTACTCGTTTTTTTTTATTGGGTTGCGTTTCTCTCAGCAAATCTATCTGTATCGTCATATTTTTTTTTTCTATTAGGTCTTACGTAGTCAGCTTGTAAATGGCTCGATTCGCCATATTGATACCATTGCGGGAAGAAGGCCCTTCTATTGTTTTTCTCTTCAGTTATCATTCTTCGGACCCTCTCGAAATGATATTTCTGTTAAACTGCTTAGACTTCATAGACTTAATAATGATATGTATACGCCAACATATCGTTAAGAGTTTCTGGATGTTTCAGAAGAACGACCTCACGAACCTCAATATTTCGGATATCGTTGACGAAATTTTGTATAAGCAACTGGTTTCAACTTTGCACTGCACTGATTAATATACTCTACAAATTCTCTCATTGAATACTCCATTTTTGCAAAGATTAATTGTGACATTGAGCACGGTAACCGTTTTCTAAGCGGCCGTCGCTGTAGCGTGTTTCTAATGTTTTCATTATTCGCTCGTATGTTACGTGTTATCACAATGCTTCAGGACCGTGAGTGCGCCATTACGAAGCTCCAAAGATAACGCGGTCTGACCTTGTTCATTGCTTTTTTCATTTGTACTCATCACGTCATTAAATTGTAGTTAGTACGACTACCGTGAAATTAAGGCACCTTGAATTTCTTACTTCTCCCTGAGTTGTAACAGATGCGGCAAAGATTCCATTTTTAATTTCACACTTCAACTAAATGTTTAATTATTATTAAAAATTATTACTATGAAATTAGTTACAATGGTTTCTTAGAGTTAACGAAATATATACTCACGACGTAGTTGTAGATCAAATGTTACCGAGAGTAATAATACTGTTGGATTGTTGTTGAATTAAAAATCACTTTGTCCGATTCTTTCATAAGCTCGTGAAAACAAGCGTCTTGTCTTTATATGTTTATGTTATGGCTGTCAAGCCGATCATGTACATCGTTTATCTCTTCGTTCCATTCGGCCTTCCATTCTTCTTCAGCTCTTCTTGGAATAGAACTTGCTCATCATATTGGTGAGCGTGTTACTGAAGCTTGTTGAAGAATCTGTTCCCTGATATTCATGAGCAGGGTGCTTATTTAAACAGCTAGAGCCACCAAGTTTGTCGAAGAAAGTCATGGTCTCCGCTACCTATCTATTGTCCAAATGCTGAGCCGTTGCCTGCTGCCGCGTCACCCTTTCTGAACACCTTTATATATATTTCTCACTTCCTATACCAAATGTTACGAAATAACCCTATCTCGAGGGTTTAATAGTCGTCAAAAACAGTAGTACTTTTCATTATATGCTTTTTGTTTAGCAACTACTTTCATTTTATTCTGCAAATTCATGTGGCACCTCTTAGTTTTAAAATTTTATCAATTATTTTTATGTAGATTCATCATTAAGACTGAAAACTATTGTCTTTAAATCTATGAGTCACAGATTTATCATCTTAGTACTTGATCTTCAGTTTTGAAAAGGCCTGTAGTTTGTTGCTACATGTAATAGTATATTGTGTGGCAAGAGGTGAAACAATACGATTCCTGACGAGGGCGAGAGTTGACTGCTGTCATCGCACTGGTCTGAAATGGTCTGTGTTTCATCCCGCGCCACACACTGTATTTTTCATATCACATGCAATGAAACAACGAGTTTTGATATCTGTTGTCAGTCAAGTAAGACTATTTCAGACAAACAGCGCAGTAATATTTTTTACTATTTTGGGGTACTCATTTTATTTTTAATTGATTAAAATCTCTGACAACGATCTGACGACAGCTGTCAGACGATTATGATTTCATTCATTTTTGTTTAAAATAAACAAATGCGATTCTGACAGACTTTAAATAAAGACATAAATAATAAATAAATGAATGTGTCGGGCAGAAGCAACGTTGTTTCTGCCCGACACAGTCGCATTGTTCTGAAATTGTCTTATTTCGACTGGCAAAACAGAGATCAAAACTCGCTGTTTCAATACATGTGATATGAAAAAGATTATCTGTAATTATCTGGTATTGTTGAATTGTATGCTAAATGTAGTTCGATTTATTTTATAATGTGGTTCTATACTTGTGACGCGGCGGCAAATCTCCGATATCAAAAGTCCGGTCACTAATAGTATACTTCCTTCTAATTTTGTTATTTTATGTTTTAATTATTTCTAATTAATTCAGATGATGTTTATTCAATTAATTGTTTAATATAATACGTCACTGCTTAAGAATAATTTTCAGTTGCATATAGATAAATAATACAATTTTAAGATTTTATTTCAGATATTGTTTTTCATGTATTCGTCTTAATATTTATAATTGTATATTTTAAAAATCTTTATTTCTTCCTCTTTCATTTGATACTCCACTCAGTGTCCTATATAAATGAACTAACTTTTGGTCACGGCTCCGCCCGCATGGAAATACAATGATTTGACACTGTCTCTTATTTTCGCTTTCGCTCTACTTCACCCTCTCGCACCATATCTTACTCTCCCGTCTCCCTCTCAATCCTCATCGCCTATTCTAACGCCGCTCCTTCTCTAAGCAAAGCAAACAATAGGCATGGCCGACGAAATAAAATGAATAACTATTATTTTTTTTAGTTATAAGGAGTGATACATAGAAACATACAAATAAGTAACCTATATTTTATGTACCAATTAAATATATCAGTTTTCCAAATTTGATCAAAATTGATTGTCATTGTTGAGGTATAAGTAGACATATAGGCAAACAGGCTGAAAGATAAACAAATAATGACATATATGAAAAAATAGTGTGCTCTATTAGTACACTCACGTTCATTAAATCAATTTAACTATTGTTGAACCATGAAAAACCATACAAAGGAAAGGACAAACAAACAAACAAAAAGTAGGCTAGTCCTTCTCAAGGACTCAAAAACTCAAAAACTATTTCCATACCGAATTGCATATATGTAGGTTCAGGGCTTTAAGCATGAAAAGGTAACAGACAGACAGACAGACACACTTTCGCATTTATAGTCCGAGAGCTGGCACCAATTTTTGGGTAGGTATTTGAGGCAAGCTGAAAACTTGTCCTATACCTCTCCTATTATACTCCAACACAGAACTGCAGACCTGGCTGGTGAGTAGTGGGGCTAAATCAACCCCTAAATTTCTAAAAATATTATTTTTTTATTTCGAAAAATATATTTGAGGCAATATGCAATTTTTATATGTTGTAGTTTAATGTTTAATGAATATAAAAAAAAATAAGCCAGGCGATTCAGTCGGGATTTTAAAATTGCTAGATGCATGTAAAAATATTTTGCAAAAAAATATAAAAAATGTATTTGAGGCAACTTGAAATTTTAACAGAACATTATTTATAACTAAAAAATGAGATCCTCCAAAAGACAGGTCATTTCTGTGGGACTTTCTACCTGCCAGGTGATCCAACAAGTTATGTATAAGTGCGAGTGCGAAGTGCTATAGACAAACCGTAGAACGAGAGAGAGAGTTTATCGGCAGCTGTCTGCGCTCTTGCTTGCCGCGTTATTATTGGCTCTGACGAGGTCACGTGACTTACAATAGCCACGAGGTTCGAATTCAAAATTTCGAGTAGAAAATAGAAAATTTTGTGAATTTCTACTAAAAACCGTTTATATCAAAATTATTTTGTTGATTAGTGCGTGTTAAATGTATATATTTATTGTGTTATATTGTTTTATCATGTAAAATTTGTTAAATCGTCAATTTTTAATACAAATCTAAATGTAATCGGTTTTTCACTAGACATTTTAAAATTATTTACCTTATAAAACGTGCAACACCAATAATAAAATTCTACAACTGACAATAACGACTCCGAAATTCAGACTGAAAACCTCATGGCTATTGTAAGTCACGTGACCTCGTCAGAGCCAATAATAACGCGGCAAGCAAGAGCGCAGACAGCTGCCGATAAACTCTCTCTCTCGTTCTACGGTTTGTCTATAGCACTTCGCACTACACATAACTTGTTGGATCACCTGGCAGGTAGAAAGTCCCACAGAAATGACCTGTCTTTGAGGATCTCATTTTTAGTTATAAATAATGTTCTGTTAAAATTTCAAGTTGCCTCAAATACATTTTTATATTTTTTGCAAAATATTTTACATGCATCTGGTAATTTTAAAATCCCGACTGAATCGTCTGGCTTATTTTTTTTATATTCATTAAACATAAACTACAACCTCAAATATATTGAAATAAAAAATAATATTTTTAGAAATTTAGGGGTTGATTTAGCCCCACTACTCACCAGCCAGGTCTGCAGTTCTGTGTTGGGGTATAATAGGAGAGGTATAGGACAAGTTTTCAGCTTGCCTCAAACACCTACCCAAAAATTGGTGCCAGCTCTCCTACTATTATAATATTAGTGTGGATTTTTACAAATTGTCTAATCCTGTAATGAAATTTTTCTCTTGTTCTATTTTCAAATAACCTCATTGTTTTGAAATAATATTGACATATTTATTAGAGTATAGTCTGATAATTAGACTGATTCTTTGTGTACAGATTTAATCATAAATTGTTAATAAAATTTTACCTGAAATGAGTTTGCATGAACTTGTATCTACTGATAAACATTGATTTTAGGTTAAAGATCCAACTTCAGATATGGCTCTGAATGCAAGAAAAGGCTCTGCATTAGTCAAAGCTTACAGAGAACAAAAAGAGAGGAGAAAAGCTCAGAAGAAACACTGGAAACTTGAAGGAACAAAAATAGGTACCTATGCATGAGAATATCATATATACAGACGGATAGGTGGAACATCGGGTACGCACTCTTATATCTCTGGAACTATAGACGATCTGCATAGATATCTATTAAAGGGAATGAAAATTCAATTCTTTGTGATTGAAACTAGAAGATGGAAATATATAAATTCGAATACTGATGTTTGGGCTACATGTACGAATTTAGTATTGTCGGAAAAGAAATTTGGAGGCGGAAGTCTCATACCAATTTGTATAAAAGTGTCTTTATATTTAAGGTTTTAAACATGAAAATTAGTCATTTTCACACATCATAAGGTCTAACTAAATTTTAAATTTGGTTAGACCTTATGATGTGTTAATCGTATATATGTATATATATATATGAATTCCTCCATCTTGTATATTGCGCCACTACGAAATCAAGATACCGATCTTCCTGTTCTCACTTTCGGTTCCGTTTCGCTTTCGATTCTGATCTTGGCCCCGTTCTCTGTTCTATTCTCTGTTTCGTTTTATGTGTTCATTAGAGACAGGGGAGCAGTAAATGTGATGGTAGGTGTGACGGACGGATATTACGCCATGTGAAAGGGGTTCGAAAAGGAAACCCCATCGTCGTTGTACTATTGCACACGCACGCACGCAGGCATGCATGCATGCAGGCGCTGGCTACACCTTTTTTTATACTATCTATATTTTCGTAGATCTGGAAAAAGCCTGTGATAGAGTTCCGTAAATAACTTACGTGAGTTTAATTTGTTAGCCGAAGACACTTATGTTTAGAGCTCTCTCTCTCTCATGCTAGTTGTGTATGCATGTTGCATTTTGCTTATGTGCTTCAAGTGATGGGTTTCCACAAATCAAAACCTGTTAACTTCGAATATTGCTAAACTTTACATTAATATTGTTCGTGGTTGTGATGAAAACATACGTTGTTTTGTGTTTATTTGTGTTTGTGTTAGGGACCGGGATTATCACTGAGCGGGGGATTAGGGTCGGAATTGAGCAAGGTGACTGAGAGTGGAATTAGAAGCGGAACAAACAAACGGGGCGCAGGTCGGAAGAATTTAGAGCAGAACCATCTTTGTGTGATCGAGAGCTGAGTTACAGTCAGAACGTAAATTGCAATTGTGATTGGTATCAAAACCGGGATGGGTATCAAAATCTAGACCGGTCTTGATTGAAGCGGAAGTCGAAATTAACATCGGAACTGAGACCAGACACTGTAAAGTAGGACTAAGATGGGGTACACAATACACATAAAATATAACGGAATTTGTTTCATTTCCATGCAGGCGAAGTCGAGGGTGGACAACTAGTGTATATACATACTATATTTACAACTGTATGCTTTAGTATTTGATTGAAAAATGGCTATTTTTTGAAAACGAAATTAATTATCTTAAAAATACTATTTTTCTAAATTTCAGGAAATATAATGGGTATTCCAAAAGAAAAAGAAGAAGCAGACGAGGGTCCTACTAAACAAGCCTATAAATATGCTGAACATATGTCTGGGAAAGGTAAGATATCATTTTGTACTAACTTCAACGAGCTTCAATAGTTGTGGGTAGGTTTTAGCTTTAGCTACTTTTGATTATCTATTTTTGGGAATGTATCTTTTCAGATATCAACGTAAATTTAAATGCTCGTTATAGCTGGAATTACAGTAAAGCATGTAGAAAGAACATAATAATTTGAGATGAATCAATATATCAAACTATTGTGAAATTATCGAAAAAAAAAAATCATTCTTTTTACAGTTGTAGGTACTTTTAATCGCGTGTTTATATAATTTATTTGTAACAAGATGCATTGTTCTATTCAAAGTATTTATTTGAACTCAAAACTAGCATTTTATAGTAATTTTTTGACTTCGAATTCAATCATAAATTCAGTCAATAAGAGTTATCTGTGTACGCCTTCCAAATATATCGCTATCACTATATGCAATTAGGCTTTTTGTATTTATACTTTAAGCGATCCTTATGGTCTAAAAATGCATAAAACAAGATTCACGATTACCAGTACTACGTATTCTGATAATTTAATTCAAAGACCGAATATCAGAATTTGTTCTGGAAAAGTTGTTTTACAACTTGACCAAGCCGGTTCTCTTAAATTTGCTTTAGATTTCTTTTCAAATATTTGACGTTCGTTAAGATGCCTAAAATGATGTTTCGCGTTTGGTATAGTTATAACAAATCAAAGTATCTTAGTATTATATATTTGATTAAAGTTAATAATAATGACACGTACTACAAAACCATGACGGGTTTTTACATGTAAGTAAAGAAGAATATTCAAATTATTGCTATTTTTTTTGTATCAAAATAATATATGAAATAAAAAAAATTGTTAATGGAAATTGTATTTTCGGCAACGTATGAATATAATCGGTTATACAGTAGTCTGTAATGAATTTCACGAAATTCGGTGTTCCACAGCGCCATTTTGTTTGGCATGCTTAATGTGCCACTGGTTGCGGGATCGTGAAGTCGTATCGCACGAAACGCTGTAACGTATGTGCTGCATATGCCATCGATTTTAGATATTATGCGTATTATGGGCTAAGTGTACTAAGCGTTCTAGCGCTAGAGATGGCTTCTCTAGTATATTTGAATTGTCAAATTATAGATATAAATCGAGCTCTTTCCGCTACGTGCGTTAGGCTCACATCCGTAGCTCTACTGTTTACGTAGAAGTATTTTATTAAAAAATTTGATTGTGTATGTAATAAATATTTCGATTTATATATATATAAATAAATCAATTGCTGCATATATGTAAGGTTTGCGAACATCCATTTGCGAACAGCTGGACCGATTTGTCTGATTTCTTTTTTTGTTGTGTTCGTAATTATTAAGTCAAAGTTTGTATGAAATAAAAACCTATTTATTTTTGTCTGTGTCTAATTATTTGTTCAGGATACCTTGAGATAGGTTGAACAGATTACGATGCGATTTTCATTGAACGGTAGAGAACCTTATGAGGCTACGCTTAGGACACTTTATCCCGGAAATATTTACCATTTCCGTGATAATTGAAAAATATTAAGAAATGAGTTGATATGCCAAAATTGAATTAAACCAAGATGAGATTGGGAGCAAAAACGGAATCGGGGTCTAGATCGAGACAAATCGAGGACAAGAAGAAGGACATATATATCATCAGTCGATATACAGTTGCAGTAATTATTCTATGTTCACACGTGTGGAACCGCAAGCGGTATCTATCTACACTAAAATTATCAAGAGGTATTAGGGTTCCTTGAAGAATTCTTATGAATATTTTTAAGGATTCCATGAATTTATGTAAAACCTTTTTCGTTTTATCGATTTCAATTAGAACTTAATACAAACGTAACTGCAACTAATAAAAGGACATAAAATATTTCTTTTTTGAGTTCCGGGATGTAACTTAAAATATTTATAGTTTTATTACTAAAATCTAGTATGGTGATAATTAGAAGTCACCAGAAGAACATACGATACATTTTTAAGGTTCCATGAGAATAAATGAGAATCTTAAATTTTTTAACGATTTCTCTTGAATTAAACTAAATACCTTTTCAGTTTTACCAATTTCAATAAAATACAGTTAACGGAAGAACGTACGATACATTTTTTAGGGTTTCCTTCAGAATTGCGAAGAATCATTATATTGTAACAGACTTCAATGAAATTTATTATGGAAGTAGCTAAAAGCTAATGAAAGGATATACGTTACATTTTTTAAAGTTCCATGAAATTATATATGCCTTGATAATATTTATACAATTATCGCCCCGCAAAAAAAAAGATATTAATAATTTGAAATCAGATCGCAATGGTCAATTAGAATTTTTCAAAATACCAACTGAAAATCCACTGAATATAGAAATAAGATTTATACCATTGAATGAAGAACTTTTAACTTCAGAAAAAATATACTGAGAATTTTGGATCTACAACGCTGTGATTATTCCAGTGAAATGTATAAATTTAGTGTTCAATCTCATAATATATTTACGATACGATAATAATTTCAACCAAAATGTATTAAAATAAATGAGTCATCATGATTTAGTGATCGGGCAAACAGTGAGAATTTATATAACTAGAAATATATTATTTATGACAAAAGAACTTATAATAATTGTGAAACTTTTGCGGAATATGTTAGAAATTACGATACTTAAAAATATTTATACGTGTTTGCATCGCGGCTAAAGCTTAACACGTTAACAATAAAATAAAGAGTAGTAAAAACGTAACGAAAGCGATCTGGGGAACCATAAAGAGCGAGATTAGCAAAGTTAAGGACCACAATATTGACTTTGAACATAAGTTCCATGACAAGACCTTGAATAAAGACATTGTGGTTGCTGAGGCCTTTCAAAGGTATTTAATGACATTCGAGTTTCGAATACCAAGACTTGAATCATCTTCCACTCTTGCTGAACTGTTATTAAGAGAAATTATTCAGATATTTGGTTATAAAAACATTTAAGTCGTTGGAAATTAAGAAAACTGTTGACTCTCATTGTCTTTCGGTTACAATTATAAACTCTATTATTGGCTGAATTGCGCTGTACTTGGAGTACATTTTAAATAAATGTATAGACAATGCCGTGTTTCCTGATCTGATGAAAGAAATCAATCATCACAAACTTTAGGTTTTATACCTATACTACCAATGTTAACAAAATTTCTGAAAAAGTGATTTTAAAGAAATTGCTAGCCCGTTTTCATACTGATAATTTAATGTCCAAAAAACAATCGGATTTATCCGGGGTCGGTCAACAATCGATGTTGGTGTTGAGTTTATTCAACAAATTTTTCGAGCCTAGTAAGATTCGTGGGATACAGTTGGAGTATTTTGGGATCTCTCCAAGGCTTTCGATTCTGTAAATCGCGAAACTTTGATAAGGAAATTGCGTCATTACGAAGTGACGGGTCGGACAGACAGGACTTGACCTTCTGATGTCATATTTAAGTAACAGGGTACAGAGGTTTGACAAGAGATTTCGTCTGAGTTTGTGGTTTAGATGGGGATACCGCAGGGATCAAGCCATGTTCCCTTTTTCTTTTTAGTCTGTATTAACGATTTATCTAGCTTTGCTGGAGATGTTTATGAGATACAAAAATTTAATACATATAAAAAGTATATAGAAATGTGCGAGAAAAATAGTGGTTGACATATTTTCAATACGAGAAATAAAAATAAACTATATTTACCATTAAGTGGATTACATAAAGTCATAAACACATTTATGTGTTTCTTTCACATCTATGGAGCTCTATGTGCACTTCTTGAATAAGGTCCGTTTAGTATTCGAAACTTATCCTTAAATAAATTTAAGATCATTATTAAACAATTACTTGGTAAAAAAGGGTCATAATAAAATTTCCGATTATTTTGAGGGAAAAAGTCCATGGATATAACAATCTCGAGTTCTTATGAGATTGTATCTTTTTATAGTACTTTTGTTATTTATTGTATTATGATTCTATTTGAAAAGAGCTATCTTCAAGTTTCTTGCTCGTTCTTTTTGAGGAAAAACTGCCTTCCGAACGAGTGGTAAATTCATATTCCAATGGTAAATTAATATTATAAATACGCATTTAAAGCGTCATATGTAAACCATGAAATAAAGAGATTTTTGAATTTGAATTAATTAAAAACCCATGTTGTTATACTCCTTTAAAAAAACTGGTATGGAAATAACTAGAAGCTAGTGAATCATACAGAATACATATTTTATGATTCCGTGAGTATTATAAAGATCCTTATGGTTTTATCATTTTCTTTTGAATTTCAACAAGTTGTTCTTATCAGCATAAAGAGCTAGCTGAAAACCAGTGAAAAGAATACAATATATTTTAAAGGCTCTTATAACTTTACCAATCCTGTCGAAATTTGTACAAGTTGTTCTTATTACTACAGAAAGAGTGTTTAGAGTGGATTATGATTACGTGTTTGTGTTTTTTTATGATTAATAAGCACACTTATAGTTTGAGCAATTTCAATTAAATTTGGCTTGTAGTTAATAGCTTGTTGTTGAAATTTGGTTTGTAATATTTTGTTTACCTAATCAATGGAGATGTAAAGTTTATCCCGATTGTTATCTTTTACTATTTTTTTTCTGTATGAAAGATAATTTATTAAATATAATTTCAGGCTTTAACAAAATTCGGTACTACAACACCTGCTCTTACTACTTAAGGTAGTTTATTTCAGTCTCTTTTAGTTCTTAAATAAATTGAACTATAACGCTTTTTAATTATCCATTCAAAATTCTAAACAACCAACTAAATTAATAAAAAAAACTGGCCAAGAGCATGTCGGGCCATGCGCATTATAGGGTTTCGAAACCATTATTACAAAAAAAATTCGCTACAGATGAAAAAAGTATGTTGTTACACTTTTTCCATGTTTCTCGCACAGAATAGTTATAAGCATTTTAGTCGTTTATAACTAGAAATACAAGTAGGCATATCGACTATTACTATTAAACTGGTGTAAACTAAAGTGCATCAGCAAACGAGTGCATCTTGATGGCACTTACGTCCTTTTTGTTGAATAGCGCAGTTTTTCGGCGATAACTCGAAAATGGTATATACAATTATGTTCAAAATAATTTTCGTTAAAAGTATTTCATAAGCGTTACTTTCGTTATTTTTTTAATATTTTGCACACCTACAAAGCAGACTGCTTTATTCTCACAAAATAAAAAATATGGAGAGCGCTCACTATTCAATCGTTGCATTTTTATAAAAATGCACTAATATACTTAAAAATACGCACTTTTATACAGAATATACTTCAAACTATAAATAAAATATCATTTGAAGTCTTTCACTAAACATTATTGCGGTAAAAAAATTATTGAAAAAATATTTTGTTGGACGTCAATTAGTCTGTAGTTCGGATGTACGGATGATAAAAACTCTTAATTAATAAGCCTATTGAACATGAAGGCTGAAAAATTCTTTAATATTCTTCATAAAAAGTTGAAACACTACGGCAATATAGCACACCATTGAAAGCAAGTTGACTCCTTCCAAGCAGGTGCAACGTCTAAAAGCAGGATGTTAAATGTTTTTAACAAATCCGGATATTAAAGAAAAAAAAATTATAACAATATAATTAAAGTTATTGTAAACTAATTATATGTACCCTAAATGCAACAACTATAGAGTTTTTTTAATATAAAAATTTTAATATTGAAATGTGTTGTAATATAATAAATATACATAAACTTATTTTACGTTGAAATGTAGTTGATTAGAAATATTTCGTACGTGAATTATTTTTTAACAGATTTGATTTTGGATAGAAAAAATATTTTGTTGGACGTCAATTTTTTTTTATTTACCTGTCGTAAATTATTTGTCTAGCTACGTTGTAATCTGATTTATAATAAGTGGCATGTTATAAAATTATTGTTCTAACGAGTAATAACTTGGAGGTCTGCGTTTTTGGATTTTGTAAACTTTTTTGGATATACAGTTTAGAAAATAAAGGGGGGGAGACACAGTTATTATTTCCGAAATTATTCACGTAATCAGAAAAATTCCTAAGAAACTTTAAAGTGTTTTGAAAGAAATGTTGAAAAATATGTCACACATTGGTATTCGCTGAAAAAAAAAATTGAGCTTGTTACATGTATGGACTGTCTCCCTAAAATATTTATTTTTGTTATTTAACTACGAAACTAAATAGCGGCTTATACAAGACACCTATACTCCGAATTTGATCAATATATGTCCTGTAGTTTTTGAATAAAATGCCTGTGACATACGGACAGACGGACGAACAGACATAATGAAACCATAAGGGTTCCGTTTTAGCAATTTTGGCTCAGAACCCTAAAATTAAAATTTTCAGTGGAATTGATGATATAATTTTTAGTCACTTTTATTTAAATTTAGACCATAAAAATAATATAACTTACAGTAGTTTTCTTGCTTTATGCTATCTTCATAACAAATTTCATTGAAATCGGCTAAATTATAAGGGTTCTTAGTAATCCTAATAAATGTCAAAAATGTATTGTATAGCCTTTCTTGGACTCTTTACTATTTTGATACTAAATTTTTATTGTACTATAATGCGTACAACTGTAAGCGTTAGTAGTAATTTATACGGAATCTTAAAATTTGCCATATATTAATTATTTTCCCGCTTTTTGCAGTTATACCAAACTTTATTGAAATCAATTACATTATAAGGGTTTTTATTAAAATTCACGGAACCTTAAAAATAAGTCCTCTTTCCTTCCATTAATTTACAGGTACCTCCTATCTCCATAGAAAATTTTATTGGAATCGATAAAACTGTAAAGAAATAAATAATTCTCACGGATCCCTAAAATGTATGGTATATCTTTCCATTGGTTTCCAGCTACTTTCATATTTTTATATTAAATGTATGTGTTGAAATGGGTTACACTAAAAGATTTTTAGTGATTCTCTGGGAACCCTAAAACCCATCGATAATTTTTATTGTAGATAGTTTTCGCCTATGCTTCAGCCCGTGTACACTGAATTCCTACATCATTTATGTCAACTATTGACATGTGTCCATCATGTTACCGGTCCCGTTTTTCGTTCTCGATTTCGTCAGGGTTTGGTTTCGATTTTGATCCTGGTTTTACCTTTCACTTTCATCATTTTGATTCAATCCTAATAATTATTCAATTTTAAAGAAATGTTTTTCAATTTTCGTGCAGGAACTAAAAATATTTTTTAAAAGGATTGTTTGGGTGCTTGATACATATAATTAATTTTATAGATAAAAAAAATGTAGTTGTTTTGAAATCATAGACAATTTTATTCGTGTATGCATGTACCGTAGGGAATCGATCATTCGTTTTTCCGCAAATATTCATAAGCTCCCTCTTTTTTAGAACAACTTTGCCAAAGAAGCCAGTCCTTGAAGTAGCCGTTGCTGAAAGAAATAGCTTAGAACGTAAACGTTTAAATGTACGTGAACGTAAATGGTTAAAAGTGAAAATCCTAGTGCTTAGTAACACGAAGCGCGTGCTCATACCATCCCATTTTCTGAAACTCGCACGCGGCGAGCGTCGGCAGCCAGTGTCTAGCAAGTCTGCCACGGGTTTCGCTCGTCCGCGTGCGGTTAATGACCGGACGCGCGGCTTTACATATTTAGGTATTTTATTATAAAGTGTTACATTTACGATATTGACGTTTTTGAAACTAAGATTGTGTGTGTAATATTGAAATATTTAATAACAGTGCCTTTCACTGCTATACATTATGCAAATATGATTTATTGTTAGGGAGTTTGCAGAGCTGACATCGCTACAGCTTTAAAACTTTATAGTCAAATTTACCCTGACAGTCAACAATCTACGAGTTTTCGAGTAATATTACGTGCTATTTATCATTTAAGGATAATTTGCCATAGTTTACTTTGTTTGTTTAGAGGTGAGTGGAACCCATGTGGAAAATCAGAGACTAATGTAATAATAATACTTTCGGCGACATTTACATCACTAACAACGTCAAGTGTTATTTTTAGGTGAGTAACTACATAAATTCTTTAAAAATAATACAGCACTTAGTCCGTTCGTCACGTGCCGGGCGTGGCGCAGGGCGTGCGGCGCGTGTCGCGTCCACGTATGGGCGCTATCTGGCCGAGCATTTTGTTGGGTTTTCTCTGTATTATTTAATATTTTTTATAAGCATATTTTCAATGATATATTTTTCTTATATTTATACTTTAGCAAAGTTGTTCTAAAAAAGAGATTATGAATATTTGCAAAAAGACGCATGATCAATTCCATCCCGTATATATATAAAGTTTGTTATACAATGGGAGTCTGATAATTTTGTAACTGTTGCTGATATGTTTTCGCTAAAAATCATTGATACATATAACTTAAAAAATATGTATATTGTGGCACTTACATTAATTGAACGTCTTATTATTTTGTCGATTTGAACAACACAAGCTTCACTGTCTGATTTGTGTAGCAATAATAATGCACTGACTACTAATCTCCATTCGTGAACGAAAGACACAATTATGTTATAGTCGTTAGCCCATGTAAAATGCACAACTTGAAGGGCATGCGGTGATCAAAAGATGGAACTATCTATTGTTGTGTGAGTGTGTAATCTACATATATATAATAGCATTTGTGGAGTTGACCACGTGATCATACAAACCACTTATTACATTTTAAAATAAATCTTGGTTCCTATGTACGTATATAATTATTACAATAAATAATATTCATACCCTATATGTATTTAAGATTAGTATCTTGCATGTGTTTTGTTCAGACGGTGATGAATCGGAGTCTAAATCAGATTTCGTAAAGAAGAAATCTATCACTGAACAAAGAAGATACCTGCCAGTATTCGCCGTGAGAGAGGAATTGCTCCAGGTTATCAGAGAAAATAGTGTCGTCATTATAGTCGGTGAGTGAATGTGAATTATTGTCTTTGAAATCATTTTTGTAAAAGTCACTAACTCCTGAAAATGAGATTTAGAATGACAATTCACCTGCATGAATATAGAAATGAATTGTATGGGTTTAGTTCACACTTCTGCTTTTGGTCTCGCTTCTTTTCCACTGTCGTTCTTTGATTTGTTCAAACAAAAAAAAATATATGCTATGATACTATATTGATTCTTCATTATACATTACGACTATCGTTCACGTTTCAAAGCTCGATCCCGGTCTCTTGTCCGTTTCGATCCCAATTTATTTTTATCCCATTTTTGCTTATGCATGAAATTATGATATTAACGAACAAACGGACGTTCAAGCTTGCTATTATAACATAACTCTTCATCTTACAAATATAGTGAATATTAATAATATTACCATATGTAAAAAGGTTTATGGATTTTTTTAATTTTACTGCTTTTGATTACATATTGAAACACCCGTGTTGAGTAACAGCCAAGTGATTGGCGTCATTTTAGTAACTCTTTCAAAAAAAAAACAAAAGCAATTTTATATAATTCTTTTAGATATAAGGATTATGTTAAATTTAACAGAACTTTATAACATACAATATAAGTTCCTTTATTTTTGAACTAAAATCTTTTAGGCGCAACTTGGCAGTAACTGAAATCTTTTTTTGTCACGAAAATGACGTATAAAAAATATGTAATGCACTAATATAGTTTTCATATTTGCAAGATGAATTTAAAATTGATCGCCATATCATAAATATACAAATTCAATTATTAGACATTTGCCTGCGACATGCACTAACATGCAGCATGCAATTTACCGCTGACTTTTGAACCCTGTCCTTCCACTACGAATCTTCATCCAACGAATCGAATATTGATTCGAGAGAATTCACAGATATCGAACACTTGGTGTGTTAATTTCTGTTCATCTTAATCACTAATTAATTTTATGTAATTTCTACGTATGTTTCATGTCATTTAGCCACATCTTCAGGAATGATTGGCATGAAATTTACTGAACCAGGATTATACAGAGCCACGTAATGGAGCTTCATCATCAAATGTCAATCGAAGTATGTGCCAACTTTCTTGTTGACTTATGCCACAACTAAAATGTAAAAAATTACACTATCATTTTTAAAATGAGGTCGCGATAAAAAACCCATGGAAATCTACACAAGTAAAACGTAACTGCTCCTAAAGAGTTATATTTAAAAAAAAACGTATTTTGTATTTTCAATATTCTTATTGCAAATGGACAATTTAAAGCATTTTAGTATGACTAATGTACTTATGCGTTGCCAGCTTTTTAGGTAGGATAAGATATTTAGTGTAGGAGAAAGTGGGCTACCGGAACTTGTAGGCGGGAATAGGATATTCGATGGAGTGGAGTGGACCACCGGAAGACTCCAGAATTGTGATCAATATTTTAAAGAGGAAAACTTGATTAGTGTAATTTTTTTGCCATTAATAAGCAATAGATGTGTGCGTTTATACATATGTATAGGTGAGACGGGCAGCGGCAAGACGACGCAGTTGACGCAGTACCTGCATGAGGAGGGGTACAGCCGCTTTGGGACCATCGGCTGCACGCAACCGCGCCGCGTCGCTGCCATGTCCGTTGCCAAGAGGGTTTCTGATGAAATGAATACGCGCCTTGGTTAGTCACTCATTTTTATTATTTTTACATCTGCAATAGTAAGCTTCCCTAGAGTTTTTTTGTAGAGTTAAAAGAAGAAAAACGTAGCGATTAAACAGGAATTGATGAGTCACATCCTGGTGATTTAGATTGTATTATTAACAGAGACGAAAATAATGAGATACGAAAAATTCAAATCGAGTTCATAACACTGGGGTGACTCATAAGCAATCTCGGCTTACATACTGAAATTCATAAGCTTTCTTTCATACTTATGCGGGATGGGATTGAAGAACTTAGTACTATTAAACTCTTACCACATTTAGCATTTAAGCTGGACTTTGCACCGTCAGATTATTATTTATTCAGATCCATGGCGAAATTCCTTTGTGAGAAAAAAATTGAGTACAAAGGAGATGATGAAAATGCAGTGCGGCAATTTTTTATATTCAAGCCCAAGGAATGGTTTTACTAATGTCGTAGAGAGCTTGCTGAATTTTGAGTTAAGATCATAGAATGCGATATGCTGTACTTTGAATAAGGTTTTTTTTTTGTATGATTATTTAATAAACAATTCTTTAAGAGAGACCTTAATATTTTGAAAAAAGTAATTTAACAATCATTACACAAGCCGGCTGAGTTATTTCACAAGCCGGCTGAGCTATTTCGCAATCTTTTATATGGCGTACCATGTTTTTTTATTTAATCTTGTGTTTCATTATGATCAATATTCACCCATTCTTTTATCATTTTATAATTTTGTACAAGTGTGGATCTATCGACGACCTAATTTGATTTTACATAAAAACCTTTGTAAAGATGAAGGTTTATAAAAATACACTAAAGAAAATATATTAATTCAACAAGTTATTAAATAAGAGCTAGCCATATAAATAAAATAGTACAAGAACGTAACTGAGGATTAAGATTAAAAACATGAGTCGTGTAAAGGTTAACTAACAGAAATACGATCGTAAAATATATTTTCAACGACATTGAATAGAGATTATAATAACGTGAATAATAATATTTTTGGATAAAGCTTAATAAACGCCATATGTGGGCAGGCGACGAGGTGGGCTATGCGATCCGTTTCGAGGACTGCACGGGCCCCAACACCGTCATCAAATACATGACGGACGGCATCCTGTTGCGCGAGGGACTGCGCGAGCCCGACCTCGACAACTACTCGGCTGTCATCATGGACGAGGCGCACGAGCGTTCTCTCTCCACGGACATGCTATTCGGCTTGCTGCGTGAGGTCAGTCTCCCTTTTTTTCACATTTTATTTCCCGTCTCCGTCGAATATCATCCGGTCATTCTCTTTGATTTAAAGGGATCCATATTATACTAGCGATCACCCGTCTGCTTGATGGGCGATATAGGTTATGAAAATAAAATGAATTGCTTCAAACCATCTGTAAATGATACCGCGAACGTTCAGTGTTTCATATGCATTTATTGAGTAGTTTTGAATCGATACACAAACAAAGAAAATAGCGCTTTCATTACATATTATACTGTATATCAGTATATATGGTTTACCTCATTTTATTATTTGACTATTACGATCATCTTACTGTCCCGCTGCTGCCTCCACCAGACTATGCCATTTCATCAGCAAATACTACGACTACTGGCCTAGCGACTTCAGTGACTGAACATCGTGGATCTTGAAGATATAATTTCTATTAATATCTTTATATAGATAAGGTTCCAGTTTATTAAAATGAGATTTTTTAATTTTCTAAAGTGACCTGATGAAAGTGATGAGTAATTGAAAGCTACGTTAATAAATAAATTATAAATAGAAAATCAACTCGATTTTTTTATTAATGACTGAAAATAATGGTGTCTATATGATCTGAAAGTAATAAATAATATCGATAAGATAGAAAATCCATGATATGTAAAAAATATGTAATGTGACATTATAATCTTAATGAAATGTTGTTAAATAACTAATTTGTTAATGATCGGTATGTAATTTACAGACGTGATCGTGAAAACATTGTTTCTTCCAAAAACACATGTGGCGAAGTGGCATTAATCACTTTTTCTAAATGGATAAAATCTGCCTACCTGATTTTAATATCAAATGTAAAGATGTTTGGATAAGTATTGATTTAAACTCAACTAAATTGAATAACAAATAATTTTACATAAATTTTGTGCCTCCTCCAATACAAAATAATATTTAAAATCGCTTTATTGACTATGTTAATAGCGCCATTGCACAGAAGATAAAAGACATTCACTTATACTAGGGTGCTTTTATTTTTGAAATATTTTAATATTTTTTTTTTCGGTCCCATGGTGAAATTTTCTTGGAAGTACCATAAAAAAATTCCCTGAAAGTTTGAGCCCTTAATATTAATATTAAGTACTAGACCAAGACGCGTAAAGAGTTCCCATTTAAAATACACGTAAAACTTGATTTTTTATTCTTTTAAATTTTATAACTCAGAGGCATTTAATGGGATTATCTCGCCCAAAGACAGGTCTTCTTCAGAATTGAACGCTCTACAAAAGTCTCCGTTACAGTAAAGTCATAACTTCCACCTACGGGGTAGTACAGGCCCCTAAACCTAAGTTTTCCATTTGTAATAGAGACTTTTGTAGAGCGTTCAATTCTGAAGAAGATCTGTCTTTGGGCGAGATAATCCCATTAAATGTCTCTGAGTTATAAAATATAAAAGAAAAAAAAATCAAGTTTTACGTGTATTTTAAATGGGAACTCTTTACGCGCCTTGGTCTAGTACTTAATATTAATATTAAGGGCTCAAACTTTCAGGGAATTTTTTTTACGGTACTTCCAACAAAATTTCATCATGGGACCGAAAAAAACAAATATGTAGTTCAAAAAAAAAAGCACCCTAATATATATATGTACACACACATCTTTTTGCCGAATTAGTTGTACCAGTGATTTTCGGTATACCCAATGTTGATCGTTGTTTATTCAAAGATATCTACTCTACTACATAATTTAGGCTTACCAGATACGAATATATCGATTGAAAATACAAAGTTGCATCCATATATTCCATTAGCATTGAATGTACTATTAATGAAATTTCTAAGACCCCATATTGATCATGATAACTTTCGAACCGTTGGATCATACAAGGCTGTATATACGTGATAGTCGTCAAAGTCTATCAACCTCACGTGCTTGCGCAATAAGTTGATCAACATTTTAAATGCATGCGTGAATGGTGGTTATCCTATTCGCACTTATGATTTTTATATTTATTTATCTTACGATGACCACTAAAGTTTATACTTAAAAGGAAATGGTCAATTTCGGTGACGAAATGAGGCCCTGCAGGGTGATATTTTATTGTAAAGTCCACTTGGCTGCGTTTTTTGATTATACATCGTGTGTTAAAGCTGCGCATAGAATTCGACAAAACAAATGATGTTCGATTTAAACGTATAGGGTATAAAAGGTTCCGCCGACGTGGACAAAATGCCGTCTCCTATTTTAATTATTTACGATTCTCGTTCTTTTAATATGCAACTGTATGTCGGTCATGTCACCACTAGTACTTTTTAATATTGCATATTGTTTTAGGCTGATTACGTAACTAACTAACCGATTATTAGTGGTCGCCCGGTAGTTGGAATTCGACCTGATTTCATTAATTTTTTAAGTTTGTTTAGTATCGAGTTGAACAGTTTACATGTGCAATTTGTGGAAGTTCGGGCCGAGTCTGACCGAACATTATGATCATGATATCATTCGATTTGTAATTGTATCTAGATTGATTGTATAAATAATATTCTAATACTCGGAAAAAGAATTGAATAGTTTTATTCAATTTAGTGGAGAAAAGGTGGTTTGGTTTCTTTCAAATAATTCGAAATTTACTAAGATAAAAATTTTTGTAAAAACACCCTTAAAGAGCAGAAAATTCCCTAAAAGAATTGAACGTCCTAGAACTATATAGGTAATATTTATATTTTAATTATCAGCGAAAATAAGGGTACATGAATAAAATAATTTAAATCGATTAAATGTGAATATTTAGAAATAAAAAATGTGTACTATTTAGATACATTAATAAAAACAATCCGTGGACAAAAAGTTTTAAGCGCAATTTTTCAATCAAATTTTCTTTTGACAATAAGTTAATTTTTACAAATATAAAGTTAGCATAAAAATCCAGATAAACATCTTGGAACTATATAGTATTACGAAATATTTTTTTAATCATAATTTATTGCGCTCTTTATGTTATGAAAAACAATTATCCATTTTTAATTACCCGCTAAGAAAAATTAAAAATTTTTGAAAATCAGGAAGTTATTGGTCTTACCCCGTGTGTGTGTGTTCGCGTGCGTGAGTGCGTGCGTGTGTGCGTGCAATACACACGGTATTGTAAACTTCTTATAACTTTTGTACGGCTTGACCGAGACTTGTGGCATTCGAAAGGGTTCCACTGAACTTAGACTTCTTGTAAGTTTAAACTGATTCGAACCTGTAGATTCCGAGAAATTTCAAGAAAACCGGAAAAAAAAATTTAAAAACGATGTTTTTTGAGAATAACTTTGGCTATTGCACCGATTTATTCCATAACCTAATCAGCTCTTAACCTCAAAAAATAACGTCGAATGCCGTTTTGAAAATCAAAATCTCTTAATTTGTTCGTGAGATATCGTGAATGAAAAAAACCGAAAAAATTAAAAAACGAGTGTTTTTTAGAACAACTCAGAAATTTTACGACTTATCGATTTTGCTCTTAGTATAACATTTTTAGGCCTTAAAAAATTGCGTCGATTGCCGTCTTGAACACTGAAATCGAACAATGCGTTCCAAAGTTATAGCATTTTAAAAATTGAAAAAAAAAAGGTTTCCACATAACTTTGATATTTTGAAACTTATCGATTTTTTATTGAGAACTTTCATGAGAATGATCATACGGATCGATTTCAATAATTCATTTATTTAAAACCTCAAGCGATTGAATCAATCACTAATAAATAAATCAGACACGGTTAATTTGTTTGAGAAAAATTATTGTCAAATCATTTTCAAATTTCATTAAATAAGTTTATTAAAATAAATTTTGCCTAAGAGAGCTTAAAAACGACGTTAAATGCCATAAAACAACTTGATATCGAACAATTTGTTTAAAAAATTACTTTGCTTAATGTATACCAGACTTTTGAGATTGAAAAGCTTAAAATAACATATAAACCGTATTTTTTTGAGCTAGAAGAGCTCAACAACGTCACAACAAACTATGTAGCTATAGCTTGCGGTTAAGATTAGCGGGAAGTTGCAGGGACGGCCTTTAAGGTCAACCGTTTTCCAATTTTTTATTTGATTATTGAATAAACAATTTGTTATAAACCAATGAATTTTTCTACAATAAATTTTTAATACTGAAAAATACTAAAATCAAGCGTGTTTCATAATTATGAAAAAAAAAAAATTATATAATTTTAAATAATTTGGTGCAGTTTTAAATTTGCCGTTTCCGTTAACTTTTCCATCATTTTTACGAAAATCAGTTTCAAAATATTAAAGATGCAATAAGAACGCTTCAAATGTTTTTCATTTTCCGTTAAGCAATAAACAAATTGAGCGTTTAAACAAAACTCAACTCAATTGTCAATTAGTTTGGGCTGCGCGTTGATATAGTCAGTTGACTCTTTTACGTATATAGATAACATGTAATAGCTAAAATAAGTAGCATTATCCATAATTATACTGTATAAATTTGTAGCGCCTATACATACATGTTTTTTGTCGATTGAATCGAATATTTTTGTAATAAATATTCGATTTATGACTCAATGATACCATTTCTACTAATTTAAGATTCATGTTTGTTTGTATATCTTTTTATAACTTAAGAACAGTTTGACGATATTTTAGTAAAATTTTATCATAAATATTTATTCCATGATGTATCTAGTCTATATTTATAATTTTTAAAGTATTAAACCCACTGTTGGTAGATAAAAAGTCTGTTTATTTGTCATAGCTAATCTCCAAAAAACCTAAATAGATTATAATCAAATTTTGCATAGGGACAGAATATCTTCAGTGAGTGTATTACATACGTCACAATGTACTTGAATTTTCATTTTATTACTTAGCTTTACCACTCGTTTGGAAAGAGTTTTCCCTCAAAAAAAGCAAGCCAGAAACTTAAGGGTAGCTCTCTTTTTAATTTTAAATATATTCTTTATTTCAAAGTCCACAAAAGAGAGTACACCCATTATAAAATTGTATGGAAGGATATGTTACATATAAAATTGATCTAGACCATTATTCTTAAATATGTGTACATGGCATACTTGGAATTAAGGTATACATAACAAAATAAAGTAAATAAAATAAAACATGACAGAAATTTACAGAACGAAAAATGAAAGGTAACAAATAATTTATAATGCCGAAACAAGACATCATGTATACTACATTTGAAAGCAGTAAGCCTGCAATCAAACACGTCGACATCAGCGCCCGCGTCAGCGTTGGTGAGTAGGTTGTATTGTGACTATAGGCGTATATTTCTGAATATACGCCTTCTAATTTTCTAAGTGTTTTCTTTCATTTATTCTCAAACCTCGAACCCCCGATAGGATCATTATAAAACATTTTGTGTCAGAAGTGGGTTTAACATGCTGAAAGGAAGGAAGGGTGACCCGAAGGCAGACTGTGGCCCAGCAGTTCAATCATGGGGAGGTAGCGGGGGTCGTTGCTTCACCGATAGTCTTGTTTAATCCGGCTTTTGATTCGAGCATCCTCTTTATGGAAATCAGGGAGCAGGCTCTCTGTCAGGAGAAACAGGCCCGCCTACAGGAAGAGTAGGTTCGTCGACTAGAAAAACAAGCGATCGTCGGCGATCATCTGCACCTGGTAAGACATCACATGGTTGCGTGCCTGGCAGATATCACCGATGGGTCACGATCAATGTGCCTCGGATACTTTGGTAAAGACAATGCTGGGCATTATCCGAAGCAGTTTGACCGAAACAGAATTAGCAAATTCGTGGTCTTTGTCTAATATGTCGATAGATTTTCCAAAAAACGATGACTTAGGAAAGATTGCTTTTATAAACCACAAATACTGGGAATGAGACTCCAATTCGACAACGACCCCTATGAATGCCACTGGCTCGTCAGAAAGAAATTGAAAACGTCTTTAACAAAATGAAACGCCCGTGATGTTTACTGTTTGTTTTGGCAAGGAAGAAGGATGGAACGACAAGGTTTTGCGTTGACTAGCGCCGGCTCAATGATACAACAAAGAAGGATAGCCTTCCATTATCCCTTATCGCAATATATTGGACATACTACACGGGATGAAATATTTTTTCTTCTTGGATCGGAAAAGTGGTTACTGGTTAGTGGTGATAGACCGCAAGGGTAAGGAAAAAACAGAGTTCTCAATAAGAAAAGGCCTCTAGCAATTCAATGTTATGCCGTTTGAGCTATATAATGCTGCGTTAACTTTTTAACGACTAATAGTGCAGGTCCTGGTAAGACTAATTGGAGTAGCATGCCTAGTGTACTTGGATGACGTTAGTGTTTGGAAATGATTTTGATGATTATCTACATAAGCTCGAGCAGGTCCTGCGAAAAATTCGAGATGTAAACTTTAAGCTCAGCCCGAAAAAATGGGTGTACAATGAGAACGGATATCCGTAGATGTCGCAGGACCATTTCCGTTAAGTGGTAACGGTTAAGTGACAGACGACTTTATGAAATGGCCGGAAGTGCTTGCTGTATCAAACCGAGATAGAAACGGTGACGGAAAGCTTGTCAACGAGGTGTACTGCAAATTAATATTTATGATTCGGCCTAAGGGAACGTATGTCTGTGACAATTTGGGCAATGATTTAGTGATGGTTATTTTGTGACAACCGCCTAGTATGTCTATTAGTGACTTTTTATTATTGTTGGTGGAGGAGCTTCTATCACTCAGCTTTGACATCTCACTCACTGCATTACTGTGCGTTAAACGAGGTGGTTGGGAGCACATCAGTTGGTAGTTTTAACTCTCCTTAACACCTTGGTGGATGTGACTATGCATTTTCTTGAAAATGTTTGATTGATAATATATAAAAGTAGATGTCTATTCTATAAAAGTAGGTGTCAGATTATCTCCTTGCAAAATTGTATTGAAATCAGCACAGCGGTTTAGGCGAGAAAATGTAACGATTGACGTATAGAGACCCTTACCTATTTATAATACTAGTATGGACAAAAAATTAACAAATTCAAACTAATAAATCCCTTTATAATTTATTTTGTAGGTTAAACATAAGTCTTAAACTACGTGCATTATAATAAGAATTTACCATTGTTTGCGAAATATTGCTCAATAGAATGAAAAAATATACGATCAAAATACTATCGAAACACAATGCGAATTCCGTAAAAAAGATGTGAGTCAGTACATCGCATTCTCAATGTCATCATCTGATGACTAGAAACTCGATTGTATTATTCCGCTAACTTTCTAGATATTATCAAAGTATTCGATAAGATTTGGTACGGTGGATTAGCGTATAAGCCGAAAAAGATGCTTCCATACAATTTTCTATTAACATTTAAATCGTACTTCAAAAAAGAATAGTATTAGGTTCTATACAAAAACGAATACTCAGGACTCCTCCTCCGCGAAATTTTGCAGGAAGATTGTGAATAGTTGAAACTACATCTGGTCAGAAGAATGGCTTGGCAGAGACAGAAGTACATTTGGAGTAAAAAAAGCGACTCTATGTAAAACTCTGCAATCTGAAATAGTTGATCTGTCATGCTAAGTTAAACAACAGTAGTAAAATTATAAGATACAAACGAATTCTGAAGTCAATAAGGACCTACGGCGTGCAGCTATAGGGTTTAGGCACCAGGAATAATCAGAGATACTAGAAAGATTTAAAGCAACACATTAAGAATTAAGTTCAATATCACACAATGCATAAGTAGTCTATGGTATCTGTCTATGATTTCAAAATAATTGTTTTAAGTCCATAGTGCTATTTAAATGTATAAAGTATCTAAACAACTCGTTTAAATTTTTTGCCTGTCTGTTCGTCCAGGTTAATGTTATTTTTATATCATAAATATAGAGGAATATAGAGGAGAAATAGGGAGAAATTTGAAAAATTCTTAATTTGATCGGAATCGATTAATAGGTGGAATTGGGATGGAGGTCGGTAGCGGGACCGGAGTCGGGATGTAGACCGAGAGGGCGCGGGCTGGGGCCGGGCACGTGGTGCACATCGCGGTATCAGTTGATATAAAACACTTCTTTACGTTTATTCGATTACTAAGAAATTTAGGTTGATTAGCTGTATACACTAAGGGAAAAGTTTCGAAAAAGACTTAGGATTGTGCGCTTCCTTATACTGATAATAGTACTTAGAGTAACTTAAAAAATAATATTAAATTGATACAAAACAGTAAATAAATTTAAATTACAGAAAATATTAAAACAACAATGGAAACGAGGGCCCGGCTGAAAACCAGCGCTGTGGGTCAGGCTGCAGCTTTTTTGCTGAGCTGGTTGCCGTTTCGGCCTTTTGTTATTTTTTTATTTGTAAATGTTGATGTTTTAGTTAAGTTAATTTTAAGATGTTATACTTATCTTCCCTTTTTTTTAAGGGCCGAATAAAGGATTATTATTATAAACAAGGCACCTTAAAGCAGTACTAAATTAATAAAGAGGGCCGGTAGTACCACATTAACAACTGTATATGTCGCTAATGATAAAATCTGTCTACATTATATAGTAGCATTAATTTTATCGCATATTGAGTGCTAAAAAAATATTCTTTTATTTTATCAATTTCTTTAACGCCGCTTGCAGTGAGTGTTAACTAATAGAAATTGCAACGTTTCGGGAAAGCCTAATGCCCCCTCCGTAAATTTGTCACTCTCTTTTTCTATTTAAATTTATTATTTAGTTTTTATTTATTTAATTTATAATTCACTATTTTTAGTTTTTAAAAATGAATGTTTTTTCCCAAAATATTAAAAGAAACTTATTTTATTGCATTATTTATATTGAAAAAAAATTTCGTTCCTGATGGGAGTCCCCCGATCGCACATTTAGTTTTATTTAAAAAATTAATTGTACAGGTTATATAATGCAGAGGAAGAGCAACATTATTTAAAATTCTTGCGTAGTGTATTTGAAGCTTCCCTTAAACGCAGAGGTTTTACGTGGAGGTATAATGAGTTGAGCGAGACTGATTCGCTAAGAGAATGTAAGTTTGCTGTTTGGTAAAGAGGCTTAAAAGTCTTAATAATGCCATAGATAATCAATAGTAGTAAAATGGACAGATTTAGGTGACATATTTAGTAAACAAATAACAATGAATAAAAGGTAACATGAGATCTGGGCGGAATTTTAAATTTTTTGTACAAGCTATATTTTATTTTGTATTAGAGAATAGTGTAGGCGCACAAACAGTATCTACTTAAGCTTTCGACAGAACAAGACATTCAAAAGTCTTATTCGAAGGTTTGGTTATAAACACTTTCTAATTCTATGAATTACCTTCAGGCGATAGAAGCACTTTCGCAACAATTTTTCAAAATTTTTTCGAGTCTCAAATCAAAATCCATGATCAATCCCAAATTATAACGAACAAGTTCATCGTTTAAGATCATTGTTGATGATTGAAAATTTATTCTTTTTTTTTTAAGATTAAAATTATGAACTTGACTGATTAGGGTTTAACATTAAGCAGTTACTATTAGATTAAGTTGAGATTTAAATCATTTATTTTATCTGCTGTCGTTTTTTTATTATCAGGGCGACGTATTCATTATCAGGTAAAGGTAAAGTTGCCGGACATCAGCATATAAATTATATGCGTAATTCCTTATACAATTTACAATGTCTGTACTATAAAGAGTAAATAAGAAAAATCCCAGACCAGTGGAACACTCCGGTTAGCTGGAGAAAGAGAAGATGATATTGTGCTGTCGATGTTATGCTATTGGGCAAAATGGTAGCGATCACTTAAACGGCTACAAAACCATTCTACGGTAGATCTATCAAATTCGTAAAATATTAATCCTTAAGGGAATTCATTTATTGTATTAAAGGCACAAGAAAAGTTCAGAACAAATATTGTTTTCGCAAAGTGGTAAAATGTAAATTTGCAAAAAAATATGACGTAATTCTGTTAATAATGTTAATGAATATGTTAATAGCTTGTAAAAGAAAGATATTTTGAATTTAATTAAATATCTTGGGCTTCTAGCATGTCTAGTCAGTGACGTGTATTAAAGCTGTAGTGATACATCTCTGCGAAATCCGGACCGGGGGGAAAATGTTACTATTCTTCAAGTAACCTATAAGATTTTAGAATGACATCAGACAATCTACAACGGTTTGCTAAATCAGGTTTTGGTGCCATATGTAGTTTCTCTAAACACGTCTTAAAGTATCACGTTTTCAGTACGTCTCTACACTGTCAAGTCGATGGCCAGAGAGGAGGTCGTGTTGCGAATGAAACATTAATTTTATCTATAAAATCTTTATTATAAATAGAACTTTTAAATTAAACAATACTTCCGCAACAGTCGTCACAAAATAAAAATTCACAATCGGTCACATGACTCCGTGTCTACAATACAATAATAACAGGTATTATCACAACATAAATGTCTTTGTGAATAATTTATTAAAGTAAAAGATTCAACTGAATCGTATCGGATACTCATGTTACAGTCTTACAAAAGCTCCAATGCGAATGATTATTTTTTGTCTTTTCATTTTTTAAGGTCTTTCGACCTGGTTAGGTGTTTTTATTGAAACAAAAATAAAGAACACAGTTAAATGCTAATCGCCTCAAAGGACGTACGTTTTAAATATTAATATCAAGTAGAGTATAATTCTGAGATTAAATTAAGTACTCAGTCGGGCGAAATCGATGTCTTATCACGGAATGTTCATGCCACAAATGGCAAATGATAAAATGAGCTGACGGATTAAAATTGGTAAACACCCGGTGTTTCCCGACAGTTCGTATCTGCTTTAGAATGATAACCGCCAAATAAGATCACATGTCGTTAGACCAAAATAAAATTTGAATTTTATTCGTACTCGAAATTATTATTATCGTATTGAAGAAATTAATACGTATAAAGCCGAGCGGGAAAGGTGAAGCCATGACATGTTCTCTCCTTTATGCGTTAGCACGACGGCGTCGCCCGCGCGGAAAACGTAAATAAGTTTGGAGAATACAACCAAATTACTCATAAGCGTGTCGGCGAATATTTTGGATTCAAAGAAGAGTCGGGGAGCGGCGCGGCTCGGGCGGCGGCCACAGCAGGGCGCAGCAGGCGCCGCGCGGCGCCCGTCACACGGACTGCGCCTTGGCGCGCGCCGCCGCGCCCCGGCTCACCAGCATCACGCCCACGTTCATGCCCACGCTGCCCCACTTCAGCGACTCGCTCATCTGGAACAATAGCGCACTTGTAGGGACGCCTTCGTGCTCCATTCGGTGACGGGCGTGCTCGCCGCCGTCTCCGATAAGGCGACTCTATCTAGACTGCGATAAAATACTATTTGATAAAGCAAATCGTGTACGGTATGTTGTAAACCGCTTCGGTACATGACAGATTAAGAAGCTCTTGACTGCTCAAATTATTGCGTTCGTTCTTTATTAATTTGTTTAAAATTTTAGAAAGTCAATAGTTTCCGGTTGCTTTTTTTTATAACAATCACCTATTTGTTTATATATATTTATAGATATTTGGGTGGCATTGACTCAATTTTTTCTCAATATTGTGTAATACCAGTTTAAACGTACTTGTTAACCGCGACCTTGATTCATGCCTCCTGTTGCGTCGCTTGTGACCTTCAGCCAGGAAAAGTGTCTTTTCCTTTCTTCATTTAATTCAATTTCTTCAAACAACGCAAATTTTGGATTCATTATTCATGAATCAAAATTGTCACTATTATGATGCTCAGAACAGTATTTTTAGGAATTTAACGACAAGTTTGCTTCCTCAATCATCTATTAAAGGAATATTATTTATATTTTTTGTAAATAACCAGTGACTACCAGTACCCAAAACCTGTTCAAAACAGAGATTAGCACACAATTGGACGGGATGTAAAAAAGAAACGAACGCTAAAGGGTTAGATGATTAGATACAAAGGAGAGGGTCAGTTTCAAACAAGATTATCACACGTTACTGGTAAGTAATACACGTTAGAATGTATTAACGAAATGTGATAATTTTACTCGATACACCGAGTAAGCGATTTTCGTATATTTAAATTGATCTGCAAATATTCGGTTACAATTTTTCTCATATATAATGCATGAGCTTTCAAAGAGGTTTTTTTCATATTTAACTATTATATAATCTAAAAAAATGAAAAGTTATTATGTTTACTTAAAAAAAAGATGTAACAATTTATAAAGTATAGTAGATAGTAGGCGCCTGTCGGTCGCAGCGCGCCCGGGCAGTTCACAGCTGATTAAACATTCTATTATTACATTCTTGTCCAACGCTACCTAAAGCCGAACAAATCTACAAACGGAACTGTCGAATGGTGCTAACCTTGTGAAGAAAATACTAATGCTTTGTTACTCCGAAGAGATTACTAACGTGAAGCCATCCAAATAAACATAAAAAGTTACATTTCATTATAAAAAATAATGATGGTTTTATTAAAAGATTTTACAAAAAACAAATGTCCTTATCAGATAATCAACATATATCTAGGTCGTAAGTGAATCGTAATTTTAATTATTTTATCTATTATAGAAAACCTAATCCACAATCGGATACAAGGCATATAAGAATTTAAAATCAACATATTATTGTATATATTATGAATATATCAAACATATTCTGTTACATACGAAAATGCAATAATAAAATGTGGGTAGCTTATACTTTTGTGTTGTGAAAATTGCGGCTCATTGTGTTTCTTTTAAAGAAAATCAGATATTGCAAATACGATGTGCTCGGAATCGAACTATTTGACTGTAAGTCCATGTTACGAGTATCTAGATTCTGTCTATACTTTTGCACAAACCAAATCGGATTAAATGGTAAAAGGCCGCATCGATGTCGCGGCGACGTCGCGGAGGTGGAAAAGGGCAAGGGAGTCGGTTAGTACGAGAGCGGCGGGGCGGGTGGGGGCGCGGGCGTTCGCGGAGGGCGTGGTGCGCGTGGACGGCTCTTAAATAATGAATCGTCTCACCGTGCGCTAGCGTCGGCGGCGGCGCTGCGGCGTCTCCCATCGACTACCATCAAAAGATGATAATCATAGGTGTTTTCGACGTCGTTAAGCTGATCTGTAACAAAATTGCTACTTTTTGCGATCTTGTCTTTTTTGCCCTTCATCGACCATGCTCTCGGATGCGGAGGCCCCATGCAAACAGATCTGCTATGCCGCTTCTCCTGATGATGTCCGATCGCCGGCTGAACAGTGTCGTATGTCGTATTGTATGAATGTTGAACGTGAACTCATACTCGTAGTATTAGAAGTGTGTCGTGTGCTTCCTGATGTGTGACGTGACACAATTTATTAGCGATCCCAAGAGATTATTGAAATGTGCGTGACTGATTTCAAGCTGACAAAACGATTCAAACTTATGATTGTGAGAAATAGAAAAATTCATAAATAAATATGTATTCACCAAAAAACTAAAAAGGTAATTAAATAGCATAATATTTGAAAGTCTATGAAATTATTTTAAAAACTAATTATGTGTGTAATTCGTTATTGAAAGCTGATGGAGCAATGCACAATATATTATTATGTAGCAATTATAAGCCATTGTGATAAAATGTCATTTATACAACTTACAATAGCTACAAAATTTTCAATGTTTGTTTTTGTTTCCCTGTTTGTTCTGAGAAGTCTAGAATAAAGTAGGTAGGCATATTGTTTTATATCTTATAAGAAAATCAATAATATGTTATTCAGTTACGATATATGAGACAGGAATGACAAGAGTCGGTTCTAGACTTCTGGTTTAGGTCGAAGCATGCACTGAGGGCGCGAGGGTTGCAAGGGTGCGATACCTGTCTCATACGAGCCTCCTGCGGCGTCTCTCCGTAGCGGCACCAGTGGACGAAGTGTAGGGTGTTATGCCAATTTCTCTCGAATCTGGACTTGGTCGCCATGTCCAGCTGCAATTACGACAAGCTTCCTTATTTGATCGTATCCACTCGTTATCTCGCAATAACGTACCGAAAGCCCGACGCTTTCGCTATCTGAAAGGAGAGAGCACTGACACACACCACTTCCTACGAACTTTAACATCTATCGGCATGAGTACAGCGCTACATGCGTCTATGTTCGCGCGCGATTTATATTGTTTACATTTGACTTCATGGCAAAAATATTGGGAATTCGTAAAGATCGGCCAAACATTGTGTCGTCAGCGAATGCTTTGTCTGTATATAAGTTATTAATTTTAAATAACCCTATCAAATCGCGGGGTGGGCTTTATTTCGTACAGATATGATTATGTAGTAAATTTAATATGATATATAGATAAATTATTTTTTAATCTTATTTGGTAATGAGCAGGACTCGTACATTAAATCTTTAGATGCCAAATTTCAATTAAATCACTAATTTTCTGTAAAAACCTGTTAGTAAAATGTATTCGAACTTTAATCGCACTTGACTGGGAATGACTAACGGTCGTCCACATACTAAGTCGATACAAGTAAAACATATCTCTTTTTTGTTTAGAAACTGTAAGTGTCGGAAACTTAATAATTCAATTGGAGTTTTCTAATACCACGTTAGAATCATGATCATATATTGTTTCTACGTATACATATTGTATTATTGCATATATACGTTTTAATGTAAAAGGACATTGAAATGTAATTAATTATAGAACTAATTAACGTATTTGTAGTTAATTATTTTAAAAAGTATTTAAATTTTAAGTAATAATAGTTCACTGAAAAAGAATGTCCGTTAGCATACAGACAGAAAGTAAAGTGTTATTATAAGATAAGGGTTTCATTTTGTCCTTTTTGTACGGGACCCCAAAAGTATACTAACTTGACCATTTTAGGAACTCATTTTGATGAAATGGTATGGATAACGAATGACTTATTAGTGACTTCGTTGTGGCGTAATTTGCGACTTACGTCAATAGCATCTCATTAAAGACGTTTTAGAAATTACAGTGGCTTCTCCAGTTGTAAAATGAATCTCCTCAAATAAAGGCTGTAAGAGGAATCAGCGTGAACTTACGTCTCAATTTTAATTGGCAAGTTTCGATGGCATGCAAATTGCTTCTAAAATTCGTTGTGCCTTTCATACTTTTAAGGATAAAGTACTTCTGTAATACTAATTATGTTTATTTACAGTTGCGACAACACCCACTTATTTCGGAACATTGTTGGCAAAGAACGTCAAAATAATATCGTAGTAGTTAATCTCGTGACCAGTCTTGTGTTTCGACCTTGAAATCCGCTTAAATCGGTATTTACGTTCAACGCGATGTTAAAAATAAGGTATATGTA
The DNA here is from genome assembly GCA_005406025.1 of Eumeta japonica. Taxonomy (NCBI): domain Eukaryota; kingdom Metazoa; phylum Arthropoda; class Insecta; order Lepidoptera; family Psychidae; genus Eumeta; species Eumeta japonica. The sequence continues at coordinate 111,900 of BGZK01000302.1, read as the reverse complement.
TATTTGTATAAACGTTATTTTTTAAAAGGCTATCAACTGTGTCTCGAGTCTCATTACACAATTGAAATAATCTGGTGTAAAATTAGTCATGAATGTCACCGTCCGGGACACACCTTGGCGCGAATGTCCTTCTCGCCGTTGGGCGTCTCCTGCTTGTCGTCCACGTTGTTGATCCTGATCACCGAGTCCTTCTTCCAGAACGCCGACAGGCTACATTTGATAATACGTTTGCGTACACCTTTCTGCTGTACCGTGTAAACTTCTATCTGTTCCGGGTTCTTCGTTTTTTCTGTAAGAAGTCGATTTTAAAATAAGACAGTGTAATAATAGATATTTTTAACTATAGTTGCAAAAGTCTACCGAATATATTATTAAGATTCTTTCTTGTTTTAATTTGTTTACTGCTATATAGAAGAAATAAATTAAAAATACCGATAGAGGTGCCCGTTTTAAAGTTATATTAACTGTTTGAATTATATTTATGTATATATATTATATAACTATAAATCATATAGTTTAAACTGTAATTGTGTTCATCATAGTCGTGTAGTTATGTGCCTGCCTATAAAAGAGGTAATTCCCATACGGAGGTCACGTCTCGCGCCGTGCGCGATCGACCCGAATCGTATGACCGTCTAGGCGCCGCGTTAAACTGCGCGATGGGTAACGAGAAATGGGGAGCTCACCTTTACCCTTCTTCCACATGGCGATGGCGTACATGTGGTAGTCGGGGCTGAGCGCCGAGCCGGGCGGCAGCGGCTCTTCGGCGCGAACTTCAAGGATGAATCCGGATTCGAGTACCGCACAGAGGATATTCTGTTCGTCATGCTTGAACCACTTGGTCTCGCGAAGCTTGTGAATCGCGACAGAAGAGCCGAAACGGGGCTTCTTGGGCGCGAACAGAGCTTGTGCCTGACTACCGAAGCGGGAGAGCAGCCCCCGCGCCGTAGGCACCGGCGGCGGCGCTAGACTCTTCTCCGGGGGCTTGAGCTGCTGAACACTCCGGCAGGTCACGAACCTCGCTTCCATTGAACCCTCTCCTCTGGAATGTCGATGAGATAACCTCCCGCTTCCGACCTCGGATGCCGTTGCACTTTCCACACTCGAAATTTGAAGGCGGGCCGATCGGTGGCGACGGCCGACGTGTGCGGACCTCCTTCGACTCGTGGTTCACTGTCGACACGATAGTTTCGACGACGACACTTTCACAATCTTAATTTACGCGAGTCTTGCACTATAACGGCTAACCGACACGCATTCGACAAACGACGTAAGACGCGGCGCGGGCCGAGGGGCCGCTTTTATACGGGCGCCGAGTGCGGGGGCGGGGCGCGACGGCCGGAGGGGCATGATTCGTGGCGTTGTAGAGTTGTGTCTAGAATGTTTTTTTCTCTATCGATTGTATTTAAATTAAAAAACATTTATCTTTCATAGTTTACACAATTTTTGATATGCGTTATATTTTTATAAAATTATCGTTTTTTTCATAGAAAGTTTTCCCTTAAGAAGAACGCACAAGAAACTTAAAGGTTCTTTTGAAATTTGGTAATATAATGTGCTAATCAAATTTAAAACTGTCGCATAAACGATTAACTGTTATTTATAATGATTAACTGTACTACATTATCTTAGGACGAATTTTATAAAATTATTTCATTAAATTAATTAAATTTTCTTGTGAAATTGTTCGAGCTCCTACTGATCAGCAAATATCGTTATCTGTAACCTTCTCGGTATTTATTATTTAAAAATATGTAAAAATAAATAAAAACCTTTAATTTCAACAACAGATTATAATTAATATAAATTTAAATATTCAAACTTTATTATACTATATATCGATTGAAAAACAAAATTTGTACTTAATAATTGTGTATCTTTTTTTAGGGTGTCTCATAAATATGTATCTTTTTAATGTCTATTTTGTTAATTAAATAATCATACTAAAAAAACCTCAATATTCAAAATAAAATCTATGTATAGGAGGGCTGCTATTTATATATGCAGAACTGGCCACATATAGAACGATATTTAAAAAGTAATTATAACATTTAAATATGGGACACCTTGGCTGTAGAAAACAGTTTGTTTCATATAACTGTCAATTCTTTTATCATAGTGGCGTCATTTTGAAAATTTCATTGGAGAATTATCCATGGTGAATGGTGATAAAGACACTTAATAAAATAATATAATATAGTAATAAAAACATGAAATTTTCTCGTGAAAATTTTCGTGCGATGATTCATTACGATTTTCGGCGTGGGCTAACTCAAAAACAGTGCATCAATCAACTCACTTTGACCTTTGAGGACAAAGCACCATCGAAAAGCACAGTATATCACTGGTTTAGTGAATTTAATCGTGAGCGGTTTGTTCTCACGGACGAATTGAAAGAAGGTCGCCCTAAATCGGTTGTTGTACAACAAAATATCGATGACGTGCAGGAACTAATAAGATCATCGTTACATATCGCAAGATAAAGGCGTCTCTGGGCATAAGTATGACGAGCATATATAAGATATTACACGAAAATTTAGCAGTGAAAAAATTTTTTAGCTTTGAATTCCACACAACTTAACATTGACCAAAAACAGAATGATAAAAAAATACCATCATGGTGCGTCAAAAGCTGTTTATAACACCTGTCTACGCAAGTGATGAATTTTGGATCTATGCGTATGACCTCGAAATTAAAAAAACAGTCAACGGTGTAGGTGTTCTAAGATGAGCCGAACCCAACAAAAGTGATTCGTACCAAAAACACTTTGAAGCAAATGGTTGCCTGCTTTTTGTTATAAACAGACATGTGGTTACTGTGCTACTATAGAATCGTAAAACGGTTAATTCGGAGTGGTGAACGATAATTAGTTTGCCAGAAGTCTTTGAAGAAACAAGAAAGAACAACCGACAAGGAATATTCTTCATCATGACAATGCTAGCTATCACACGTCGTCCGAAACAATTCGATCTTTGGAAGGTCAATAGACTGAATTGACGGATCATCCGCTGTACAGCCCCGATTTAGCAACCAACAATTTCTATTTATTCCCAAGCGTGAAGAATAAATTACGTGGTCAACGTTTTTCGATCCGCGAAGAGGTCCTCTATGTGTTTAAATTGCACGGTTTGGAGATACCTCAATCAGAATCGAAAAAGTGCTATAAAATTTGATTTCAACCTATGCAAAAGTGCATCATCATGGTGAATATTTTGTAAAGCAATAAAACCATATTAAATTATAGGTGTTTATTTTTCTTTGATATTCCGGACACAAATACCAGCCCTCGTATAAGCTAAAAATAAAGCGTATCTTCAAACTAAAACCAAAATATTCTATGGTCTTAAACCGACTTTCACCAAGCTCTCTGAGATCTTGGTAAAACTATTGCTTGGGTTTAGATGCAAAGAATTGCCGCACTGCAATTTCAACATCTTTGGATTAAATTTTTTCTTCCACGAAAGTATTTTAGGGTGGATTAATCTGACGGTGCAAGGTCCATACTAAATGCTGGATGTGACAGGAATTTAATACCACCAAGTTCTTAGATCTTATTCCAGTTCACTTTCGCAGTATGTAGTCCAGCATTGTCATGTTGTAAAAGCATCCTTTTTTGTTTACTGGATTGGATATTTTTGCTACAAAATTTCGTGCATTTGTGTTAGCTGTTTATTCAACACATGAATAATTTTCCATGTTTAGATTGTTGACGTAAATTAATTTTTCATGGCAAGAAACAATGCATTTAGCAAAACGATCATCTTTCAAGGGATCGTCTTAGAGGTTCAAGGGAGTTTGATTTCGGCCAGTACTAGGTTAATTTCCTACTGCTTCTTTTGTGGCCTCAATATCCGAAACAGGTGGGCAACCAGAGCACGAATGATTTGCCAGTGTCAACTCCGCCGTTAAAACGATTAAATCAACGCCGTGCTGTTCCCTCATTGATTATATTCTTTTTCAAGTTCACATATGTTCATTGCTGCCGTGGTTGCTTTACACTTTTGTTCCCAACAATGTATTAACAATACACGAATTTTATATTGATAGCACTCCATATGTTTTATTATCAAAACGTCTTGCCCGTCAATTAACACAGGCAGTATTATTAAAAGTAAAAGCGCTGTATTCTTCATAGAACCAGAAACTTGTAAAGATAGCTCGTATTGCACGACGTTTTAGGCGCACATTGATTTTTACACTGGATTCTAACATTTGCTATTGTTACGATTTAAGCGAGACGATCCGCTATTTGCTTTTTTTTATAGTAAATTGATGCTTTTTCCGTTTCGATAGAGGAGTTAATGCTAAGCTATACGTGTAACTTAATGATAATATTTTACGAGGTGATAAACATAATGAAATCATGCTTTTGTCGAATTTCACGATAACCATTATTGAGATAGGGAACAACACTAGGGCTGTGTCCGCGTTGCCCCCGACGGAGCGACCCGTCCCGCGCCCCGCGCGTCTCGTGCCGCACCGCCCGTTCGCCTGCAGCTTGGTGTCGACGATTGGATATTTTATTTTTTATGTTGTTAATACTTCATTATAATCACGTTTGCACGTCGTTACGATTAACTTCCGAGTGCTATCGGAACTCATTGCGACCTCGGCGGTTGTAGCGAGAGTTGTGAGTCGTGGTAGTAACCCCTGAGTACAAGCCGTGGCGATCGAAGTGCTGATACAGTGAATAACCGCAAACTCGTAAATCCGGTATTCAAATAGGGACGTATCGGTGAGGGTCGCCCGTGCTATGCGAACAGCGTTCGAAGCTTACAGCCACTATTCCTTTGCATTAAGGGAATTTTTGGGTATTGAAAGTTGCCTACAACACAACTCCTCTACAGCCGATTACGTTCATAGAACTCGTTTACACAGTTGTTATCCAAATTTGCTAATGTCCCGTTTGGCGATAAAAAAATTCATTTTAATTTATAAATTGTTTACAGTACGTAGGTTAGCTCGAACGCACACCTCGTTACGTTACCACGTGTCGGCCGCGCGGATTGTTCTAGTTCCATACCACGGTTTTTCCATATGATATTTCTTTTTTCTCTGACTATTCGTTAAAATGTCCATAAAAGGTATTGAATTAAGATACTATTATTATATCTATAGCGAGATGCAATCGACCAGTGGCTGATTTCATGTTATATACTTTTTAAAACCTGATTTAAAAACACTAATTAATGCTAGGCAGTTCTTTAGAGAGATTTCGACTATTTTCCACTCATTGACATCGAATACAGACTTTATCGAACGGCTCATTTATTTCTAAAAATTACCTATATAAAGTTGGAAATTGTATTGTGAACCCTGACATTTGTGTTTCATTACTTCGAGGAGGCTCTATATGTTTATAATATTAAAAAGGCATAAGCTTAGCAATAACATACAATGTACTAAACAATAAATGTTTTATTTATGCATTTATTGTTACGTAGTAATGATAAAATTATCTCAATTGTAATATTCAAATCATACAGAATATATATTTTGGAACGAAGTTCCTTAATGCAGTTTGCGGTAGGAGTCTGTTGGTAGAAATCGGATCATAACGAAAAAGCATTTTCAGCAAACATCAACGAGTGCCATATATTTCAACAGTTCTTTTAAAAACGCTTTAAGGTTTCTCAGCGATTTTTCTGTTTACGTAAACAATTTCGAAAATAATTGCTCCGAATGCTGCAGAAATTGTGTCCACCTTCTTCTATTTATTAAACCGTATTTTCAAAAAAATATGAATAAAATAACGAAAATAACGCTTAAAAATACTTTTCATCGAAAATTATTTTGAATATGGTCGGACATACTATTTTTGAGTTATTGTCGAAAAACTGCGTTTTTTAACAAAAGGTCGTAAATGTTATATGAAGATACGCTCTTTTGCTGGTGCACTTTAGTTTACACTAATAATAGTTGACATTACCCTACTTATTTCTCTAGTTATAGGCGACTAAAGTGCTTATACCTATTATGAACGGAAAACATGGAAAAAAGTGTAACAACGTAGTTTTTTCATCTATAGTACGTTTCCTTGTAATACGATTTCGGAACCCTATAATGAGCATGGTCCGACATGCTCTTGGCCAGTTTTTTTTTCTATAATTTATAATTTACTATTTTATAGCAAATTTTTAATAATGAATATTTTTCCTAAAATAGAAAATTAAATCTTTGATTTTATTCCTTACTTTGCATTATTTGTATTGAACCTTCGTTCCTGACGGGGCCTCTCGACCGCACATTGGGCTCGTTTCAAATGAAACTGTCTACACAAGCTTTATTTAGTTTTTTTTTATCATATAAGTTTCAGTAAAGTTTACACACTCGCTATCGAAATAGCTAAATTACTTTCCTTTACTTTCCTATTCTCTTCTTTCCTTTTTATTCTAGACTTTCGCGAGTTGTCTAATATTTAATTTTTAAATTCACAAATATAATGAACGTTTACCTACCTACCCGGGGCCGGAGCCCTCACTCGACCTACTATACAGTGTACATATGTATTGTATTGTATAATTGCCTAATTGTATTTATACATAAATTAATTCGAAACCTTTCATCGTCCATTAGATTTCGAGATCGTGACAAACGGACAGGCGGACAGATACGAAAGTGCTCCTCAAGGTTCTTTGCGTGCGATTTTCTCAGAGTTTAATAATAAATTAAATTTTGAGAAAATCGCACGCAGATATAATTATTATGTCTAAGTATGTATATACTTAGTATTATTACTATATTTGTTGGAAGGAATGAGGAAGCACGTTCTTGAACGCTCGACGCCCCGCGAGTGCCTTTGCGGTGCACCACGCGACTACATCGTCTTCGCGATTGTAAAGCTTATAAAAGTCAGCCTCGCCTCGGCCGCCGCCGCAGGGCCGCCGCAGGGCCGCCGCTGGGCCGCCGCGAGAGAGCCCTGATACTGTAGCAGTCTGGCGCCGATTTGCACGGAAAGTTCCTACGCTAATCCGCTTCGAAGCTATCGATCTTCTCGAGATAGTTCGATGAAGCTGTCACTCTTATCTGACCGCACGATTTATTTCACGTCGTATAATGCGCAAACTGCGGTGTAGTGTGTTCTTCGAAACGTGACCGAGATAAGATATACGATTGATGTGATATATAGAGCCTCCAATGATGATTGTACCTTATGATATTTTAGGGATAAGATGGGTAATTAAGCGATTCACTTAAATAATATATAGAAAATGTGAATCACAGTGAGCGTGCTCGTTATGACGATAGTTCTGTTTCAATTGTTCTAGTCGATGTGACAGTTTCCTAATCTTATCTGACTGTTATCCGTGGCTCGTTGCAATTTTATTGTGTTGCAATGTGTGTGTGGCGTTATCTCTATTCCAATTATATCAGAAACGAGGACAGGAAGTCCATTCCTAGAAATAATTAGTACATGTCACTGCGAGAGATGAAAGGAGGCCGAGTAGTATTTCATTTTATGTTATCAAATTAAATGTTTGATTTTACTTATTATGCATTTATTGTGATGATAAATGCGATCGAAACTTGGGTGAGATTGCACTCTGTGCTTGCAAAGTGTTAAGGATTATATTTGTCACTCAAAAAAGATATGGCTCGATTAGATCTCTGCTTAATTTCTAGCAATCTTTTCCTTGTTATTTTATTTCTTTATTAATTTTTAGACCAAGCTTATGTTTTCATGTGAGTTTAGAAATTAAAATTACTCCAAGTGAACTAATGTGAAGTTGTAGATAGAAATACCGACCGAATTTTTAGGTTACCGTTTAAATAGTTGTAACTGTCGTTGAATTAGCGATGCCCTGCTATTAAAATCGATAATCGCACGACCAGGGTAAGGTCGTGCTTCCAGCCACCTGCACCGTTGGGCGAAGAGACCTAGGGTGCAGCGGTATCCAGTAGAGGAGGGCAAACGGTTAATAATGCCGATTCGAGGTTTCATCACGATATATACTTCACTCCTGATCATACTTTCTATGTGAATTCGAAGCATAATGGTAAAGAAATTACAATTAGTGAGCCGATCTGCGAATACACGTGACTTCCATAATAATACTCAACATTTGTTTGATATTGACATTTTCATGTGAATATCATTGATCTATTTATTTATTATAAAATGATATAGTGAGTCCCTCTATTACCATGCTATCACGAAATTTTAGCTGAGACCTCTTGATCTTGGTATATACAAACATTTAACTTTTCTGCGATGCAATTGCATACTATTTTAGCACGAGTGCGTGACGTCGTACGGTAAACACTTGCCCTCACGACACGTGCGACTCCTTAGTTTTATCGAAATGCGTGCATACCGATGAATGCTTGTGTTTGTTCAGAAAATGTCTCTGTTTCTCGTTGGTAAGTGTACACACGTGCCTGCGACGAGGCAAACGACGTGCCGTCGCGTCGACTGCGACAGCGATAACGTAAAGGCCGTTCGGGACTGCGATACCGAACAGGTTGAGTATTATTAGTATTTAGTTTCCTTTTGTGATACACCTCCAGTACTGAGATGATGATGTGTCCTCGTGTCTTACCTCACGTGTAGCGAGTGAGGGGCGTGGGCTCTGTGACGCGCCGGCCGTCACGTAGTGCCCATGCGCCCGTAGCTCGATGACTCTTTTTCCGTATAACAATTTGTTTACTATTCGGTTGCTTTATTTAACGAGTTTTTGTTAGTGTATATTTTGTAACAACAGGTCCTTAGATTACCTCTCGTAACCAATTAATAATAATTTTAGTGCCTCCTCTCTCTCTTGAAACAAGGGGAGAAAATGAGAAATGGGAGGACAGGGCATTAAATGTTTCTGAAAAAAAAAAATAAACTAAAGAATAATTCTAATAAAGCAAAATATATTGGAATACAGATTAATATTATTATTATAGAGAATTTATATTAATGTTTATATATAGATATAAACATTAATATAAATTATGTAAGATAAATGTAGTTGTCTTGGCTTTGTGCAATTAATTAAATGTAGATTGAACTGAAAATAAAGTTTTTTGGAGATTTGTAATATTAGTTAAGCACGTAGTAGGGAAAATTGTTGTTTTGATCGAGGTCAAGAACACAAGCGTTTCATCATAAAATAACCCACGACAATTTGATTTGAAATAAATCGAGGGCGGAACTAGGATTGGAATGAACAGGCGGTCGCCAGCGCAATCTCGGTCCCGTTCAGAGCGAACTGGCGTCGAGAGTCAAGACCGCGCCTCCGAGAGGATCATGGACAGCTTTTGTATCCACCATCGGTCGATACAAAACATGATAGGATCGATTTTATGTACCTACATGAAGTCGGAGCTGCGGGCGAGAGATAGTTACTCAATAGTGTCGGTGTTCAGGCACTGACGACCTCGTCCGCACTGCCTCATGTCCGCACCGACCAAATAAGATAATTCAATGACGCATTATCCGGACTGTAGGTATGTTCAAAGATTTATGTATTATATATGTAGATTAAGTTTTGTTATATTATTACGTTAATTTGGGATAGCGATCGTGTTGTTCTGTCGTTTTGGTCAGAAAACGGAATATTACACAATAAATATTTATGTCGTCCGTACACACGCGACTTGATTGTTGACATGTCGTTGGTTATTGTTGTAGACCCAAGTATAAAAACTATTTTATTTTTCATAGTATTTAGATTTTATATCGTGGGATAGATTTGGCTTATATTCAAAATTTGAATTTACGTTTATAAATAGTGGACGAGCCGGCTTAACCCGGCCGGATCGGGAGAGTTGCTGCATCGTTGTCTCGGCTTCCGTAACGATTTCTAATTGTTCTAACGATGGTAAATAGATGGCTATTAGGTTAAAGTTTACAATTGTATAAGTAAGTAAAATGTTCGAGATGAAAATCTTGCTTATTCCTGCCACCATAGGCGCCTGAGTCGTTCTCGACTTCAGCGTGATCGAATAATGTATAAACCACTAACGACTTATTCACTTAACGAGCTACCTTAAAAAATACCATGTTGAATACGACAACTATTAGATTGATAATGAAAAATATGTTTATATACATAATTGTATACAAGCTAATAATGTGCGAATATTTTGTGCATCTACATTTTTACAGGTCTACAGTTTTACATGGATAATATTTCGTAATGAAATTGTGTTAATTTTTTACTTGGCTTTATTCATGAGAATTAAGTTCAACTTTATCCATAAGTATATCGTCGCTAAGATGCGCAAATTACAACTACGATGAAAATCAAACAAGACTTGTAAATGCTATTTTATGGTAGATAGAGTGTGGTCTCAAAGCGAGTACCGAGGAGCGACGCGACAACCGAGACTCACAGCGCAGGCGTTGCGCTGTGGCGCGCGTGCGCCCTGTCGCATTCGACTCCGGCTGGACTATGTACCGGGTCGATATTCATGAATTCTACACAGAATCCCATTTACTTCTGAATATCATACATACTTACGTTTCTAAAACTGAGCGTTCCAATTGAATACTGATTACTATGAATATTCTGAAACATTAGGTGATGTACGTAACTAAGAACGGTTTTGAAGATTATTTTTATAATAATAGATTACTTTTTAATGGCTAATATTCTCTAAATGATACTCCAGAACAAGGTATTTTAAAGCATACGTCTATTTCATTACGAATGAGATTAAAAGGTTTGTAAAACACAACTCATTACTTAAAATGTTTAGTATATGAGAGAATCTGAAAAAAAACATAGAGCGAATAGAGTTTTATTTGCGATATATTGTTGACATCACTCCTTTTATTTGTATTCATGAAAACGTTCAATGTGGTTAATTAACATCTAAACAAAGAAATAAATATTTGCTTCTCCGAATGTTTGCCCGATTTCTTCGAGATTCAGTATTTGGAAAAAGATTTGCTCCTGACACTTTTGGCGACTTTATGTCGGTACTTCGTGAGTAACATCGTATAATATAAGAAAAAATAATCAAGTATTCCCCGGTTTACTTTTAACACACTTATTAGTTTTACATGTGTCTATCATGTATATCATAATCTTAGAGACTGAATTTCATACACTTATAATTGATGGGTCATCATAAAACTTGATACTTTTGTGCAGTTCTAATGACGAAACACTAATATTGCAATAGTCATTGGACTGATCTGATGATGGAGCCAGGAGGCAAGCACAGGAACTCCATAACGGAACAACATATCCTAGCCACATTCGAACTGTCTGAAATTTGCGCATTTTCTTGTAAATAAGCCTTGTTTTTTTATACGTTTTGCTGGGGGTGTTTTGGAGTCAATCTGAGTGTTAGAATTCTGTTTCCAGCCAGGACAAGATAAGAAATGAGTTGAGAGCTGAATGATATGAGGGTAATAAAAAATATCATTTCATGATCTCACTTCAAGGCATAGGGCGCAACCCTGTTTTAAGTATCCTTATCCCTTTACCCATTATTGCGGAGGTGTTGATCTACCATCAAATTTTCTAAAAAATTGGAAATGGTTAATTTTTTGATATTTCAGTAAAAAGTAAAAAAAATATTTTAGTACTTTAAAAAAATTAAAAATTATAACAGCTTTTTTAAACAGGTAGGTACTATACGAAAAAGCAGAAAAGAATTATTGAACCTGTTTTCTCTTGACTACTCCAAAAGAGTTGAATATAAACTATGATTGTAGTAAAGTATAATATTTGTGTGTTAAAACTTAAATTAAAAAGTTACAAAATCAATGACACAAACAAAATTTCTAAAAAGTTACAAAATAATACCGTATTGACCTTTATATTTTTTAACCGTTTTTTATCCAGGCCGTAATTCTGGATTATAATTACTGGGCTTTACCGATACCTTCACCTTTTTATACTGCTTACCCATTCATTTTGTAACGTATCTGCGCTTTATTGCCTTAGCTTGCGCCCATCAATGTTTCCTTACTGTTTCTTACACTCGCCCATGCCGCTGTTTTTCCGCGCGGCCTGTATACCGTCAGCCGACCGTTCGTGGTCAGTTCGTTTCCTCGTGGTCTCAATAAATACTGTTCAATCGTGAGCGCCGTATGGCAGCTATACGCGGGTACTTTGCCTGAGTAGCCAGGTAAAATCCACCGTGGTTTGTTTCGCAGCACCGCAATGGTAGTATATTCCATTTCGGAAGCATTCGGGGTATCAATTCCTAACGGTTTGTGAGGTCGAATCAAATCGGAATCGGTAATGAGACATTGAAGTCGGGAGAGGGAACGGGTTAGTGATCGGGATTATGATTGAGAGGGTAGTTGGTCGATATATAAATTAAAATTATTCATTCCGTGTCCATCCGGGCAGAGCCATGGGCGTAAACTAGTCTGTTTGTCCATAGTCTATTTATTGACATCATTCCAATGATCCCAAACAAAGTACCTATGCTGTAAGTTGATGGGAGAGTTGGGTATCCTGCAAATTTTATTATCTATCTATGCCATTAAAGTAGAGCCTACACGGAACCAATGGCGATGGCGGCGCGTCAGCGACGACGGGACTTTATTAAGAATTTTCGATTCCTACGCCGCGGGACGATGACCGGGGATTGATGTGTGCAATTCCTATAATGGTGAGGTACATTTTAACCACATTTAACTTTTTAGAAGAGGGATTCTTATTTATAACAATTTCCTTAGACGGCGAAGAAGAGGAAATTAATAAGTCAAAGCGCAAATATAGTGTACGCCGTATTAGGGGAAACAAAGAAGAAGCAAGGAAATTTCACATTCTTTATCGAGAGCTTTTACAAGATGAAATCAAATTTTATACGTATTTTCGAATGTCAAAATAATGCTTTGTAAAATGGGAAAATATTTTGCAACCATATCTACTTAAGACACAATTATGAAGAAAGTCATTACACCTTGGGAACGTCTGGATGATACCCCGAAGTAAGGATTAGGTACATCTAAATCAAATATTGTTATCATGTTATCTTTTCACTTATTCCAATAAATTTCATCCATAACCGCAGAGATACGACAGCACTCTTTCATTTTCATCTGTGACGCTTGTACATTGTGAGGGTATTTGCGAAGTCGACGATGACCCCGATGGCGTATTGAACATAATTTTTTGTAGTTCAATTTTATGAACTATGTTGAAAATTTTACTAAATTTTGCTAGATGTTGATAATATGGAGAGAATTTTTAAAATGTTGGTGGGATTTCTTCCAGGAAAGCAACAATGAGATGCTTATTTTTGTATTTTTTGTCTTTTTTTATATTACATACTTAAGATCAATTTCGTTAGCGTTGTAGATATATATTCTGCAGGATGTTTTTTAAAAAGATGGGTAGTAGGTGTATTAGGTAGAACAAAATATTCCGTCGCTTGGTTAGCTTGTATTTCTAAACTTTGAACCTGCGTGTCAGCGTGGCCATTGCTAGAACTGTTGACAGATTTTCAATTTGTTCGCTACCCAATGTAGAATTTCACGTATTTTGCGGCGATTAGCTGGAAATATAGGTTTCTAATATTCAAGTTGACTCCAAAACACTCCCCAGTAGAATGTGTAGAAAGCAAGACTTTACAACGGAATTCCGCAAATTTCAGAAAGCCCAAACATGGTTAGGATACGTCATGTTATGGAATTCCAGTGCCTACCTTCTGGGTATGTTATAATATTATGAAAAACACTTATAACTGGAGTACATTTCAAGACAGTTAAAACAAGTTCAAATAGGCTAGATTACTTTGTTCTGTCCAGGGTCAGTCTTCTAGGTCCGTTATGGAGATTTGAAAATCTGTCATGGCAAAAGTCAATCTATAGGCAATACCAACGAGCGCCTCAAATTGTTGTTTCATTATAAATTTTCAGTACCAACCTTCCAATTCTATCATCAGACCCTGAAAACTAATTATAACTAAAGCACATTTCACGACGATTCCAACAAGTCCAAACACGGCTAATGTATGTTGTTCTATTATGGAATGCTATTGCTAATTTCCGATCCCATTATCAGACCCAGAAAATCTATCATGGCCAGAGTATACATTTAACAGAATTCCAATGAGCTCAAATACGGCTAGGATACGTTGTTCTATTATGAAGTGCTACTGCCTTACTTTCTGGCTCCATCATCAGACCCTTAAAATGGCTCATGGCCAGAAGTACATAACAAGACAATTCAAACAAGTTCAAACACGATTAGGATATGTTGTTCTATTATGAAATGCTAGTTCCTACTTTCCGGCTCCATCATCAGACCCTGAAAATGGTTTATGGCCAGAGTACATAATTAAGACAATTTCAACAAGCTCGAACACGGGTAGAATATGGTATCCCATTATGAAGTTTTATGTACCAAATATCATATCTGACTTCATTATTAGATCAGACCAATAATACCTGGTTATTGTATCGTCCTCAGAACTACATACAGTTGCCAATGATCCAATAATCAGAAGTGTGTAAAATTTAGTCTCAAAGATTCCGTTGCGTACCTATGTATGCAACGGAATCTATGTATGCAAATATAAGTGAAGCTAATAAAAAGTGTGTTAAAAAGATAAAATATCCATTAGTTTACATTGACTGTTCCTATAGCTTAATGTCATATGGCATCCTGCTTTGGGGACATACTGCAAATGTTCACAGAATCTTCGTACTAAAAGCGGGCTGTTCGTGCGATTTATAGGCTGGGACCTCGTGTATCTCGTAGAAGTTTTAAGGAAACTCAAATTTTAACTGTGGTATTGGAATTTTATATAAAAATTTAATATAAGTTCATAAGAAACCTTGAATTGTTTAAGAAAAATAGTGATAGACGTAATTTCAGTACTAAAAATAACCATAAAATGTGTTTACATGTTAGTCAACTATATGAGGTGGCGAATTAATTTAAAGGGCTCTATGTGCACATGCTCAATAAGATTCTTGAGAATATAGAAAGTTTACGATTATAGAAATTTTAAATCCTTATTAAGTAAGCACTGCAATAAGGGTATTATACAATCTCTGAATATTTTAAGAATAAATGGACATGAACAGCTCGACTTCCTACATCTTTCTACAGACATAAGATTGTGATTCTGTATACTTTTGCTTTAAAAAAAGTTGTTTCGTTAAGAGTTATTTAGAGCTAGTGGTAATTAAAAATAATATGAATACTGAAACACTGTAAATTTGTAAAATGTTATGACGTATTACGAGTATTATTTTATAGCCCATGAAATAAAATATATTTTGAATTTGAATTCAACAGTTATCTAGTATCGGACAATAGTCAATCGGATTAGGCTCATGTTTTTATGTGTTTTCATTCTCATAGAGTGCTACACACGCACGCACGTGTAAACATGCTAACGCACGCGACCTCCTTTACCAGTATGGTAGGCATACTTTGGCATTGAAAAAATTTAATTAATTAATTACTCGATACAGTCTTATTAGCTGAATATCTTTCCAGCATCTCTGTTTACGTTAAATATATTCGTTAATTCGACTGTAAATCTAAGAACCATATTTTCTGCTACGAATATACAATTTAACAATTAAACCGCGGTTTGAGACTCTGAACTCGAGTATCGCTTTAGTGAATTATTACGATGAGTTATTATTTAGCTGGCTTTGCTACCGTGGGCTTCCGTCCAACAAAATAACGTATTTCTGCCAGATCTTTTACCGCTCCATTTCTACCTAATCCCTCGATTAAATCTTCTGTTTTTTTGGGTCGGAATCATATTTTTCTGGTTAAAAATCAATTCGACTCTGATTTCAAAAATCTGAATTCTAAATACAATCCATTCTTCAAAAGCGAAATTGTTGGCAGTCCATTTTAAATATAAGAGGCAAATGGTCATCACAAAATGGAAACACGCAATGCGTCGAATTAAATTGAATCTTGATTTTGTGTTAGACAATTTCACAATACCTTCTGGAAATTTATGAATTCTGAAAAAGCAGCAGCAACGTTTTGAAAAAGTTCCGCGATGGATGACGTAATTTTTTTATCGAATGCATATATTTTATTGTTCTCGTTTGTCTTTCAAATGAATCTAAATACAGAGTAATTCTATCCTCTTTAACATGCATAATAATCTTTTTTTCCTTTAGAACACTTGCATTTAGAATCGTCGCATTTTCAAGAATCGTCGTAACAAAAGAGTTCGTAGGCTCTTCCAAATGAAGTAACACTAGTCGTTGCATAGCAGTAGTGCTAGATTTTAAAAATAGATAAATTGTATTGTTTGCTATCTGAAGTACAGTGGTTGAAAGCTGTTTAGTTATAATCATGGAATCGAACAAAATAAAATAAATGAGAATGTAACGAAATCAATATACATACATTACATAGTATACATATTTAAAAAAAATATTGTATGGTTTGATTAAATTGGTACATACCTAATAATTTAGTCATTGATTTAACTTTCTTGAGAGTTACCAAAAAAAGGTCAAGTATTCTGTGATTAGTTTGCTATGTTTTCTTTTTTGTTTTAAATACTCTGTTTCAGTATAAGTATTATAAACAGAAATTTTTAGACTTCCATATTTCCGAATGAAAAACGGTACCCTTATAGAATCACTCGTTTGTCTGCTTGTCAGTCTGTCACAGTCAATTTCCTCTGAATCGATTCTGGATCGATTGAAATTTCCTACACATATGTATGTCTGTAACCCAACACAGAAGTGTAACGTAAATAAATGAATTTTAAATATAAGAGTCACTTTTGGGGATAGCGTTTGTTGTGAGGATCTCGTATATTTTGTTTATTTTTTTTATGATTTAAAGTAAATAGTTTTAATGTTATTAAAAAAATATATTAAAATTGAGCATTTCTCCTTCGAACCTTCGCTACTAATTTTCGGTTTAATAAAAAAAATACAGAAAATTGTTCTTTATATGTCATAATAAAGCTGTAGGAAGTCTGTAGTTTACTTCGTTTCGTTTCGTTTCAATGTCCAGTGTAAAGTAACACTCGTGAGTGTGTACTCGGTGCGTATCTGTTTATTAGTAGATTTCATAAAAATCTAACTATTGTATTTGTCCTCATGACGCAACTTTTCAAAAAAATTGCTGTTTTCTGACTTAACTCGACGAGCTGAGTCAGAAAATACATATGGTTCAAAAGTTTATATATGTTTATATAAACGTATATATACGATATAACGTTGGGCTTGTCAGCAAGTTAGCATCTACAATTCTTTAGAGATCGTAATGAAACTCAACATACATGTTGTATGGACGGTTACAAAGGTCGAGTTCATATTTGAGCCAAATCAGTCAACTAATTTAGAAATTACAGCATTTTAAAAATTTTAATATCCGAAAATTACATATTTCATATGAAATACAAATGAAAATAAAATTAAATCTACTTCCATTTCGGCTGCCGAATGACCTTTTTGTTACAATTTTGTTCGCGTGGGATAGGTGATACGGCATAAACCGTTGGCTCAAGAGAGATAGAAACCTGCGTGTCCACTGATCAATAATATTAGGTAATACAGACATATTTTTTAGTACACTGTTTTTATCCTAAAGATAACCTACCAACTTCAAAGCTATAAATTAAATTTTGGGTTATATTGACTCCTATGCAGAGCGATCCTTCATAAACTACTGTAATCTATATTATTGCTCTATTAAACGAAAATAATTTTAAATGGTTACTTTCTCAATGCAACATCCAAGTTGTCGATGCTATCAAAGAGTTTTAATTAAATAACAAGAAAAATGTGTTCTCATACTAACTAGGAAATTTTAAGTTGTCTGCTGACTATAAAAAACCTGATGTAAAAAAGTGTTTTGATTCGAAACGCGGCGCGCGATCAACATTAAATATCGTGTTACGAAACCTGTTCGCAGTTATGTGGCCTTGATGTCGGTTGCTAATTTTTTTCTTCGATTTTCGTTTACCATTCAGCAACTAATTGCGTATTTCAGGTTCACCATGCCGCGCCGTAAACGTGAGGACCCATTTATTCTTTTAAATTGTACAGGATTGTTTATTATATCAATCTATACGTATAACTCAAATTGAACTGTCTGTCTGTGATTTCAAATTAACTGCGTTTTTTTAAGTCTGTGGTGTTAGTTATTCATACAGACGGCTAAACCGATCTAAATGGGACATCGGCAGATCAAAGAGCTCATTAAACTACATAGGAAGTGCTGTCGTATGCTAAGGGTTTAGGCAGGTGACCCAGGTGTCCGACAAACGTTTTGCAGCAGGTCAATTATCGAATTTGTCGGATCCAGAGTTTGCTTTGAATTCAATTCCAGATTTTTGAAAAGGGTACCTTATAATCCGACAAATTACAGATCAAAATAATAAGATTCTATCTGAAGTACAAATGTATGTCGAATTTAGTAGTCAAATTCAAACTGAGCAATAAATATCGATACAAAGCGCGTCGAGTATACAATACGGTGTAGTGGTGGCTCATACAAGTTGCAACCTTTTTAATCATGCATTAGTGAAGATTTGTCAAAACAATGTTTGTGTTTCCACATTCAAACAGTGAAAGGCATGTCGGATTACAAGGGGTACCGGATTAGACAGGGGCCGGGCTACCGGGGGTCCACTGTATCAATATTCATATTGAATTTAACTTCATTTTCAAATTCGGCTATGGCACCTCCTAGACGCACCATTATGCGTCAGCAATAGCGGAAAGCGGCTGCAAAGAAAAGAGAGGAGGTCGAACCTCAACCACGACCAGCCCCCTCGATTGAACGGTCCCAAAGGCGATGGGAGCTCGCCAGATTGAGCGCACACCCATCCCTTAATACTTCTGGATCAAACCGATAGCCGCCGCTCAGAATTGAGCCAGCCGAATTTTCTGTAGTCTCAGTGGAAAAAGATGACATTTCCAGGCCATCAGTGGACTGGAACCTGGGTAGTAACATTAGATCCAACTGTCCGAACGCTTCACTTCAATCGGAGAAATTCAGCGTGCGTGCGGCGTGATACTCTAGGCAATGGGAGTTGGTTACAGAGCGGTTTAGTTAATGTATTTATAAACAATGAGTTAGACCACAAATGTGACGTATGCGATCGATTGTGGTTATTAAAGGACTTGAAGGCTGTAGTGCATCTGGGGCCCAATTCATGAATAATACGTTCCCTTATAAAGAAACAGTGAATAGACGTTTCACTTTAAACCGACGGCCGTATACCTCGACTCAGTCTACCCAATTTTTTGCAATCCTTTTAAAACTTACTAACCGAATGAATTATTGTATTTTGTGACGTGTTAATTCTTGAATTATTCTCTCAATTCATTTATGAAATATTATTATAAGTAAAAAAAAAAATTTTGAAATGTTTAAAAAAAATAGTAGTCGACATAAACTCAATGACAGAAATAAAAATAACTGATATCACATGTTAGTCAACTGCGCAAAATCACAAATTCATTTAGAGGGCTGTGTGTGCGCAGATTCAATAAGGTCCCTGTGGATATACAAGATTTACCTCCATATAAATTTAAGAGTGTTATTAAACAATCACTCAGTAAAAAAGGGTATTATACAATTTCTGAATATTTAGAAGACAAATATCCATGGGCATTAGCGGCTCGACTTTTGACCGGGCTGTTTCGTTGTTAAAGGTTTTGTATTTGTTTTGGCTATGTATGAGCAAATTAGAAAAGAACTACCCTTAAGTTTCTTGCTCGTTCTTCTCGAGGGAAACCTGCCTTCCAAACGAGCGGTAAAGTGTAAATTCGCAAATAATTGTGACGTATTTCAAGTGCTATTTTGTAATCTAAGAAATAAAGATATTTTGAATTATGAATTTTACTCTGGAGAAAACGTGATTTACGAGTTAAGACAAAAGACGTAAAATTATACTTAAAGTATCCTTTAATGATTATAAATATTCAAAAGAAAATAAAAAGTATGATCATCTCATTAAAACGAGGTCACTGGTGAGAGAATATAGTTTTTTTTTGCAAAATAATTAAATTATTTGTTTACTGTTCGCGAGGGAGGGCACACTCTTACCTGTAACAGAAGCTGAAAAATTTTTTGTCAGCGAACATCAACGACTGCACTATATTTCAACAGTTCTTTTACAAACGCTTTAATATTTCTCAGCGATTTTTCTGTTTACGTGAATACTTTCGGAAAAAGTCATTCCGAAATTGCAGAAATTGTGCCCCCCCTGTATTTTCTAAACCGTATGTCCAAACCATATGAAAAAAATAACGAAGGTAAAGCTTAATAAATACTTTCAACAAAAATTATATTTAATTCGGTCGTATATACTGTTCTGGAGTTATTGCCAAAAAACTGCGCTTCTCAACACAAGGACGTGCCACGAAGAAACGCTCTTTTACTGTCGCACTTTAATTTGCGCTAGTTTAATAGTAATAGTCGACTAAAGTGCTTATGACTATTCTGTGCGGGAAAAATGGAAAAAGTGTAAAATTCTTTTTTCATCTCTAGTGCATTTCTTTGTAATGGATACGGAACCTTACAATGAGCATGGTCCTACATGCTCTTGGCCAGTTTTTATTGTCCTTGTAAAATTTCACCAAATGTAATGCAATTTATTCTAAGGAGGCGCATTTGCGCATTACAAATATTTTTGGGGATCTATATCGTAAGGGAAATATTTTTTCTTTCTAAAGTATATTAAACTGTTAAAAAAAAAATTATTTAATAAAATGTTTGTATTCAAGTTTATTTTTTCAAAGAATAATAATATAGGAAAATAAGAATTGATTGCAAAGCCATTAATTACAACCTTAAATCATAAATTATTACTGAGATTACAACATAATTCGCCTAAAATTTGTTTTTTTTGTATCTGAGACATTTTGGATGAGGTGCAACAGTGCAACCTGCCGTTAATAAGTTTTGATAACCATATCTAAAATTATATTACAACAATTTTTACTATGTGCAGAGGTGGTGTGTTCAAATCAATAATGGTGTATCCCTTTTGTAGTTTGGTCGTGTCAGACGCGTCACGAGTGCGCACGTCCAAGCGCGTCCGCGGGCAACGCTCTCGTGAAGCGTCTGGCAGCGAATACACATTCTCTTATCGCAATCGCATTAGTAACCGTTATTTAATACTCCCACTGCTTCCTTTACGTTATAAGATGAACGTAAATAATATTGGCATCTTAGCCAAATATGTATCGCTTGTACCTTGTGACCCTCGTACGGTTTATTGAGCCTCGCCAGCATACGAGCGGTCGTCATCTTCATGTGCTAATTTCACATTTTTTTAAAATATATCCACATCTCTTTAAAATAGCTTATGCACGATAACCTGGTCCTTTGTTTTAAATTCATTATTTCTTTTGTGAATTCTCGACTTGTACGGGCCTGCGTGGAGAACAAAGGTCGAAGGTCCCCGATTTGAAATTAAAAGATTGTGGAAGGGTATTCGTTTAGCAGTGGAGCGATTAAAAGGCCACAATAACGACATAAATGGTGCAACTTTAAAATACAAATATCTATGTCGTATATGCTGTATGATGAAATGAAATACTTGTGAAAATGCTAAAACCGGTCGAGTTTATACAACATGAGGTGGAGCCGGACCGGCCAGACGGCCGCGGGCGGGGCGGGTGCAACGGCGGCGGCGCGGGCGGGCGGTGCGCACTGCACGTAGCGCCTCTAGCCGCTATTTATAGACGAGCGTAGTCACCGGCCGTGGCGCCGCGGCGGCCCCGACCTCTGCCCGGGATTCGACTTAATCAGACAATAACATAAGAAATATCTATAAGTAGTAAAGAAATTGAGTACTGATTACAAATGAAGAGGCTACAACCGCATTTTATATATTCATAATACAGTCACATCTCAGTGCTAATTTAACCGGTAAGTAGTGACTTACCGGACTGGAGTGTCCAGCGTGGACGTTGCGGATACACAACAGTGACGGCCGGGAACGTCCGTACCACGTCATTTGTGGGTATAAAACTAGTTAATTAGCTACACGTATGCCCCATGCGCCACTCTTTATTTTATTCTATCATTATATATTTAAATAACCTTTTATTTATTTAAATTGCCATGTTTGCAAGTCCGTCAAAATCAGAAATCTATTTTTAACTATTTTGGTTTCTCATTTTATGTAAGTTCCGTGACAATGCATTATTTGTCCCGACAAAAACTATAAGCTTGTGTGGTACTCAGGGTTTGAGGCTGAAGTCGGAAAGCGGTCATAAGAACTCCTAAAGTACACATGATAAACTCATCGTCTTCATATTCGTTTGATTGATAATAATAATATTTTAATTTTAAAAATACACCCTTTCTTAGTATGTTTGTATGAGGACTTAGTATGTTTGTATAATCTATCAACAATGACAATTACTTGGTTTAAAACACAATTATTGTGTTTTGAAGCTATCAACGCCGGCGCCGGCGCTGATAGCTTCAGACCTGATCTGTTCAGCCGTTAATACTAGAAGATTATGATGTGGATATGTCATTGCACGTGTATATTTTACTTTCAAAACTGTACGTGGCTTTTGATTGTGAGAATTGGACATAATAGAAGCGTGTCTAAATTTCAGTCCCAACTCAGGCACTGATTCTGATCTTGATTTCGTATTTGTATCCGAATCCTGTCTCTGTGAAGGTATAAATTTTTCTGAAACACGGATGCACAATCATACAATCGGAAGGTGGCGATAGGAACTTCGCTGTGGCTAAAGGTAGTTTCTTTGCGTTTGTAGTTGTTTGATTTATCTCAATAAAATATATTCACAGGGTTTACGGTGAACAAAAAGATCAAAAAAACACTGCAATGTGTTATTTGATCTTTTTGTTAAAAATTTTAAAATATAAAAATAGTTATGCTTTTGCACTTTTAAGTACTTTGCTATTTTTTCATTGTTCTAAGGGAACGAAGATCGCTATTTTTACTTTTCGTATGATGTACGTTATTCAAATCTCTTATTTTTCCAGTTTCGAGATTTCACTCCAGTTCAAAAACTATTATTATATTCACATATTGTTACGAAATGACCTTATCCGGGGATCGAGAATAGATACGGATGAATAGTAGACACGTAAAAAAGTAGAAATTATATTTCTTTAATACTGAAATATTATTATTATTTAGAGATATAATAAATCTACGATCAATTTTTAGTTGATCGTACTTTACTTATGAATGACTTGGTTGCAGAAGTAAAATTTTCTGCCAGCACTTGAACTCCGATGTCTATATCTTTCGACTAGCTTTCTCGATACGTCTCCGATATTAAACAAGTTATAAATCACTCAAAAAAAAGAAACATCTCTAAACATACCAAGTTCGACATAAACAAACAGGATTTATTCCACTCCGGAACATTTTCATTGATCAAAATGAGTTTAAAATGTGAACAAGACTGGGTTTCGCTGCGGAGAATGTGTATACGTTTTATAGACTTACAATTCTCGAATATTTTTTAGTTGAATCATTTTGTATTTTTGATTATTTAGCTTGTGAGTTCAATTCGCAAGAATCTTTAAAACATAGCGTCTCTTTCTACTTCTGTCTGTCTGTGTTTATAATTCGAGAACCACAGATTCGATTTGCATGTTTCTATTTTTAGTTTAGTGGAATTTTGTCCACGACTGCTTGTGAGAATATGCAAGGATTTTTTTCCTTTTCATATATATTGGTTATTGAAAGCAATAATTTCCAAGCGAGAATCAAGATCAATACTGGCCTGGGATTAAGATCAAGAAAAGTAGTGACATGGATTTTCATAAAAAAAAATATTCGCTATACCCCTACGTGTTTTCGATGTACGAGTATGGGTTTCTATGGGATAATTTTTACTAAATTTATTTAAATTTGATACTAGGACCGAGATTGAGAAAAAGTCCCTGGATATTTTCGTTGTGAAAATATTAAGTATATAAACATTTTTCATTTTATTCTTAAAAATAATCTATTCATAATTTTGTTTTCAGTTATAATGTTATTATATTCTATGAATGTTCCATAGCCCACTGTGTATATCCTTTTGAGTACGAAATCTTAAAAATGATCTAAAGCGAATCGTTGTTTATTACTTTTGCATAATGCATAGCATTATGTATGTACTAGACTTGGTTCGAGTTGTATATTTTATTTTTAACTTTTGTCATTTACTTTTATGATAACGTCGTTAAGTCGACAGAAAATAACTGTAGGAAAGTTTGGTTGATATGATGCGTGTTTTAAATATTTGCCGGTGCCTCGTCTCGCCTAGGACCTCGGGCATTGAGCTAACGTAAACAATAAAATCACCTTGGATGCAGCGGCAGTCGAGATATCGCCACGTCGCGGAAGTGTTAGAAAAGGTCGTCATTGTTATGCGTCCTATTCGTATACGTTATATACTGCCGTGACGTGCAGTGATTGATGTCTATGCGTGTTATTAGTAAAATTACGACATCGGGCGATAAATGTTATGAAATGCGACATATTAGTGAATGTTACACAGACTTCTTTTTACTCAAAATATCAAATATGAATTAATTAAATTACTAGGTGTAATCAAGGTTGTAAAATGCTTTAGTAATATCGTATTCACTGACTGTAATTATTATCCCATTTGTTAGGATAAAAAAATACGAATAAGAATATATATAGAATATATATAAAAAACAATAAGAATATATATAGGTAACAATTTTCCGGACGAACATTCCTTATTTCTTTTAATGGGTGTAAGTCGTTCGTCCGTCTTTTAGACAAAATGGCTTATTGCGTGGTCATTTGTAGAAGATAGTCGTTGCTATTGTTAGTTTTTTGTAGGGCTTTTAAGATCTGCAATCATCCAGTACATAACATAATTCTTATGGTTTACTTTTCGTAAGCTATTTAAGGACTCCAAGTGTCTTTTTTTCCGACTTGTTTTACGAGGTTTATGGTAATTTGTACGGAGTTTGTCAATAACTTCCTGTAAACAAATGGTGGTGTACTAACTATTATTCACGGTACGAGTTCTCCAAAGCGACAGTTGCCACGTGTGGAGTTTTATTAAAAAAAAGGAGCAATCATCCGCTTAGAGGTACTTCGCTCACGCGCCGCTGTGGTTGGTTACGGCCCATTTCGATAGACCCATACGTTTGATTGCTGCTTCGTTTTGGGATCGTAGCAATAAATCCATATTTCGTCACCTGTTACTGTTCCACATTAAATTTGACGCCCCTTACTTGAATCTGGTAAGCATAGCATTACACCAAGTGACGTAGTCCGTTTTTTCAGCGTCAGTCAAATTATGTGGAATCATTCAGAGTACGGCCCAAATGTTTTTGCCGAATCTCATAGTAGATTACATGCCTGCCTGTTTCAATCATATGGCGCACAGCATCGATGTTTTTGTTGTTCATAGCGGTGGACCGGCAACCATCACGAAGTTCGTCACTGAGATTAACAACGACCGCGCTTGAATTCTGCTAACCAGTTATAAATAGTCGTCTTGTAGTGTAGGAGTTGGTGCTTTATTGCTAAAAGTAATTCGAAACCGAGTGAGGCTCTGCTGAGCTGTCAAATTCCACTTAAAATTGTAGAAAATCATACTACGAACATTTTTACAACTTAAATTCATAGAGATGAAGACACGAAATTTTTAAAATGACGCCAAAATGTAGAAACAATTGACAGTCAGATGAAACAATCTGTATTCTACAGCCTTAGAGTTCCATTCTCAAATGTGGTACTTAATTTTTAAATATTGTATATGTAAGTGGCCAGTTCCAGAAATTTATAGTGCGCTCCATGTTTTCGCTCATCGGAGAGGCTTCTCTGAATATGAAGAAAATCAACTGCGACTCCATATGTATGTGCATAAAGCGTTGAGTAAGCAGCATTCCTATAAATACACGAAAGTACTTTGTTATTTAGGGACTTGTCTGTAAGAATAAATTATTGTAAGTGGATCCTACAAAAGTATAACCAAGATCCTACGTTTTCGACAAAAATTAAATTTTATGAACGGATGAAAGCACAATCACCAGAAACGATATGTAGAACGGAAAAACACATTTTTGGGCGCGTAACAATCCAGAGTTGAGCCGCGAAAGAGCTCTCCACTGCCGCCGGTCGCTCAATGTTTAGGCACGAATATTAGACAATAAAATAATATATCCACTTTTTATCCATGAAACCTCAAATGGGCTCGGATACATGCAACGACTATATGGAGAAATTGTTAATATTTTAAATACTATTCCACTTACCGAATATTGTCATATTTGGTATCAACATGATGAAGCTACGCCTCATTCTGTAGTACAAGTACAATCGTGGATGAACAGTTTGTTTGGAAATAGGGCGTTACGGGTGATGCAGATGGCCACCGCGTTCGCCCGGCTTAAGTCCACCCCTTTTATTTTTGTGGGGTTTCATTAAAGATTTAGTTTTAGCAAAAAACTGTAGCAACGTATTAGAGATCCCTTAGCGTATTATGTTTGCGAAATTAAAAAGAGGGATAGAAAGAGATGCCCAGTTATTGAACAGAGTTCATAATCAAACAAGAAAACGTGTCGATAAGTGAATTATGTAAGGTGGACGACGTGTTGAAGCTGGACACATTATTTAATCAATTTTATAACAAAACACTTTGGTAATCACATTTTATGTGCTAACAGTAAACTGTCAAATATTTACATGTGAAATGTGTATCAAGTTCTATTTAATTTTATGGTGTACTACTCTAGAGGCGTAAATTCTTTTTATTATTAATTAGTTATTGGTAAATTATTAACTTAATAAGTCTTAATGGTTGCGCCGGTGATGGCTCATAATGCCGCTGCACTGATGTGTTACAATCACGTATCTTCATGAGAAAACGCGGGCGCGTAGTAAGCGTGAGCACCACCCTCCAGTACTAAAGCTACATCGAGTTTTTGCAGAAAAAAATTAAAAATGTATTTATTTTTTCTAGTATATAATAGTTTCGAATATGTACAAAATTAATCTTACGTCTTTAAATCCGAAATAATGCCCAATCTCATTTTACATCCTCTATACTTTATATTTAAACGGTATAAATATTTGCTTCAAATACTGTAATTTCTTTCTATACGCAAAGGATATTAAAATTTATCATACTATTAAAAGTAACAACGATTGTGTTCTGTTTCAGTAAGATTTAAACAGATTTTCTGAATACTGTACGCGCAACAAACTTCAATTAGCTATAAACAAATCCAAATTGATAACTTTTTATAAATAGACACACATCCATAAATACTCATATGCATTATGTGAAACCAACGTAGTTGAAGTTACGTTTTGCTGAGATTCGTAAGTCGGTCCGATTGTGAACTTCACTTCGATCTCCTGTCGAACATGTTGTAAGTAACGCGTTCAGTAGGTCCGGTTTTGTTATGAGATTTTTCTTTAAATTCACTAGAATGTTAACTTATTTACAATGGTATAAAGCTCTCATTCGATGTCAACTTGAGTATGCTGCTCTAATATGGAACACATACTATTACAAATATGAAGACATCTTAGTAATGGTACAAAAAAAAAACAATGCACTTCAGATGTTGCTCTGTTAGACTTTCATACAAATCTCTATTGGAGAAATAAAATTTATTGGACTTAAGTTCCAGACGTCTCCAGCTCGACGCTATGATGATGTTTGATTTATGTCAATTCAATATTAAAACAAATGGAGGGGGTTTTGTTTTTTGTAAATTTTACAAAAACTATTACAGGTATCGAAAATGAAAGAAAAGATTCTAAACGATCAGGAAATTACCTATAAAAAGTTTAGATTAATAATGATTTTGTTAATTAACGATTGTATTTTTAAGTAATAAAAATATCAGTTTAATAAACGATTTTTTTGTTAAAAGTCATAATTTTTATTCAGTGTAATATTTTTATAAAATTTATGAGTGAAGTAAATGCAAATTGCTGCAGCCATATAATTGATCAGATAATTAGCTTGGCCCGGGGATATTCATTAATAAATAGCGGAAATATTATCGTAGTGTATATAAATTCGAGCACTAAAAATTCCATGTCGCTTCTGTTTTAAATGCTCTGTTGTATCAGTTGAGTGTTTACGGTGATCTAAAACTCCTTCATTCGTTTTTGTATGACCATTATCAAATCACACTCTGATCAACCAAGTGGAAAACAAAGACTTCAAAGAATCCTCGAATGTATCAAAATGTAAATTAAAAAAATCTGTTCCCAAGTGTATTTTATCGAGAAAGTTCTGAGGGACGTTGAACACTATGCGATAAAATAATGAGAAATTACCAACACAGTCATTAATTTAGGATATTGATTGGTAAAAAAAAAAAAACGAACTTTGTTTCAATATTTGGATTAGTTTAGAATTTTAGATAGTTCACGCGATTTATAAGCTCGGACCTGGTATATCTCTTAAAATTAAATTTAAAGAAATTGGAATTCAAATTCTGGCACCCCAATTTATATATGAAACTTTAATATATGTAATAAAACTTCAAATAATTAAAAGAAATAGTGATCGTTATAAACTCAGTACCAGAAATAAAATTAAACTGTGTACATGTTAGTGGACTATGCAAAGTCACAAATTCATTTAGAGAGCTCTGTGTGTGCGCATGTTCAATAGGGTCCCTGTGAATATATAAGATTTACCGTTATATTAATTCTTATTAAACAATAGCTCAGTAAAAAAGATTATTATACGATTTCCGAATATTTACAAGACAAATATCCATGGGCATAGGCGGCTCGACTTCTTACCGGGCTGTTTCGTTCATCAATGGTTTTTTATTTATTTTGATAATGCGTGACGAAATTAGAAAAGGGTTATCTTTAAATTTCTTGCTCGTTCTTCTCGAGTCCGAACAAATAGTTAAGTGTAAATTTGCAAAAAAACTATAACGTATTTCAAGTGTTATTTTTTTTTACGTATGAATAGATGTTATAAATCTGAATTTGAAATTTGAACAAATAGTTTAAGAGACAGTGGCAGGCAGACAGCAAGTAATTCAGCAAACTCTGGATTTTGTTTATTTATTTTCTCATATCTACTATACACGAGATAAGGATTCACTATGCTTCTGGCGATGGTAAGTACGGAATCACTCAGGGTAACAGGCGCAAATCAGGCCAATTTCGAAAGTATACTTACAAAGTTGCCGTTTGGGTATTTTAAAATACACTGTTATTACGAGAGACGTTCACTATAAAGTGAGAATGAGGTATAATTCCTTGGCACCAAAAAAAAGTAAGTACTGGTTGGTAAAGCTGGAATATTGATTAGATTTTGAAAAAGTATAGAATTTGAATATATTGTTTTTTCAATAAAGGAAGTCTTTCCTTTGCAGTCTGTCGTAGCGTGTTGTTGAAAATAGAAAAAATAAAATTGCACGCTATTATAAAGTATCTGCGCTTGAAAAATTTACTACGGAAGGAGGTGATCAAGACTCACAAGATACTTTAGGAGAAAGTGTTTCACCTTATTCTACCGTTGTCCGTTTGTACGCCGAATTTGAATGTGGAAGAACATCCACTAAAGTTGACCCGAGTGAGGGTCGCCCAGCAACGGTATTGACCGAAGAAAGTGGAAATTTGAAAAAAATGATTTAGCAGAACCTCGTGTCACAATACATCTTATAACCGAAGAAATCAATATTTGAATTGGTAGAGTGCATAGCATTTTACACGAACATTTGGAGACGAAAAAAGTATCCGCGCGCTGGGTCCCCAGAATGTTTACCAATGCCCAAAAACAAACTAAACTGAACATTCCAGATAGTTTTTTTGTTTGATTTCCACCATGTATGAAACGTGGCTTCACTATTACGATTCAGAAACAAAATTATAGTCTAAGACTTGGAAAATACCATCATCATCAACCCCTAAGAAATGTGAGTTGTCCTCCCGGAAAGATTATGGCCTCTCTTTTCTGCGATAGTAAAGGGGTGGTCAATGATCATGTTAGAATATCTTAACCGTGGAGCTACTGTTACAGTCTCTTTGTATGCAGAACAAATAAAAAAAAAACATGTGTACGGTTCACATGCGTTAGAAGCGAAATCTTCAGAAAATTAAACTGCAAGAGAATGAGAATGCAAAGAGAATGTGGTATCAGAAGTGGGCTCATTATAGACTATATTTATTATAACATTGGTACCAAGTTTAAAAGTTATATTACATTTTATTTATCAAACTCAATATTTTCAATTTCAACAAATGACAATCGCAGGCGCAATTAAGTACATATATCTCTTTCTTTCGCATTGTATCTCGTTTCACATTTTATCTCATTCTCTCGCAGACAATGTATTTCGTCCAACACATACCATCTAACGCTTTTTCATTTCATCGAGTTTCAAATCACAACGGCGCTAAAGAAATTTTTACTTCAAAATTGTGTAACGAAATACGTTAGAACCGGCGAGGCAACCTAGCAAAAATTGTTTTGTTCCATCTAGATAATGCCTTAGTTCAAAGTTCGCCGTTGTTATGGCTGCAATACGAGATGTTGGCTTTGAAATAATTGTGTATCCTCTATATTAACTTGACCTTGCTCCTAGTGATTTCTATTTTTTTCCGAGGTTGAAGGAGTATCTGAAAAGACAGGGATTCGAAGATGATGAAGGAGTAGTCTCAGCATTACAGGAATTTTTATGCTCTCAAGGTGAAGAAAGGGATTTTGAGTTTAGAAAAAAGATATGCTAAGTGTGTTATGCTAAAAGGCGACTACGTAGAGAAATAAAAGTAAAAGAACCTTTAGACATAAATGCATTAGTTTTTACATCCAAAGCTTGCCAAATCATATATTTATCGAAAAATTTACTTTGGGAATGAATCGGTCTTTATGAACATTTTGATGATTAGATATATGAAAATACAGTACATTACTTTAGTTCTTCAGTATATGTCTTCAGTACAGTATATTTCTTGAGAATACAGTACATATCTTTAGTCGGAGTTCATGGTCTGCATTTCAGATGGACTTAGATGAATTTTGTGTGATTACACGATTTGCCAATATTTCGTGTTTCAAATTTGTTTGTTTATACATTGTACATACATTGATGGCAAAAGTCAAACAGGTTGTTTGACTTTTGTCGTCAATGTATTTTTTTAAATAAAATATAATTCTCTATGACCAGTACCACATAGGTAAAATTTGTGTTTTTATTTATTGGACATCGTTTAGTTGAAATCGCTTCCAGAATTGGTGTGCACAAGTTTTATAAGTTGCCTTTTTTGACACTTCAGTTGGCGGCGGCCTACTGCTGCATGGAGACGTGGCCAGAGATTATTATTTATTATATAACAATAATAATATAAACTGACGCCTATTTTTCAGAAGGGTAGGCAGAGACTATAGATTTCCACATGGTACGTTCTTTGCATATCTGTCTTGCCTCATTGATATCCATAAACCTTTTCATGCAAGCTCGTCGGTTTCGGGTGCTTAAAATTTGGCCCTTTTTTAATACGTCGCCAATATGGTCTTCATAGGGTTTATTATATCAAATATATTGTATTATATTTAATTACAATTACACACAAATTGATTTCAACTAGTTTAAAAGGCGGCTATTAATGGACAATGCGATCGAACAAATTTATATATAAATTACACCAAACATACGTTTTTATGTACGTAGAGTAAAAGTTCCTTCTAGTTTAATCGTACTATTAATTAACATTCGGTAACAATATTAAAGTTCTATTTAGCTTATTACCTAGGCTGTTCAAATAAAATAGATCAAGGCTGTGGTTTTAATATTAGGTTGTATTGATTAATTGAATAAATTGCAGCTTTATTTTTGTAATAAATTTAGATTTATTCGGCCAGTGCGAACAACGTGTATAAATGTATACCAAATTTTTTTTATATGCATGATAAATTTTAATGATTACAGTAATCTTCGTTAGCTATTAGCTAACCGACGTCGTCCCTACCTAAGTGTCTCTCGAGCTCGAGTAGTACTTTGTGGTTACACGTTGTTATTGCGTACAGGTGGTGGCGCGGCGGCACGACTTGAAGCTGATCGTAACGTCGGCCACTATGGACTCCAGCAAGTTCTCAGCTTTCTTCGGCAACGTCCCCACCTTCACTATTCCTGGCCGCACATTTCCGGTCGATACTTTTTACGCCAAGAACGTGTGCGAAGACTATGTCGATGGCGCCGTAAAACAGGTCAGACTTACCACATAACACGCTCTAACACAGGGTTCCACTACAAATTAATGCATAGAGGCGTTAATAGTTTTGAGGATAGCTACAATTAGCGTCCTATTATAAATGGATGTTTAAAGTGTACATTATTTATTTAACGTAAATTCGATCGCAACGATAAGAAAGCTATAAGCATAGTCTTGTGGAATATACATGCATATCATTAAATAAACGTAGCGTATCGAATGTATGTATCTAATGTAAATTGCTTATTAGGCATGCATAGAGAACGATATTTGTTTATATAATAGTTGTATTGGTTTGTAGTAATGTGATTGTTTTTTCGTATCACTCATCCGCTAAATATATATACCTATATATGTATATATAATTGCAGTCACGTTTCAATATCAATACATATAGGTATATTATTTTTCGTTTTTTGATTTTTTCTTTATTACTAATTTTTACAGTTACTGAATATTCTTAATCAATACATCGTTTTTTTTATAATTAATCATGTGGGATTGTGATTTTAGTTTCACTTTTAATATGGAACCGATTTACACCATAGCATAGTAGCGATGTAATTTTGCTGTTTCGATTGATTTGACCAATCAGCTGTATCAATAGCCTGTGCGGTTTACAGATTCATATATTAGTAAAGGTAAAGAATTCCACCTCTATTTTGTTCTTAAACGTAAATGTTTGATAAATATGAACAATACAAAAGTAGGCATATTGTTTCACTCTTTCATTTAATTTATCGATACACAAACTTTACGCGGTAGTAAAATATATGAATATTTAATCGAAACATCTATTGCCAGGATTTTTCGTAATGAATTCAGTCAACTCACTAAGCTACTTTTAATATAAGAATGAACAGATCTGTTGTTATACTCTACTTGCCCCGCCCCGCGTGGTCCTGCCGATGGGCGCTAGAGGTATGATGGACGAGTACGTTCTTTTACTTGCCCGTTTGAGTCAAGTATATTTTTCAATCTTCATGTAAGTTGAAATTACCTTTCTCTAATTTTGCCAATTTGTGTTGGGTATGTTTTAAGCATTCATGTGAGCGACAACGGTATGGCGCCGTTACGGTATCGCGCCATTGTGATAATTTTTTAAAATTATCTACTTTAATTCATAACGATGAACTTTTATATTTTCTCACTCATCGCCGAAATTATTTTTATTTATTTTGACAAATCAATATTAATGTGAAATACGAGTTATTATAAAAATACACGTCTATGACACAAAAAAATGATGCCCGATTTACAGATTGGTAGCAATTTAAGTGACAAAATGTAAACAGATCTTAAAAAAAACCATAATAAAATTTCGTTTCTTTTTCTAATGTTTGAGACGATTTGATCAATACGCAACGCTTTACTCCGAGCTTCGATGAAATTCTCATATCAGTAATTTGGCGAAAAAACTCAGCTTTCTCTCTATTGACTTGAGAGGTGACTACACATTTTTTGATAGAACTCATATCCACGACACCTATAAATAAAATTGATGATATAAAAATTCTGTACTAAACGCGATAAAAATAACCTCGACTGCGTAAAAACGAATTAAAAAGATGAAAAGGAAATGATGTAAAATAATCATGCAATCAAATGTAATAAAAATTAGTCGGAGGTATAAAAAAATTAGCAAAGTCGTAGCGAGTAAGGAAACACGAATCTCGTGCCTCCGACTGCTAAATATTTGTCATATTTTATTGGATGATCTTTTGCATCATTTTGCTTCTATATTTTTAGTTCACTTTTATGCAGTCCGGTTTTTGTTTAATTCCTTGTTATTTTTTATTCACTACGTTTTAGATCTGTTTTAACAATATTCTAGGATTGCTTTCCTGTCGTTAGCGGTGGCAACGTCTTGTCTAGTTGTAATATATTGTTATCGTAAATTAAATTTTTCAATTTGTGTAATTCTTAAGCAGAACTCATTGTTCTAAAATGATATAACAAAACTAATTAACGGTATAACGGCTTAGAAAATTTCAATATTCAGTACAGACTTAAACAAACACTAACTCGTTAATGTCATATCTGTTATCCTCAACAATACTTACCCATTCCAACAAAAACGTAAGTATGCAAAAAGGACCAAGTTTGGGCACAAAAGACGTCACGAGTTGACTGCATCGCTTGCGAGAGTTGAGATTTAAAAGGGTGTCTAGTTCCTTTACATTTTTTTTAAATAACTACTATGAAAAGGTAGTGTTTTTAAATTTATTAAAACAAAAGATATTTTCATTGATATTGAATTTATAGCGTGGCAAAGATTAATCTGATTTAACTGATAAGTGATTGACTTAATTGATTGATACTCGATGCACAGCTATGAGTCTTAGAAGTATGAAACTTGGATTGTTTCTGCCTTTTGTGAAAGAGCGTAGTCGAGTAGAGCGATTATGACCTTAGAATTTATTTTGCTAGTAGCTGTAATTTTATACAATTAACATTTGGAAGGATATAAAATTTGAATATCATGTATTATTTTAAATTTTCTTTGGTCTAAACCCATAAATAATATAAATATCCACTCACGTGTTTCGAATGAACAGACGGAGCTCATTTGTCTGTAGTGTTATTCTCATACTTATTATTTTAGGCGTTTTTGATTTTTTTTTTGTTCAGATTGAATTATTTGAATAATGAATGTAGTTTTTAACAAAATGCATAATGAATATAATTGGAAGAAATATCGTATACTTATAGAAAAATCTCAACATTCTCACATGTGCAACTATTGTTTAACCCTGGTTCCATAAATAATTCTTTCTATTAATACACTGAAAAATTCAAAGAAAATATAGTGGATGCTCGGGTTGGACGTTTTATTTTTAACGAAATTACGGAGAAGGACCCAAAGATTAATAAGGAGTTTGTCAATTTTTTTTTATAATTTGAATATCAGTTTCTTAGATAAATATTTTGTAAAGGTTTTTTTTTTGTAGCGGAAGCGGTCAAGGGATGTTTGAATAAAATTAAGCTAAAAGGAAAAGTACATACTGGTTCGGAACTATTTATAAGACAGATTCTACATAAATATTTAAAAAAAATATATTTGGGTATGGGCAACCTTCGACATGTTGTGGGCAAAACTTTAGTGTGCAAATACGTTCGCGGGCCGCGTTTAAAAAATAGTACATTTTAAAGTAGTGTTTTAAACTAGTGTTCATAATTTTTAGCGATAGTTATCAGACATGAAATTTTTCAAAATGTCTCGCGGGGCCGGATCAAACCTTACAGCGGGCCGTACGCGACCCCGGGCCGGTGGTTGCCCTTTCATTCTATATATCGACGTTACAAATAAGAAAGTGGATTTTTGATCATATAGCCGTTATTAATGATCTTGAAAGATATGTCATATGTACTATTTTTTCGTAATATTGATAGGTTTTTTTTGTTGATTTTGTTTTTTTTTTATTATTAAAAACGCTTAAGATGTAACTTTAGTCACCGTAATGGGTTAACGACCACTAAGAAAATAACAACTTCCAGGTCTCTTAACTCGTCTCCCGCTCTTACTGAATCAGCACTGAAGGAAAATATTCGGATCTGTAATGATTAATAATTTAGAATTTAAATATGTGAATTCGGCCTTACACGGGTAACACGGACCGCTAGTGATCAAATGCTATCTTTAAAAAGTACGCTAATAAAGACGAAAATAAGCGGTTTATATTTGTCGCTCCTAAATTTATAATAAAAAGATTGCTAGACGGTTTGTTACAGCAGCGGGGCGGTATAAACTTAACGCAACAACAATTAGGGCTATCACCAAATTTGTCGTGGTTATGAATATTTTTGTGTGCTCTCACCTGCAGGGTAGTCGCGTGCGGACGTGCTCTGGAGTCCGGTGTCGAAGTAGTCATTACGTTGCGCAATACTACTTCCATTGTAATTATTATACTCGGTATTTTATATCAATTATTTATAAAACTTCAAACACTATTTTGTCAAACTATTTTGTCACTATGATAGTTTTTTGGATTTCTTCTGTCGACTTTCTGATCTTTCAAAACAAAAATTATTCATAATCAATCTTGTCTTAAAATTCTGAGATTTGCTGCCAGTAAATCAAGTCATGACGCCGTAGGCGCAGCTGCTGCCGATCCGTGACGTTGGAGTTACCTAATCAAGAAAACGCGGTCGAGTCGACGTGATGTGCGCCCACCGCTACTTTCGATTACCGCGTGTCGCCCGAATTAACGATTTTCTAATGATTTCACTCGCGCATTAATGACAGATGTTAAGTAACCCCCATGCGTGAAAGCTGTAAAACGTTACGACTTCACTTTCGATTCGAGCGCAAGGCTCCAAATGAACAAAGATACAAGTTTAAGTCAATCTTTAAATATATAAAATACTGTCGCGGTTCGGCTGGGGATGATGACAGACAATCCAGTTTTTTAAAATGTCAAATTGCAATCTGTTATAGACGAAGGGTGAGTTAAATAAAATTGCGTGCACATTCTGATATTATTTTCGTTGATCTTCTGATTCTTATTAAATACACCTTGTATAATAAGACCTACATTTTAAGATTATACTCTCCAGCAATATTTACTTTGACATTTTTATAGTATTAATTTTGAACTTATAATATAACTTTTGTTAAAACAATTATACAATTAATCATCGACAAAATTATTAATTGAACGTCTTGGATTTTTTTGTTTGCAGTCGTTATTATGATTGTTATACGATAAAGTGATAACATGTACTTACATTAAGACGTCAGACTTCACAACTGATACAATCAATGATAACTTTTTAGATATCTATGAATATTATGACATTATTTTAGAAAAAAATACAAATTTAATATCACTATATTTGGGGCTGCCTTATTTACAACCCAACCTGTAGCAAAACTAAATGTTTCCAAAAAATCATGCAAATTTTTTTGTTTATTGCAATGACAAATACAGTTTACCGGTTGTCTTCACATGCTTACCATTGGTGACGCTCTTGAAGTAAAAGTTGATGCCAAATGAAAATAATTTTTATTTATGATTATAACAGATATAAAGGTAAAAAATAGATATTTAGAAATATATATATATATATATATATATATATATATTTAGAAATAATATTAAATATTTTTATAACTATATATATAGTTATAAAAATATTTAATATTATTTTACAACTTTTATTCTTAAATTTAATGTGATAGGTTATTGAAAGAATACATCGACGACACTTAAAATTTGTAGAATTGGCCTCAGAGGAAATGCAAAATAAAAAAAAGTATTCAAATATGAAAATGGAACTTTTTTCCAACTTTGTTATGTATATTGCGTTCATCTATTATTTGTTTTTATGAATTAGTGACAAAAAGAAACTTATTTGTCTAACGTCAACATGATTTTAACGCGAGAAAATTTCCATGCAATTACTTTCGTTGTTATTTAAGCCAACAAGAAAGTTAAAACAGACTTCGGTTGGCCTTTCCTGATAACGCTCCATCCTTTGGTACTGTTTATAACTGGTTTAACGAGTTCAAACATGGTGGTACTAATCTAACTTACCATTTGCTTGAGGGACGTCCTTTTACGGCGACGACCGGCGATAATATGAATGCTGTGCAGTTCATGATAGAAATTGATAAAAAGTAACTTACCAGCAGATTCGGACAAGCTTAGACATTAGTTGAGCTAAATGCATAAAATCCTTCACGGACATTTAGCGGTCAAGAAACTTTATATTCGGTGGATACCTCATAAACCTTCATAATGGTGGATACCTTAAAAACTCCGTCGTGTTAATTGGCGCCACGAAATGATGCAGAGATTTGCCCGTGGAGACCCAAATGTTATACACGACATAGTGACTAAAACTAGATTTCTCTTTCGATTCCCAAAACAAAAGACAGTCTACTCAGTGGGTGGTTCCTTTCGAGGAGATGCCTACTAGTAAAGTAAAGCGGGTCGAAGCGTCAGAAAAAATAAAGACAAACTTCAAGAAAAGTGGTTTAAAACGCTTAAAAGCAGTGGCTGCATATGAAAAGGAAATTAAGGAGAGAAACACTGCCCACTCGTACTCAGGTACGAGTGGGCAGAGTGTTTCTCAAAGTTGTTCCATCGAATGCAGCCATGTATTAATCTCAACAGAATATTTTGTAAAATAATAATAACTTGCATTTTACTCAGTTTTTGATTTTCTAAGGACCTCCAAGATTGTCCAGGTTATTGTTATAAATTACAGAATTTTTTTAATATGTTTTGTATCGCATTTAATATAAGGAACTTCATCCTTTATTTTTCACTTAAAAGCCGCCCTCTTAGCCAGGACATTAATAAGATTGTCGTAGTAGTTTGAAAGGTTGTATTCTTCAGATAATCTATATAGAAGTAACGTTTGGCTCGACTATATTACTAAATCGATCTATTGTATATTTCTCTTAATTCATTGCTGAGAAATAATATAAAAATCTATAAAATTGCACTATTGTTTGATCATCATCAATATTTTAAAAAAAATATAAGGACCATAGTAATTTTTTTAAAATTATTATAGCACAAATTATGTGCATGTCAACGACGACGCTAAAGAATTTTATAGACTAATATTCTGTATTAGGCTTATCAGCACCTATTACAGTACTTTACTATAAAGGCTGTATTAAGCGGCGTGACAAATCTTTACATTCATTTTCATTTTAGTATACAGTAGATATAAAACTATTTAATATTTCGAGTGTAACAAAGTAATTATTCTTGTTAATTTGCATTCACATTTATCGTTGCCGTATTAGAAAATAAAATAACAAAATGTATTCCTTGTTTGCGTGCGTAGGCGTTGCAAATTCATCTGCAACCGGAGGAGGGGGACATACTGATTTTTATGCCTGGTCAAGAGGACATCGAGGTGACGTGCGAGGTGAGTTAGTGGTCGTCCGTGGGCGAGGCGCTGAGCCCCGAACACCAACTTACGCGTGCCTTCGCATAGGTGCTGGCAGAGCGGTTGGGCGAGATCGACGAAGCCCCGCCATTGGCGATACTTCCCATTTATTCGCAACTGCCGGCCGATCTGCAGGCCAAGATCTTTCAGCGCGCGCCGCCTGGTCAAAGGAAATGCATTGTTGCCACCAATATCGCTGGTAAGATTTTCGATATGCATATCCCTACGCTTTCGCAAAATACGTTATAATTCTGATGGTAAGAGATTGTACGATTGTGATTGAAATTTGTAGCTTTAATTATTTCACTCGTAAGTATAGTTTGTCACCACCCATGTGGGATAATTATTACAAAAACGCCCATTGTTTTGATTTTATCGTTCATTCAAACGACATTACATGACTTTAGTGTTATGGTAGGGGAACTGCAGCATATTTGGAATACTAGTTTGTTTTTTGAGAATAAATTTAAAGGGGAATTGGATGGCTCAATAAAAAAATACATTAAATTATTGGCAAATTTTTAGACTTTAATAATAAAATCAACGAAATATGATAAAAACCAGAAACCTTATTAAAATGGTTATCAAGCTAAAAACGGGAACTCCAAACTCCAGAATCTCCAGAAACGAGATTTGACTTAGGATGCAGGTAATTTGGAATATAGTACTTCAAATTATATTCACATTTGTCTTGGGCAATTGCTAACTAAAATTTCTATTTTCTCTAACAGCGACAATAACTGCGGTAATTTCTTTCGTTTGCTACCTCTTTCTCTTCTATTTGTGAGATGTCGCCATTTTTAAAATACACAGAATAATTAGTATCTACTCATAAAAATGTGTATAATATTTGGTTTATTCCAAATTCGGTATTCCAATTTAATAACATCATAAACTAATAAGGTCACTTAACAGTTTAAATAATTACAATGAAGATTTAAAATATTACAGTAAATAATTATCACTGATTGCATTCTTACCGAAAAAGTTTTCAAAGAAGGCGTCTCGTTCCCTTGGGGCTGGTAGCCGGAATATCAAGATGCATCATGTTTCTAATACTCGATGGCTTAATGTGTTGTATGTTTGTGAGAAAAAAAAAAACACAGATGGCGTTTGTATTGATTTAGATATCGAAGTATTCAAGTTACCTAAAATATTCCAAATATGTTGCAGCAGTAATTTATTCCATATAAAATGAGTTTATAATTTCACAGAGACCTCTTTGACTGTGGACGGGATAATGTTCGTAATAGATTCCGGCTACTGCAAACTCAAGGTGTACAACCCGAGGATCGGTATGGATGCGTTACAGTATTGTGTTTATAGATTTACCCGGTGAGTCAGGCTAACGCGCGGCAGCGCGCTGGTCGCGCCGGGCGCACGGGCCCTGGCCGCGCTTTCTGCCTCTACACTCGGCGCCAGTTCGACCGCGAGCTCCTGGCCGCCACCGTGCCTGAGATCCAGCGCACCAATTTGGCCAATACGGTGCTATTGCTCAAGTCGCTGGGCGTACAGGATTTGCTTGCTTTTCATTTCATGGATCCGCCACCGCAAGACACGATTCTTAATTCCATGTACCAGTTGTGGATTCTGGGTGCGTTAGATGGTGCAGGTGCGCTTACGCCGTTGGGACGGCAGATGGCTGAGTTCCCGCTGGATCCACCACAGTGCCACATGTTAATCGTTTCTGCTGCCATGGGTTGTAGCGCCGAAGTTTTAGTCATTGTGTCAATGTTGTCGGTCCCGGCCGTGTGGTATCGACCACAAGGTCGCGAGGATGAAGCGGACGCAGCACGCGAGAAATTTCAAGTGCCTGAGTCCGACCATCTCACCTTGTTGCATCTCTACAATCAGTGGCGCGCCAATAAGTAAGAATTAGTTCTTCTTTTCTGTCATTTAAAAAGGATAGCAAATCTTGCATAGGTACACACGTAGATAGAACAAAATAACAAGATATTGCATTTTGTATTATCACAATGAAGCTATGTTGCCTTCTCGCCATTTCTGTAAATAAAAAGGTTACCCAAGAGGAAGGAATTTTAGGAATGTAACAAGTTATTTTTATATTATTTATTGAGTCTAATTAAAAAATAGGATTTCTTATAATGCAAAATCATCAATAAGAAATTGTTTCAAATAATAAAAAAAGGTATACCACACACACACATCCGCACGCACGCACGCACGTATTAATTTTTTTTTTTTGGTGTAATTCGGCGTTTGTCTATGTGGGCAAAGCTGCAGACAGGAAGATAGTAGCAGAATAAATATAATGAAGACCGATGGTAATTGTTTTGCTACATATCATATTACCTAGGAATTGTATCGAGAAACTTGCTGTAATATTGAAGTCTAAAAAACTAATTTAGGATAGTACTTATAAGTGACACGTCATTCTTTCGGTTTTACTTCATTTTTACTTTAGTTTTTGTATGTAGCATCGACAGGAGACGGCATTTTACAACCATTGTAAGTAAAAACAAAGAATAATTTCAATATCAGTTATAAATCAGAATTAGACTGAGCATGCGCTTTGGTTACTTGACTGGAGTGAGCAGATTTGTCGGTTTCATTCCCACTATCATATTGTGTCGCCTAGGTATTTTTTACATGTATATTCACTTTAACATTTATTAGGACTTGGTTATAAAACGATACTACGTATAGAGAAAAAGTTAAAGTACAAAAATTTCTGCTGGTATTATATAAGAATTTCTCACAAACTAAACTTCGAGCGTTTTTCGTTTCCGGCATCTGAATTATCAACACCTTAGCGATATCCTCCGACTGAAACTAAGTGAAATAAAATAGTAAACGCAACATCTGGCTAATAGACACCGTCCAAAACAATAGAAGAAACATCAAAAAGTGATTATACATAATCAGTGATGTGTGATTGTTGAAATCTATCGGAAATTTACAAGCACAAGATCAACAATATTTGAGGTTAGAAAATTTAAAAGTAAACATAGTGACAGTTGTGACAATTGAGCGACATTTGATACGTCAATCAACGTCAGCAAGCAGTGACACTTGAGACAGTGCGGCCAACTGAAGAAAACCTCTACCACAAACCACTACCACGTTCCGTTCTACGCAGATATAACATCAAAACACGTACGATGAAAGGCGAATTCCAAATTTTATTCG
Organism: Eumeta japonica; assembly: GCA_005406025.1. Lineage (NCBI taxonomy): Eukaryota > Metazoa > Arthropoda > Insecta > Lepidoptera > Psychidae > Eumeta > Eumeta japonica. The sequence continues at coordinate 69,770 of BGZK01000302.1, read as the reverse complement.
ATGAAATGAAGATCGAGTTGCAAAACCAAAACACTGAACTAAAGGAATCTATCACAAATAGTATTATGGCCAAGATGGATGAAAAATTAATTCCTATTGTGGAGGAAAATAAGAACCTCAGAACGAAAATAGAGAAATTAGAAAAAGAGATAGAATATTATAAGAAAGTTGAGAGGAACAATAATATCATAATATTCGGCTTAGAGGAAAAAGAAAAATCCTCGTATGAACTAATACAAAAGCTTAAATAAATATTTAATAAGGATTTACACACTAACATAGAAGAATACGAAATCAATAAAATTCATCGCCTAGGAATTATGAAAAGAGAGAGCAACAAACCGAGACCGATATTGTGTTCGTTTGTAAATAACTGGAAAAAGAATGAAATCATTAAAAATAAAAAGAACCTTAAGACAATCTACATTAGTGAGGATTACTCGAAAGGTGTTGGAAAAAAGGAAAAAACTGCAAGCAAAGTTAATAGAAGAGAGACAAAAGGGCAATATAGCGTACTTGAAATATGATAAGCTAATAGTTAAAGATAACAACAACAGTCAAGAGAAAAAAAAAAGAGAAACATCGACTTCACCTTCTTCTTATAATAACCAAACAAAGAAACAACAGATCCCAAACACTAGTCAAGTCAAGTCAAATAGAACAAATGTTTTTGATAAAATGAGATCAAGATCCAGCTCTCTTTCGAGTATGGCTAATATGGCTAATACCAACAAAAACCAATAGCAACTAAAGAAAAGAAAACGGAAACCAAAACCAACTATAAAATATGTCAGGAAAGAAATAAGAAAACAACTAACTCCCCCAAGCCGACTGGTCCTCGAGGGGGAAAAAGACCAAAACCCTCCAACACTGAAAGACAACAACCACCAAAAATCAACAATATATGTCGCATCCCTCAATGTACTTACCCTGAGAAGCGAAGATAATCTCACGGAACTAACATACGCGTTAAAACAAATCAAATGGGATATCATTGGCCTGAGCGAAGTGAGGAGAATGGGCGAAATAATCATTTCCCATCCAGACTACATACTTTACCATATAGGGGAAACGCAAGGTCACCATGGGGTAGGATTTATTATCAAGCAACATATAGCGAAGAATGTAGAAGAATTCATAGGAATCTCAGAGCGCATAGCGGTTATGAATATAAAACTACCAGGCTATAAGAGCCCATGGTCTATTGTATAAGTTTATTAACCTACACAGCAATCAAATTTAGAAACCATTAATGCATTCTACCATGATTTAAATGAAACAATACAAGACTACACCCATAAAATTTTTATAGTAATGGGAGACTACAATGGCCAAATTGGACTGAGAATCCCAGGATAAAACACAATACTAGGACCATTCTCGTACAGTAACAAGACCAGAAGCAGAAATGGGGAAAAGATCATAATTTTGCGCTAGAAAACAACCTCACGATCTTGAATAATATATATAAAAAAAAGAGAAAAAATATGTGGACCTGGACCTCACCAGATGGTAAAACAAAAAATGAAATTGATTTTATTACGACCAACAGAGCCAGTTATTTTACCAACTTTAGCGTCATTAAAAGATTCAACTTTAATACCATCATAGACTGATCAGAGCTGAACTAAAAACATACCAACCAAGAAAGCTTAGACCAAGACTAGACCCAGTAAAAAAACTAGGCCAACAGCAAATAGAGCAAATTACAATAGCCCAGAGAGACGAATTTGCAGACTTTAAAGATAGCACAAGGGAACTAGGAATCCAAGAAAAATACAATAGTTTTGAAAACACGATCAAAACGCAAACTAAACTCATAGCCAAACCCAAAATTGATACCACAAAATGGCTATCAACAAACACTACTCAATTACTAGAAGAAAAAAAGCACTTTATTAGTGCCAGCGAAATTCGAAATAGAAGGAAAAAACCAGCTAAAATTAGCAAGGAAATAAAAGAAAGTATAAGAAAAGATCGAAAACAATGGAGGATGGAAACAATAGAAAATTCTTATGTCCCAGAAGTTAGAAAGTCGCTTATGTTATACATGCTTCAGGTTTATTAAGCTTCATAGGAAGTAATATTATAATCATCAAACTGTATGCTCCTGTAACTTTTACAGTTTCTGTGTGTTTTCAGTTATTCATCATCATGGTGTACGGAGCACTTCGTCCACGCGAAGGCGATGAGAAAGGTGCGTGAGGTGCGACAGCAACTCAAAGACATTCTACAACAGCAGCGTCTGCCCCTCGTTTCTTGCGGCACAGATTGGGACCGCGTGCGGAAGTGCATCTGTTCAGGTATCACATTCGTACTCCTTTCTCTCTACCGTTGCACGAGTAACTTGAGCGACGCGAATAACGTGTTCGTCGGTGGTCGACAGCGTACTTCCAACATGCTGCGCGGCTGAAGGGTATCGGCGAATACGTGAACTGTCGCACGGGCATGCCGTGCCACCTCCATCCCACCTCTGCACTGTTCGGGCTCGGCGACTCGCCCGACTATGTGGTCTACCATGAGTTGGTCATGACGAGCAAAGAATACATGCAGTGCGTGACGGCGGTGGACGGGCGCTGGCTCGCCGAACTCGGACCAATGTTCTTCTCCTTGAAGGAAACCGGCAAGTTAGTATCATGCTATTCGTTACACCTCGAAATTAATAGTGGAATTCGTATTATTACCTACGCTCTACGCTCACTACGCTCGCAAAAGCTAAATAAAGTAAAAATAAAAAATAATTCCCTGGAGAAAAAAATATTAGAAAATAAAATTTGTTAAATATAAACAACTCCCCTCGCGACTCCACCTTCTTCCTCTTAATTAAATCTCCTTCGCATATTTATTTTAATTACATTTGTTTTTGGGGTGAAATTTTCGAAAGTGTAATAAATTTTGTGTGTATATGTCAAACGTGCTTACGACTTATTTGCTCTAGATAATTTATTGATTTATTTTTATTTGAAGAATATTCTAGACAGCTAGTCCATATGTATAAATACCGGACTTCATGCACAGGAAGTGAGTTTTGTTTATACGATCAATGTATTCACAAGCCAAGCGCGATCAAATACAAACGTTCAAGTGGTTTCGTAATGTTTTGCTGCAACTCTTTGTTTCAGAATATACGTCTTCTGCTTTTCTTGGTGTTTCCTTTCATCTGATCTCAATCCTTGAACTTTTGATAGGATCATTACATAACAGTATTATTTTAAGGCATCGCTAATAAATTATTATAATCTCAGTAGTCTATGTCAACGCGTTTGATAAACGAGCAAAGGCGTTTTTTCTTTTAGTTCGTAAACCTATATTTTAATTTGCTTCTTTTAATCAGTTTTAATCGTAAAACTGTATGCCTTCGAATTTTATAGGCAGAGTTTAAATGAAGCTGAAATAATTGTATGGTCTCTAAATCACATCACATAATATGAATTTGTATATAATTATTTGCTTCACTTAAGTTGAGTCATAAGTTTGTTAGTATGTCATTTGTTAATTATTAAGTATTTTGAGTAGGAGTTTTATATTTACGCAGTAAATATTATTCGTCTATGTTGTAAATATGGACGTCTGCGCAAATTTAATGGCAATACGCCTGATGGTCATGTCTGTTCTTTATCAACGGTCGGTGCTTTATTGTCTATAGAATTGTGTACTGACATTTACTTTAACGAATTATAATAAGCCTCTCATCCTAAACTACTTTCTTCTTTTTATGTATTGTGGTTGTCTCTTTTGTTATAAAATATCTCTAAGTTCAGTGTGCCTCTTGGCAAAGGCCTCCTCTAACAATTTCCATTGTACTCTGTCTCTAGCAACCCTTCTCCATTTTGGGCCTGCCGTCAGTTTCAGTCATGTCTGTACCTCAGTTCATCTTGTGTCCACTTGCCCAGTCCATCTCCACTTCAAACTATCTATTCTAGTAAGTACGTCTGTGACTTTTGTCTTACTTCTTATGACGGTGTTTCGTATCTTATCTTCTTTCTTAATATCTATCATACTTCGTTCCATAGCTCTTTGGCAGTGTTCCAGCATATTTCTATGATGTTTCGTAAGAGCCCAGGTTTCACACCCATATGTAATACATGGGAGAATGCAGGTATTGAAGACCTTCCTTTTGATACCAATACTAAGATCTGTGGATTTCATGATCTCTTACAGTGACCAATATCTTTTCCATCCGTTAGCTATTCGTCTTTTGATTTATTTTGTAGTTGTGTCTGTATGTGAGATGATTTGTCCTAAATAGATATATTCATCTACATATTCAACAGGTTGGTTGATAATTTTTATTTCATATTTGTTTGAATTCGTTAAAAGTTTCGTTTTGTTTATATTCATAGATAAGCCCACTTTCTCGCTCTCTTTATTTAGATCTTGTATCATTTTTTTTTAGGATCCCTGGTTGTTCTTCAAACAAAACAATATCGTCAGCGAATCTAAGATGGTTTAGTTTTTGACCATCTATATTCAATCCATGTTGGTCCCAGATTAGCTTTCTAAATGTGTTTTCCAGCACCGCTGAGAACAGCTTTGGGCACATCGGGTCTCCCTGTCTGACGCCTCTTTTTACTTGGAAAGTCTCACCCAAGGTTTCCAGTTGTACTCTTGTCTTACTATTGGAGTAGTTGTTTTTAATGGTGTTTATGTACACTGTCGGGATTCCCTGGTTTCGTAAGCTTTCCCATATGGCTGTGTGGCTAATGCTGTCAAATGCCTTAGAATAATCGATAAAAGCCATACATAGCGGTTTGTTGTACTCATTGTATTTTTCCATAATTTGCTTGACTGTGTGAATGTGATCTATCGTGGAGAAGTTTTTCCTAAAGCCAGCTTGTTCCTTCGGTTGGTTTTCATCAAGTGTGTTGCTTATTCTGTTTAAAATAATTTTGGAGAAAATTTTATATCTGTTAGACATCAGACTTATTGGTCTGTAGTTCCCTATGTCGTCTTTTTGTCCTTTCTTATGTATGAGAATGATGTGGGATGTCTCCCATTGTTCTGGAACCTGTCCCGATCTCAGGATGCCGTTGAAGATTTTCGTTAAAATGGGGACCAGTTATTTTATGGTTCCTCTCAGTAATTCGTTGTAATTTTATCAGGTCCTGGTGTTTTGTTTAACTTTTGGCTTAGTATGGCTTTCCTAGTTTCACTGGGTAATATGTCAGGTTCTGGGTTCACTAAGAGCAGGTTATAATTTAGGTTTTCTCGACTTACATGTGTAGTGGTGTCTCTGCTGGAATATAAATTGCGGTAGAATTTTGTAGCTATTCTATTTATGTTCTTTCGGCCTGTTACTTTTTTTTGGTTGTTTTTCAATTTCGGGATCCATTGGTTTGATTCTCGGGGTTCTTTTAGAGCTTTACTAGTTCCTCCTGTCCTCGCTATATGTTTTTCTAGTGTTTGCAACCTTTTGACTTTCCTAACCTTTTGATGCCTTCTTTGATTTTTTGCTTAAGTCAGTTATTTTTTGATGTTCTGTTTCCTTATTTTGCAGTCAAGTAAGTTTTTTCTATCTTTTATATGTTGTACTATTGAATTACTTAAACTATATTTATGTTGTGTCCTTTTTTGGTCTCTTTGACATGTAATTTTGTTTTGTAGTTTGTTGTAACTTGTTTTTACATCTATTGCATGGGTTTCTAATAGTTCTCTGCTGAGTATTGACAAGGAATTCTCCATTGTTTTGTTGGGTTCTGTGCTGCATGTCGGGAGTATGTCATGCATAGCAAACTTTCTGGATCCTTTGGGTGGTATAGTCTTGAGTGACGCCCTTAGCATGCGGTGGTCGATATTAAAGTTTAATTTTGATATAACTGCTGTGTTTGTAAATAGATTCGGGTGGCTGCTTATAATATAATCTATTTCGTTTCTATGATTTCCGCCTGGAGAGATCCAGGTCCACTTGTTGTTTTTCTTAAAATACTATTTAGGAGGGTTAGATTGTGTTCTAATAAGAATTCAACCAGTCTTTGCCCATTTTTGCTTCTTTTACCGTAGCCAAAGTGTCCTAACACGTCTTCTTTACATTGTTTTATTCCCACTTGCGCATTAAATACTCCCATTAGTATAATTATATTTTTTGAGTAATTACTTATAATAGCTTGGGATAGGTCGTTGTAAAAAGATTCATGTTTAAATTCATCTGCTTGCTCCGTAGGAGCAAAGACTTGGATAATTGTCCATGTTTTCTTGAAGCTAGGTAATATGATGTTGAGTATGGCAGTTCGGTCATTAATTCCAATGAATTCTATTATGTGTTCTTTTAGGTATTTTTTAACTATGAATCCGACCCCTCCTTGCTCTTCGATGACTCCTTTGTTGAATAATATGAAGTCCTGGTGCTCTTCAATATATTCTCCTGTTCTTCTCATTTCACTAATTTCTAAAATATCCCATTTTAGGTCCTTCAATGCTTCTTCAAGGTCTGATAAAGATTCTGGTGTTCGTAAAGTTCTGGTATTTAGAGTTGCTATGTATAACTTGTTCTCATTCCTTTTGTTTTTTATTCTTGTTAGAGGGTGATGGTCTAAGTCTTCCGCGGGGACCAGCCGTGGCGGAAGACATTTTGTTGATTGTTTGTGTATATAATTAATTGTTGCTGTATTTGTCATTTGATTCCGGTGGTCCGGGGGCATATTTATTTTTTTGAGAGATTTATTTGTGAATCAGAGCTTGATTTTTCTATACAGTTTAGTATGTTGGGTCTTATGATTTCTCTAGTATGTGTTTTGGGTAGTGTGGGTGATGGATTGTTCGGTGTTGCTTTTTTGTTATTTTTCTTTTCTGATGGTGCCTTTGGTGAGTAGGAAGTTTCTCTTTTCCTCTTCTCTCTATTTTCTTTTGATTTATTTACAATGAGCTTGTCGTATTTTATATATGCGATATTTCCTTTCTTTATTTCTTCTTCTACTTGCGGTTGTAATTGTTTGCGTTTGTCTAGGATTTCTTTGGGGGAGTCCTCTTTTATGTTGACGTCTTGTGGAAGATTAGGCTTATTTTTCAGTATAAGATGTTTTTTCCATTGAGTTGTGATGGTGACTACCACTGGACAGTTTTTATTTTCAGTTTTCTACCCCACTCTACATACTTTGCTAATTTCTTGGCTATCCATATGAACTCCCATATTCGCAATTATTTCTTTGATAAAATTCACTAACTCCGTTTCAAATTTAATATTTTCATTGATTCCAAAAAAAAAAGATTGTTTCTTTTTTCTATCTCTCTTCTTTTAAGTTTAAATTCAAGTTTTGAAATTTTGTCATTGAGCTTAGTATTTTCCTCCATGATTTTTTCATTTTCTCGTCTAAAGCTTCCATGACGCTCTTAGTTACGGAGTGTGTTATGAGTTCAGTTGGATTTTTAAATTTCTCGTCGAGTTTGTTTAGAGGTAGTTCCATGTTTTTATCCATAAATAGGGAAATTTCGTTTCCTGTGTGGTATCACTCGTTGGTAGCTTTTATTTTTCTTGAGTGGCAACACTGCTGTTGGCAATGTCACTGTCAAGTCACTGCCACACTGGCGTAATGTTATTAAACTGAGACGAGTATATACTCGTCATAATCACGATCATAAACAATAGTGTTTATGATCGTGATTAATCTTAGGTTATTATTCCGAGGGAGTTTTTTCAACAATTATCGCACGAATTTCAGCACTCTCACTGTGTTCTTTTATTAGTAGTCGTTAATGAACCTCGTTTTAATGTTTTTACGTTTCACAGCACGAAGATGTCTCTTTAAAACACTATTTTACGATTAAAATCCACGGACAACGTTGGTGTGCATGTTATCAGTTTGACCGCCGGAACCGGAATCACCACTTTAACTAATTATTTTTATTCAAATAAATAGTTGTCTTGCATTAATTATCTTTGCTCTCTTATTTAATCAGGTTATGGGCCGTCATAAGCTTGAGGTTTAAAGTTATTTTTGTGTTTTTAATAATATTTGAAAAATAAATAGTAAAAATAAAATAGCTGCTTTTGCTTTTTGTCAAATTTCTTGATTCTATTCTCTATATCTTAATGGGAAACACCTTGTATAAGTTTAAATGAGTGAATTGGTATGTACGAACTTAAACGCTTGAATTTTTGAGACCTTTAATGTGGTAGAGACATGTAGCTAACTTGGCTGCAACACGAAGTTGGGCCGGTTCTACCACACTCTCACAAAATAAAGACATGAAGTAGCAGCTTCTGCAGTGGCATTTCGTCCAGTGAGTGAGACTTCCAATAAAATCCTCCTCTGGTCATCATCCCACTGGCTCTTCATTAAAAATATTCTAATACTTCCCAAATGGTTGGTAATATACTGGGGACTCCTTTGGGGTTGGGACGGGTGTCTATGGGTGACGGTGTTCGCATACTCTGGTGACTCGCGTCCTCGTTTATCCCCTAGAAATGCTATAAAAAAAGCCATTCGGTATCCAATGGAAGTAAATTTCTCCTTGTCACATATAATACACAGAATTGTATTTAATGAATGCAAAAATTTCCTAAAATTAATCTAAATCTTATTATATAAAAGTTATCCCATGAAGATGTACCCGAAATGGCATTTTTGGTATTATGAAAATTTTAAATGCCCACCATTTTTAAACTAACCGGCCGATTTTCTTCATCTTCGAACTTGTCCAAGGTACGTCCACTTTTGTTAAGATCCCTTGAGAATAGCGGGTGCTATTGTGAAGGGTTTTTATTACCCAGCCTGGTACATTTATAGATACCGAAAGACTGGCGTAATTTGAAAATTTCTGTTAAAAGTTTTTCTTTTTATTAATGTCGTATAGATTGTTTTAAGTCTTATTTACTTTGCATACTTAATTAAATATATAATAAGTATATATGTAATATAATAATTAAATATATAGTAAATAATTAATTAAGTTTATAATATAATAATAATAAGTAAAATAACTAATTAGTTTGAAAATTTCATTCGAAGCTTTCATATATGTTTTTAATGTACCTATTTAAAAATACGTTTTTTTATGTTCTTATGACGTATTTTTAATAATTTATTCAATTCGCAAAATCTAATAAAAACTGTAACATGAAATTCTCTCAATAGACGCAAGAGTCTCATTGTAATAAAGTTGATACACTTGACTAAGGCCTCACTCTACCATCTGCTGTGTTTTATATTTAATAGTACAGTAAATGAGGGTTTTCCCAACGAATTATAATCTACCGGTTAGATTGAGCTGAAACTTGAACAGCAAATTAAAAATAGTACAAGAAACAAAGTTTATATAGGTTTTGTGGTGTGTTTTTGCCCAGGGTGTGGAAAATATAATATTGAAAATAACTGGAACTCGATAGAGGAGTAAATTCGAAGCAAAAAGTTCCTTATGGACATATTTTAATAAGTCAATATTTTCTTCGTGGTAGAACATGGTTTTTTTCATTAAAAAAAACATGCTTTTCAATAGTTTTTCTCGAATAAGTTGGAAAATTGATATTCTACAACAAAAAATGACAAAAAGAATATGAAGCTTATAAAAAAGGAAAAAAATTGAGTTTATTTTCATTTATATATGTGCAATACGTGGCTGAGATATGATTTGTTGATGGTAACTCTTTATCAGACGTAAATTGAACTGCATGAGTTTAGCGTAAAATAAATAAAAAAAATTAAGCAAACTATGTCGTACATTGTTGAATTACTTTAGAAAAATCTTTAAAATTAACTTATTTTTAAGTCATTTGCATGAAAATTTAAAAAGATATAATAAAAAGAAAATTGTTTTTTCACTTTTTCTGACAAAAAGTCAGAATAAAACCTGATGCATTTTTGATAATCGTAAAATTAAGAACAATTTCTCAATAATGTAACTTTATTTATGTGTTGACAATTTGTTCTACAAGTTTGAGCGGTTTAGAATACTTTTTTTTTGCACATATATCGTTTTAATTAAAAAAAAATAAAATTTCAAGAATAACTTCAAAAAAAAAAAGATACAAAAATATTTAAGAGTAAAATAAAGAGATTTTTTCATATAATATTTTGGTATTTTTTTATTTCTATAGAATATAAATTAACAAAAATGAACAGAGATGTGGCTGCTACAATTGTACAGTTGCGAGAGAGAGACGTGTTTCTGAAGTCCTTCAGTCTCAAAAATCTAAAAAAATGACAAATTAAAAAATATTAAATTGTACAGCACTTGTAGCTGTTGAAATTTTCTGAGAAATAGTTTTTAGATCGATGTTAAGCTTTAAAATTAAGGAAGTTACTGTTGAAAAATCAAGCGTATATTTCCGGTACGATTTTCGGAGCATTGTCTGGATCTCTGTTTGCATATGCATATACACATACATGTGTGTATACAAAGGCACAATGTATATACACAGATCTCTCTGCGTGTGCGTGTAAATATATATAGATGTACGTAAAGCCCTTATTAATTTCAAATCTATGATTTTTTATAGAATCATTTGGATGAATTATAGTGATATGTGGTGAACACAGAATAATTAAACATTTTTTTTACCATTAAGGGTGGTTTTTACCAGTTCGAACAATGCGATAAGTTATGCTGTAAAAAGTGTATAATATATGACATTCAATTATCGTATATCTATTACTGAATCCTTTGAATTTGTCAAAAACCATTTTTTCTCAAAAATCTCATTAGCGGCGGTTTTTAAGGGTTGAATTATTGTAATAAAATATTTATTATACCGTCAACTACTAAAATGATTTATATCTACGATTTCCGTGAATGAATACCCCGCTCAACAGAATATTTTCATTGAAGATATAGTTTGTTATTTTTGCATATCTGATTTTAAATCATGTGCTTATACTATTTCATTTGACGACGAAATGTGTATGTTATAGTAATCTGCATTGGAGTTTTTAAAGTTGTAATTCTTTTGGCGCATTAGTAACATTGGATCGGTGTGTATTTTCAGCATGTAAGCGTCGATGTGACGTAATTAAAATTGGCGCGAGTACCACGACAGCACACGTATGAAATCATATAATAAAATTCATCATATAATAAATTTAATGTAGCGTATTATGATAAAAAAAGCACTATAACTTTTTGGTGACTTCGAAAAATATGCTTTGAAAAAAATTGTACCGACAGGAAAAACTTATTTGTTTTATGATCATTTTAGATATGTATCATACGTAGGTATTTACTACAATTTTTTAGTTAAAAACATATTGTTAATCTTTGAATAATCTTTGAATCTAAATTTGTATTGCAATGCAATACCGACTAAGCGTACACTTGTAAGTTGTTCGTTATAAGTTTTTTGATTATTTGATAAACTGCTACCTATGTCGCTATTTACAATCTATAACTTTATGATCGATCGGAACACACTGGGTACGAGTTACGTCGCAATTAGAGTCAGCGGGACACAGTAGAACGAGAGAGTGGGACGCTTCTGCCGCAAATCAAGAGACGAACAGATTAGTCATAACGAAATGGAAAGATTCTTTGATGCACAGACCCACCACAAGTGAAATCAAGCAGTAGATTAAGTTCCGTTGTTTAATTCAGTTAACTTGTGCTTAACAGACTTTTTTCATGTTTTTTGTGTTTTCCTTTTGGACTTGATTCTGTTTCGTGGTTGGGACCATTTGCTAATGGCTTGTTTTGACGATTGGTCTATAATTGCGGAATTTGTTTTGTATCGACGATTTGATCACCGTTGTTTTTTTCATTGTACGATTTAATTACAAGAATTGTAATGCAACATGCTTTATGCTCCACGTGAATATGCTCAAACACATTACCTTTATGATGAATGCAGAAGCAATACCAGTAGAGCTGCAGCTCTATATCGTCAACGATACTTAAATCTAAGAAATGATTATCTTGATAATCGTATATTCATACATTATATAATACATATTTGGTAGTAAGGATCCTTGAAATTCATCATCGCAACATGACTATGAAAGTGAAGTATCAGACGAAAATGAAAACGACCCAACTGTTAGTGTTCGCGAAATTCAAAGGCGCACTGGTATACTTAAGACAACAGTCAATCGGATTTTGAAAATAAATCGATGCTATCGATATCACGTGCGTCGTCTACAAGCTTTATTGCCCAGAGATTATGCCAAAAGAATAGCATTTTGTCGACTCATGCTGAAGAAATATCTGCAATATTGAAATTTTTCAACAAAATTATGTGTACTGACGAATCTACTGGTAAACGGCAAGGAATATTGAATGTTCATAATTTATATAGTTGGCATACACGGAAAATTCTTATTTAATGAGTAATGGGCTGGTATATTAAATGGCAAAATCATCGGTCCCTGAATTTCCAGAATCTCTAAGTTCAAGCAATTAACTATAATTGTTGTGCTATGATCTACCACTCTTACTACAGGATGCACCTATATCATTAAAGAAAGAAATGTGGTTTCAAAACGACAGATGTCCAAACCATTATGGAGTGTATGCAAGGCAGTACATAAAAAGAAATTTATTTTGGTAAAAGAATTGGGCGCCTTGTGCCTATTTTATGGCTTCCGCGATCGCCTGATCTCAATCTCTTAAATTATTTGTACTGGTAGGGTTTCTGCTCGAGATTTGCCGAAGCGGGAATTCCCGGGAAATCCGGCCTTACTCGAGACGGGAAAAATGGCGTCGAGAAGTCGAGAAATCGAACCTCAAAATAATCACGCGCGAATTTTAGATTAAAATGGCCTTCCGCAACACTTTTTGTTACGTCTTCTTCACGCTAATTCCTTGCATTCGGCCGATCCCGATTTTGACTAGGTACTTCCCCCGCTCGCCCCGCTCGCGCCACCCGTCACTAAGCTACGTAGCGAATGCGTCGAGTTTCGTGTTCAGTTCGTCTTCCGACAAGCGGCAGAGCGTGCGTATGTTTTGTTTGCGTAAAGGAGACGAGCTGCAAATGCAAATTGTCCCGTGGATGTCTTAAAAGTAAGTAGTATTTTATTTTTTTATTTTGAAGATTATTGATTTGTTTATAATGTTTGCACTGATTTAATTCATATTATTGATTTGTTTATAATGGTTGCACTGATTTATTTCTATATATTTATCCCGTGGCCTGTGGCCTGTAGGCCTGCTTATGATGTCAATATCATTATCATGGACTTTTTGACAAGTCATTGCAGGAGGTTACTGGCCACCTATATATCTGTGATAAAATACAGCCAGCTCACCTGCAGGCCTACTAATTTATATTTTGTTTTTATTTACTTTTCAATGAGCAATTAACCTTTGCATTTGTTTTGATTGACTCAAGACAATGCAAGTAAAGGTACGGCTATAATAACATTGTAGGAATCAATACAAGTTAGTGGCTTTTGCCCGCGATTTCATCTGCGTAGGATAAGTACCTACTTGTTTAAGGAGAATTTCCGTTATGTAAATTGTATAGATACTCTTCTCTGATAATTCGAAAATATCAAAATAAAATAATCAAGCACAATACAATGCTTTGTCACGCACGACACAGTTATGATCATAGATTGATTTTTTTATTATCTGCAACCTCTCTAATAAAATTAGCTCAGTGCTTTCCATTTTAGCTTCAACACTTTTTTTTTTCAGATAAATAAATGGCAAAATGGAAAAGTCTAAAGTATGGAAATATTTTACTAAAACTCCTAAGGAAGGACTTGCACAATGCCTTAAATGTCCCAAAAAGATTTCCACTAAGGGCTCAAACACAACCGGGTTAGTGAGGCACCTTGAACACATTCATAAGATTTTTATAAAAAACACAAAAACACAAGCATCCACTTCAGCTGGCTATAGCGCTGATAACCGTGAGGAACAGCCGTCAGATCCAAAAAAATCTAAATCAATGCTTCAAAAGACTACATTTTGAGCCAAAAAATAAGCAATCGCTCGGCGAGATAGTAGCCGTTCTATCTGTAAAAGATGGTTTGACAATAGATCAAATCACTAAAAGTGATTTTATCCGCGAATCTCTTCAGCTACGAGGATTTAACCTACCCAAAAATGAATCAGATGTCATGAAGATCATTCTAAAATATTATGAAGAAAAAAAAAACAAGAAACGATTGATTTTTTAAGTAACTTGAAACAGAAGGAGTCAGCCCGATTTAGCTTGAGTGTTGATGAGTGGTCAAGCTTAAGATATCGAAGATATTTCAATATTTGTATCCACCACACCGATGGCAATTTTTATAATCTAGGGCTTGTTTACATTCCTGGCCAATGCAGAGCTGTAGAAATTAAGGAGATCATAAAACATCGACTGGAAGAGTTTGACTTGTACTTCGAACAAGATGTGGTGGCAGTTACCAGCGATGGCCCCAACGTCATGGTCAAATTTGGACGTGAAAATCCAACCGAAATGGTACTGTGCTTAAATCATGCTGTTCATTTAGCCGTATTGGAAACTTTTTGTAAAAAAAACGAAACCAACGAAAATTTTACATCCAATCAAGATTCAGACAATCTTTCCGGCGAAGAGAGTGAATATGATGAAGACAACTGTGATCTGGAACCCGAAATAAGAACTAATTATACTCAAAATATTGACAAAGCATTACAAGATACACGAGCCTTGGTCAAACTGTTTTGAGAAAGTCCACTTAAGAATATCACGCTGCAGAAACACGTCAAAGAAGAGTTTGGTCACGAGTTGGCTTTGTTGTTAGATGTTCACACCAGATGGAACTCTATGATGATAATGGTTGAGCGATTCCTCAAACTGAAAAACGCCATCAAGAAGTCACTGATTGATTTAAATATGTACTCAATGTGGAATTACGGTAATATTGGAATTTTAGAATCATTGCTTAGCATCTTACATCCAGTTAAGTTATCTGTTGAGGCATTATCGAGAAAAGACGCAACCATACTGACATCCGAGGCAATTGTAGACGTATTGATAAAAAAACTCGAATCAATGGAAAACGATTTATCCACAAGATTCTTGGAACATCTTCTTAGGAAAATCAATGACAGGCGAAATGTTAACCTGATTTCTTTAACCAGATATCTTCAGAATCCAACAGCATACCATCAGAATACCAATGAAAAAATCATACAAAATTGCAGCAAAACGACGTTAATCAAATATACAGAAGAACTGTTCAACAGATTATTTCCGAGCACCCCAAATCTGTGTGATTCCAAGAAGTTTTAGACAATCATTGCTAAGACCATTTTTACGTAGATACAATCTCTATTAGAATCGGAGGAAAACAGTTTGAACATTTATTGTTAATAAAAAAATATCTGTATTAAATTTCTTTTAAAGCGAACAATTCGTAAGCGTTCGCCCATGTTAATTTCGTAGTGCTCGGCGTGTATAATTATCCTTCAGACTTAACGTTAGTATGTTAAATACAAGTGTGAGTCGGACTCGCGCACGAAGGGTTTTGTACCATTATACAATATAAGACACTATATTATAATTTTTTTTTTAAGTTTTTTATTTGAATTCAGTAGGTATTTGTTTTTAAATTGAATATAAATCTAAATATTCTGTAAATAAATATTTCAAGTTTCTACCTGTTGTCGTTATTAAGAACGAGAAAAAACCGGCAAAAAAAATCACGTTTGTTGTATGGAGTCGCCCCTTAATTTATTTTATTTTAATTTAATTACCTATTTTTGAAGTGAATATACAAGTAAATATTCTGTGAATATTTCAAGCGTCTACTTGTTGCCGTTATTTATATCGAGCAAAAACAGTAAAAAAATCACGTTTGTTGTATGGGAGCCCCACTTAATTATTTATTTTATTGTATTTTATTTATTTTACTTTGCTTAATTTTTTTCCGTTATTATTGTTGAATACCTATGTATGACACATTTCTATAATAGTCATAAAACAGGTAACTTGTTCTCGTCGGTATTGAAATTTCAGTAGTACATTTTTTCAGAGGATCCGTTTGAAGTCGCCACAAAATTATAGGATATAGTTGGATTTATTTCTTTTTGTTAAATTTTTGATAATTAAAATATAAAACCAAATAAAGTATATGTCGGTAGGTAGCTAATCTAAAACAGCTATCTCGGCTATACTAGCCGGGCCGGCAGACGTCGTTCTTGGGTTTCAATGTCGGTCCCCGTCCTGGCCCTCAATTTTGTTTCCCGTCCCGATTTAAATTCCGATACTGCTGTCTATATAATATTGTTGTTTTAAAACGTAGTAATGAATTTAAATTGAATGTGATGTGATTTAGTAAACAATATTTTTGACGACGAAATTGCATGAAAAGAGTGATATATGTTAATGGAGCAAAGGAGATATGTAAAGATCGTAACACGTGGAAATTTATAGTCTCTGCTTACGCTTATGGGAAATAGGCGTAAGTTTATAATAATAATAAAATGGTGTTTATGTAGACTGGACAGATATTTGTTAAGAATGCAACAGTTAATACAGCTTTACCCTAAAACTTTTAACTGATTTATAATCAAACTAGCATAACGCAAGCCTGTTCTGTCGTAGTACATATTGTTCGTTCTGTGACAACATTCAGAGCCGGCTGCAGGGGGTGTCATGTCTTTTGACTAATATTAATTTCCATTATCATAAAACAGGTTTGTCAGTTTCGAATTGAAGGGAGTATTATTTTGAGCAAAGTAATCTAAGTATTACAGAGAGGTTCGATTTTAATTGTGAAGTACGTTGCATTGCAGTGAGCAGTCATTAATAAAAACTACAAAATATTTATTCCTGTTAATTGTTGAACAAGTGATAAACTACACAGATCAGTGTGAACTTTAAATTAAGTCGCTCAATGTATTCTTTCTACCTCTATTTATTTGTACACTTATTACTAACCATAATTTTACTTTTGGTTTAATTTTATTTATTTAATGGATTTATTCTAACATGTTAATATCTTTCAATGCATATTACTATATGTGACTACTAACATGTTTCTATACTAGACTCCCATTAAGGAACAAAGTTACCCTGTTAGTTAAGAGATTTATATTCTATTGTAATTTAACAAATGGTTATAAGGATGATGACATAGTGGTTTGTTTTAATATGCCGGGTGTCGCGCTTTCGAATGCAAGCGACTTTGCATTTGTATATATTGGTATTGTACTGTATGTAGTTCAAGGTGTCAACCTTGTTTCATTTGTATTCTGGTAGTCAGGTGTAGACGTTTATTTCCTTCTAAAACTTATAATCGTCAATATCAGTCATAGCGTTATTTAGATGACTGTCATCTGTATGCTTTCATCTTTTTATTCAGTAAAATACAAGATAATAATTGTGACTGATCATAAACCATTTTGGCCACATATTAAATCCAATAATAATTCTTTCACATTTCTGTCCTCAATAATTTATGCCGGTACGCAGCAAATAGTGGTGAAGCTATTACAAACTTTTTTCCAATCATTCCCACTTTGTCTTTCTTCCACCCAGTTCAACTTGTAACTATTCAAGTAATATCTCTTATGTTCCCAACAAGGGCGTTATAAATGACACGAACAATAAAATAGGTCACTTGTTAAAAAAGTCGAGCTTAGAAAGCCTGCGGGGTCAAATTTAATCTTCATTGTTAAAAGTGCTAATTAGTTTGTCCCTACCGCTCACTTTATAAACCAGGCGTGGGCGACATTTGACATGTTGTAGGCCAAACTTTAGTGTGCAAATACGTTCGCGGGTCGCGTTCAAAAGTAGTGTTCATAATTTTTAGCGATAGATATCAGACATGAAATAATATCCGTACACATATAATGCTTGAAAATATAGCATTCATTTTTTTGGACAGTCCCAAAAATAATTGTGTCTATCGCTTCAGGTCAGGCAACGCTAAACGCAAGGAGGCGGCGGTGCATCTGGAGCGTATGGAAGAAGAAATGCGTGATGCGCACGCCCGATTACTTGATGAGCGGCGACGACGTGACGCAGAGCCTACGCCCTCTCAACGCGTCGCCACGCCCGGCCTCGAGCCGCGTACGCCGCGCACGCCTGCGCGCATCGGTTTGTAGGAATAACGTTGGGAATAACGCAGCACTTGCTGTTGAGATACACTAGATCTCATGTGAGCTCCCACGAAGTAAAATAAATATGTAAAAGTTTGCCAATAAATGTATATACATTTTGGGCATTATGGTCTTTCATTAATTAGCACGTTTTCGTACAGGAAAACTTAATTAGAATTTTGTCATCATTTACTAAAAAGGAAAGAAAATGATATGATAAGTCAGTGGAGATTGCCGTCAGAATTGAAAACTTTAAACTATTAAATAAGTCTTTTATTTTGGATTTTCAAATTAATTGTAGTAACAAAAATTAAAATTTGATAATTTTTAAATTAAAATTATTAAGATATTCTTACTATTGCATATATCAGCACCCTGAGTAAGATGCTAGCTTTATAATCTCATAATAATAGTAATAATTATACTCAAGATAGTTAAAACACTTTTACATAGATATTATACCATGTCCAATCTTCCCAGAGAACAGAGGATGCGTAGTAATAAGGTATATATATATTTAAGTCTGATATGCACAATGCATTTGTGCATTGGCTACACTAAATACAACGAATGTGCTCATATGTCGTATGACACAGGAATAGATTGTTGAGTGCATACACATGTAATGCAGTAAAATATTTACATTGTAAAAAAATAATGAACAATGACGAAAAATACTAGTAATATTGTGGAAAAAGCGTGGGTTGCTCTATATACGAAAAATACGGCATAAAGCGCCCCATGTTTTTTTCACAATAATACTAGTATTTTTCGTCATTGTTCATTATTTTTTTTTAGCTTATATTAAGAATTATTTTTCACTTTTTAGTTCAATGTGTTTTAAAACCGTGTTTTTTAGTTTCTTTAAATTGTATTTATTTTTCAATTTTTAATGTGATTGATTGTTAAAAGATTGTAATCTTTAACAATACAACAATAGTTGAATTAATGATAATGCTTATTACTCTTACTAAATTCTATTACAAAACAGTAGTAGAATTTAGTAACAGTAATAAGCAACTTGCTCTCACGCAGACGATACGTGACGAAATTATTCGATCCAGGCGATCCTGATCAGAATAATGAGATAAACTTATCAAATTATTGTATTGTCACCGATTCTTGATAAGTGTGCAAAGTTTGAATTCAATATGTCCGTTCAAAGTGGGACTAAATTGAGTCCAAAGGAGTCGGTTACAAACAAACAAGCTCACAAACTCACAAATCCACAAACTCACAAACATACAAGTGAAGCTAATAAAAGCGTGATAAAAAGGATTTGCCTCCGTTATACTGTGCCGAGTGTCCGAGCGAAAGAGTAAGTCCGAAACTGCTGGCATGCGCAGATCGCGCGCTAGCTTTATCTCTCTTACTCCCTTACAGAGGATCTATAAAAGAATTTATTAATCCTGGCAGTTCTAATAAGGATAATGGGAAACTGTTATCAAATTATTGCATTGTCTTTGGTCCTTGATATGTATGAAAAGTTTCAAATTAATCAGACTTCTAGAAATTGGTGAAAATTAAGCTTAAAGATTTTGTTAAATATATAGATACATACAACCCAAGCTTATAGAAGCGTGTTACAAACGACAATACGCACGACTCTTCAAAGAAGAACATTTGACAAATAATTGGATTTCATAATAGTGCCTTTTTAGTGCAGTGTAACATGAATTATATAGCAAATCGTATTGGAGCAAAGATAAGTTACGCAACCAAAATTCTAACAATTTTCTTATAGAATTTAATTTTAGCTATTATTTTTGACGTGAACACGTCTTATCGATATAATAAATCGATGAACGCCAGCTGCACGCACGAAAAAGCATGACTCATTGTCACGTTCCGCCTGAGATGAGCGTGTGAGAAGAGCGCGGAACAAGCGATGGAAACGCACGATCGGCTTCAGCGCTCGGCTCGTGACGCATCTATCTCTCTTCCACTCCATCGGCCGATGCCGAGTAGAAGAGAGATAGCGGCGGCACACGACCTACACGTGAACTGTTTTGTCAGCTGTTTATAAAGTGAAGTGACAAGTTAATGTGGTTTCCATTGTTTATTACAACAACAATTGCGGCAAGTGATAATTCAATTTATAAAAGTATGCAATCTTTCATCAATGTTTTCTTATGTTGTTATCATGTAAATTTATCATCCGTAAACCGACTTTACAGACAACCGATTTTTTTGCTAACTTTATGTGAACTATTAAATAATATTGCAGTGTTTTCAATAATAAGTGAAGAAGAAATAATGTTGCTTCTTTTAAAGCCGGCTTCAAAGGGCCTAATATAATGTAAAGATTTATATTTCCTTAATATTTTTTATCGTGATCGTTTCTTTATTCTTAAAAGTTATATTATTATTAAGAGTCCTTAAAAATGTTCCATATAAATCAAGTTCATCATTGAGAAAAAGAACCCCTGCATAGCTCTGGGCAAGGGAACGAGACCGTCATGCGCAGCGGCCGCGTGGCAGGAGAGAATAGCAACCACCGAGATAAAGTCAGATAGACTTTCAGCTCAATAATAATGTCAATTTTTTAAGATATGCATGGTAGTTTGGAGGAACAGAGTGAATATCAATTTGTTTATAAATGAGATTTATTTTTTAGCGTAGTCTATTTCTGAATCAGTCTATACGAGGAACAGAGCAATTTAGAAAACATTCCAGCTCGGACTAGTCTCGGATAAGCCACTACGGGTAACTGCAGCCAAACACCGAGACAACCACATATTGTGTGGAATACTTTATAGTATTTATAATTTTAAATTGATCGACACAAATGTAGTGGTCAAGAACGAGGTACTGGATATTGTGGACATGACCTTATGTCTGCCCCACTTTTGATGCTAAGTTACGTTGAAATTCTCATATCATGAAATTAGAAAAAAGGCTTGGTTCTACAGCATATGAAGTCAAAAGGATTCGGCGACTTGCAGATGGAAGCACCGCCAAACTAGTTTATTGCAGTTTTTTTCATAATCTCATGACTTATGTAATTTTGTTATGGGGTCACACAGTCGTGTTAATTTTCGTACTGCAGAAGCGAGCTATTCGCGCTGTTTATGATTCGAGATCAATGACATCTCTTAGAGAAACATTCAAGGAAATTAATATATTAACTTTTAGCATCACAATACATATATGAAAACCTGGTATATATCAAGAAGCTTATAGAATCCTTCCAAAACAGGAGCGACATCCATAACATTAACACTAGACATAAGAACGATCTTGCTGCTCATAAGACCCGTCTAAGTAAAGTTAATAAATTATTTAAAAGCGGTGTGTGCACTTT
Organism: Eumeta japonica; assembly: GCA_005406025.1. Taxonomy (NCBI): domain Eukaryota; kingdom Metazoa; phylum Arthropoda; class Insecta; order Lepidoptera; family Psychidae; genus Eumeta; species Eumeta japonica. Next base: position 48,526 of record BGZK01000302.1, on the reverse strand, counting down.
TATAATAAGATCCCAGATTTTAAACGTATCGTGAAAAGAAAAGAAAGTTATATGGCAAGGGCTATTATACCATATCTGAATGTACCATATCTTAATGAAAAAAGCCCCTGGGATTGAACTTCTCGGCTATCAGGTTGCTTCATATTATTCTTAAATGTCAACTAAATTATTAATCACTCAATCCTTTGTATTGGTGAGTAAAAAGAGAAACCCTTGAGTTTCTTGCTTATTCTTCTTAAGGTTAATCAGCATTTGGAATAAGTGGTAACCTCTAAAAGAATTGAATAATGATGTATTTCAAGTAAAATTCATTACCTACAAAATAAAGAAATTTTTGATTTCATTTCATTTGATTATATGTGAAAAATAATATCAGTTCCTTGTATATGAAACTGTCGTTTTATATGGAAAAAGTAAAACGAAAAAAAATATAAAATTATATATTTAATCAATAGAAGTATATCCCATTATTATCCACGCACTTTCGCCATTTTATAGGTAGTTCATTGATTCCACAGCTGAAAAAAATTGTCGGAGAAAGAGTCAATAAATTTTTTAAGGTTTGGTCTGCCCCATAAGAATTGAATTTTTTTCCTTGCAAGAATTTGTCCAAATTACGAAAAAAAATGGTAATTTGTTGGTGCAAGGTCTGGGGAGTACGATGGGTGTCGGATACAATCTAATTGCAGCTCCTCTAATTTAGCGATCGTCTGTCGTGAAGTGTGAGGTCTGTTGTCTTGAAGCAGCAGTGGGTGTTACGGCGATTTCTCCACCGCCGCGTAAGCCCGCACTTCGGATTTAATCCTTCGTCGCTTCGGAGTACGGTTTTCTTGCGGTCAGATGCATTGTATTTTTTTGTATTTCTGCCCGTGCGAAGGGCAAGGAGGGGCAAAAACCTATTATAGGCTGTCCGTGCACCCGGAAGCACGGGGTGTGTCCGACTCTCATGGACTAAAAACCACCTGAAGCATTAAGGCGCTTGCCTTTAGCCCGTAGGCTTTTCAGATTTCATCTAAACGGCCAGAAGGCACTAGGGAGTGCCAACGGCGTAAAGGTCAGGAAACCCTTCCGGGTTACCACGACGTAATAACGTCATAGGTGAATGTGTTGCCCCGGGAAGAGGCAAAAATGACTAAACTACCTATTACCCTGAGTAATAGATTAATAGTAAACGACACTTGAAAAAGCGAGTAGTGGAAGGGGGTGGCAAAAAACGCGAAAGGCGCTTATAAAACTAACGGTTCCGGGCGTTATGCCCTTGAATCACTGAATTTAAAGTTAAAATTCACAAAATGACCTATACCCGTTACGTGAAGACGTAACGCAACATTACTGAATTAAATTCGAAATGGATTGACCATCAATAACAGAGTTTGACCGCTAACCGTGACGCTGAGCGAAACCCGTCCCCAAAGGTTGCTGCTGGTCAGCATGCGGTTGCTCTCACATAGTCAATGGTAAACCACTTACGCGTGTAAAACACACGAAATAATTAAAATAGCGATCGGTATCTGGAGTGCGGAAACTACGGGAGCGCTCCCTAGGCGCAGAAACCGTGCGCGGGCTCGGCGTGCAGACGACAGGGTTGCCGGAGTGCGTAGCCGGGACGGACGCCCGTGGCTTAACTGTCGCCGCGCGGCGCACACTGCGCGGCACCCCACACACTCATACACGCGCGGGGCCCGACACTACGGAACGTGGCTCAAAGGAACACTGACACGCAGTAACACCCTAAACTAAACGGGTGGTCCAGGGGACTGGACCGAAGGCGACCGATTACAACGGAGGAACAACCGGAACTGTGTGTTGTGTCAGATGCACCGAAATGGCCGCAATTTATAAGCGGCGCGTCCGTCTGCACATATATCACACACAAGGGGGCGTGACCATGCAATTTAAATTTTTTCCTCATTAGCTCGCTCGCTCGTGGGGCTTCCACACCCTTAGCTGTGGGTGCAGGTACGGGACGGAGGACTTACTGTTGCCTCATGCCCGGGCGTCTTCTCGTCGGGGATACGACCCCGACGGTCCCTGTGGTTGTGGTTCCCTTTACAGGAATCCAGTCAGACATCTAGTTCTCGCAGGTTCTGCTTCACTAATTGGGAGGAGGCGTTTTAGTGATTTCTCTAGGGAGCGGTCGGCCGCTCGGCGACCTCTCGTGCGTCGGCGCGATGTTCCGGAGGAATTCATGTGGGCCTTGATCAGCGAAGTCGAACATCCGGCGGGCAATGCGCCGGATGAATTCCTCTACGGTCTCGATACGGAGGTAGCGAGCGATAACGTCATTTAGTACATACCGACCCGCTCCCACGATCATCCGTAGGGCGATGCTCTGCTGGGCTTGGATCCTCTTCCTCTGTGATATGGAGCAGAGTGCGTACCATGCTGGTGCCGCATATGTTAACCGGGAACGTATGTAGCCCTTATATAGGGCGAGTTTGGCCCTGAGCGGCAGGTGCGATCGGAGCACTGGGCGCAGCATGCTCCGCGCGGCTCTGCTCTGGTGGACAGCTTGTTCCACTTGAGCGGCCATGCGCATGGAGCGGTCAATCTGTACACCCAGGTATCGCACCTTTGTCTGCCATTCAACATCCTGTCCCCGGAGTCTTAATTTCGGTGGCATGGTACGCTGCTGGCCGGTCAGTATGGCGGCCGTCTTCGTAACGTTTACGGCGACTCGCCATTTGTCCAGCCATTCTGGCAATAGGTCGAGGACCCTCTGGATTTTGGCCGTAGCCAGGTCAGCCCGACGGGATGATGCGAAGTACGCACTGTCGTCAGCGTATAGCGCGAGTACGACGTCCTCTTCCCAGTCCTGTAGTTGACCTGCGAGAGTGGGGATATCGTCCGTGTAGACTCCGTACAGGCACGGAGACAGACAGCTGCCTTGCGGCACACCAGCGTGGATGGGTCGTGGATCCGAGGTTGCGTCCTCGACTGCAACGAAGAAACTGCGACCTTCCAGGAACGACGCTACTGTCCGTACGAGTGCAGGCGGGATTTGCGTATTTAATAGTTTGAACACCAACCCGGGGTGCCACACTCGGTCGAACGCCTTCTCGATGTCGAGAAAGACACCGACGGTACGACGACCCCGGTTGTGCTCGGCGGCCATGTGGTGGAGAACTCTTGCCAGCTGGAGCGTAGTGGAGTGCCCGCTGCGAAACCCAAACTGCTCCTGTCTTGGAGTCAGATGGCGAAGAAGGCGTCGCAGCGCGATACGCTCAAACAGCTTGGCGATGTGGGACAGCAGCGTGATTGGTCGTTGGCTCGTTGCGAGTCGGGGGTCCTTGCCTGCTTTCGGTATGGCGATGACACGGCCCATCTTCCAATTCTTCGGAAAGTGTCCGGTCCGGAGTATGCCGTTGAATAGCCTGGTCATCGCTACCATGGCCTTTCTAGGAAGCTGTCTTATGGCAGCAGTCGGGATCCCGTCTGGTCCCGGAGCCTTCCGTTTCGGCAGTCGGGAAATCATCTTGCCAGTCTCGGCCGGGGAAACAAAATAGTCTCCTGTCAAGGGCGGCACCGGGGCCATCAGGAATTCTTCCACCCAGCGTTCCACCTGCACGTGGTGCGATGCCGCCTCTGGTGTGTCCGATGGCGTATGTGGCGTGAACTGTTCCTCCAGGTGTTCTGCCAGAATCTCCGCTCGTTCTTTTGCGGCATATCGGCGTGTCCCTGTCTTGTCGAACAGGGGGCATACCGGAGCTGGTGATCTAGTCAGGCGGCGGCATAGTAGATGGAGCTATTTCCAGTCCTCGCCAGCCTGTTCTATCGTCTCTTCCCAGGCGGCGCCCCTGAACGTCCATACCGCTTGCCGCAGATCTTGTGTGATATGATTTAATTCACGCTTGATACGTGGACATCGCGTTCTTGCCCACAACTTTTGAAGGTTCCTCATTAGCGCCACATGCGCTTGGTCGCCAATTCGCGGCCGTACCGTATAGACCGCCGTGGATATCGGCCTCCTATTGTTCCACCCCGTCAAGGCATAATTTGGTTTGCCATTCATATGTGCATTACAATAATTTCTTATTCACGATAAAGCAAAGTACACACAAGAAATATTCCAATAAATAAAACAAACAATAAATAATTCAGTATACAAATATACGCAAGCAACCATTACAAAAAAAACTAATCACTACCCGGGAAATAATATATGTATACGTAAATTGTTTAATATACCAAACACGAAACAGAATCCTTAACCTAAGTCCTACAAATTAATATACAAATGATTTATTCTCTACGTAATATCTAATTATCGTCTAAGGGCGCGGTTGTTCGTAACAGTGGGCTAGAGCAATTGGCCAGTCTCAGTTGTTGAATAGCGAGCGTTTCCATTATGGTTTGCAATTGTTGATAATACAGATTTGCCGTAATCATTTGGCCAGATCTTAAAAAAGCTATAGTAAATGACACCAGCACTGGTCCACTAAAGACTCACCAATACCTTTTTCTGAGTCAACTTTCGCTTGGAAGAAGATTTAGCCGATTCTCCTAGATTCAACCACTGTGATGAACGTTTTCCATTATCGTACAGGATCCATTTTTCATCACAAGTGACAATATGATTTAAAATTTCCTCGTTATTGTGACGGTTGAGTAACATAACGCAGCACTCAATGCGCGTTTGTTGGTGTGCGTCACTCAATTCATGCAGTACACATTTCTCGAGTTTTTTCACTTTTCTAATTTTATTTCAAGTGAATCATAATTAGTTTATCACTTACACCGAAGCCTGTCGCTAACTCTGACGTGGTTTGCGATGGATCTACTTCCACGATCACCTTTCATTTTTCGTTGTCAACTAGGGTCTCTGGTCGTCCATTGGGTTTATTCTGTAATTTAAAATTTCCAAAAGGAAAACATTTGACCCAAAAACTTACCGTGTTTTCTTTTTACAGTAGCTTCTCTATACACATTATTAATCCATCGAGCTGTTTCTGCAACGTTGGTGCGACGGTGGAACTCGTATTTGTAAATAACGTGGTATTTTAAGTTTTCCATATTGTTAATAGACCGTTGTCAAAGAAAAATCAAATGGCGTGAAAACAAATGAATCACTAAATTCGAAATAGCCTAAATTAGAAATAAATTTGGATTCGGAATTCCTCGCCAAAAGCCAGATATTTGAGATCAAAGTGGCCAGTTCGACAAAACGTCAATTTCATATGTAACTACCTCATATAAGGAAGAAAAATTTAGATTTGCTTAAGAAAAATAGTGATTGGTACAGTTTCAATACCAGAAATAAAAATAAACTCTGTTTATATTTCCAGACCATGCTAAATGTGGGGTTCCGAAGCCTTTACTACAAAGAAATACACTGCAAATGACAAAACTACGTTACTACACTTTTTTCCATATTTCTCGTACATAATAAGTATAAGCTCTTTAGTAACCTATAATTACAGAAACAAGTAGGTATGTCAACTATTACTCTTAAAGTAGTATAAAATAAAGTGCACCAGCAAAAGAGTCTATCTTCATGGCACTTACGTCCTTCTGTTGAGATACTCAGTTTTTCGGCAATAGCTCAAAAACGATATATCCGATCACGTTCAAAATAATTTACGTTGAAAATATTTATTAAGCGTTACCTTTGTACATTTTTTCATATTTTTAAATAAATTGATCGACACAAATCTAGTGGTCAAGATCGAGGAACTAAATATTGTGGACACGACCTTATTTTTTGGTCTTACTTTAGATGCTAAGATCTGTTGTAATTCTCATATTACGAGATTAGCGAAAAGGCTTGGTTCTGCAGCATATGTAGTCAAAAGAATTCGGTGACTTACAGACAAAAGCACCGCGAGACTAGTTTATTTGAGATTTTAGTTTCATGACAAACGGAATTTTATTATGGGGTTATGCAAGCGATATTTAATTTGATTTTCGTGTGCAGAAGTGAGGTATTTATGCTGTTTATGATTTGCGACCAATGGCATCTCTCAAAGAAAAATTTAAGGAAATTGATATCTTAACTTTAGCATCACAATACATACACGAAGAGCTGGTATATATCAAGAGAAATATAGAATAGTTTCAAAAATTTGCGACATCCATAACATTAACATTAGACATAAGAACGACCTTGTAGCTCATAAAATTCGTCTAAGCATAGTTACAAATCATTTAAGAGGCTAACGTTTTGTTAAAAGAAAGTTTTATGGCAACGGCTATTATACCGTATCTGAATATCTTAATGGAAAAAAGCCCATGGAATTGAACTGTTCGGCTAGGAGGTTGCTTCATGTTATTTCTAAATGTCAACTAAATTATTAATTACTCAATATTTTATATTGACGAGTAAACAGAGTAACCCTTGAGTTTTTTTGTCCATTCTTCTCCAGGCGAATAATTATTTGGGATGGATTGTAATGTCGAAAATAATTCATTAATAATGTATTTCATATGTAATTAAATTTAAATTAAAATTTAATTTAAATTAAATAAAAATATCTTTATTACCTACGAAATAAAGATATTTTTAATTTTGATTTTAAAAAGTGATCCTAAAAAGGACCCAAGTATATGATATTAAAGTATAATACACACTTTAACTGCAGTCCAAGTACAAGTTATACTTGTAAGCTAAAGAAAAAATATTATTATTTATGATTACAAGCTTACACCTGCAATTGGAGTATGTATGATGTAAATCAATATATAAAGGAACATTTTTAACTATGCTTTCGATTTTAAAAATTGGATATTTTTAAGGAATTTCGAAATTTTTTTTGAAAGAAACCATGTTGCAAAATTTCTGGCATCAATATCTCGCCAGTATACGTATTAATCATTAAACAGATAAACATCATTGAGATTTACATAATTAATAATTTAATACATTCATAATTAATAATTGATAATCTACATACATAGTTGTACGGAACCCTCAAGATGTGAGTTCTATTCGCACTTGACTAGTTTTTTTTTAATAATGTATTTTTGGTGAGATTTTATGATTTTGCAGATTGTAAATATGTGCAGACAGAATCATGACAATTTACACAAGCTTATGAATCAATATTACTATAAAACAATACTGTTACTGTTACAGCATTTAACACTGATTGTCTGTCATTGATTTTTTTTAATGTGGAGTACATATTTATTACCAGCTAGCCCGGCAGACGTTGTTCTACAACTTTTTGTGGGTGGATTGCCCGTATATTTAATACCCGCAACTTCGCTGTCATGGACGTAGAAATATTTTTTTCTTATTTTGTGTCGATCGATGTTACTTTCAATCCCGGTCTTGTTTTTGATTCCGACCCATTTCTACATTCGGTTTCGACCCTAGTCTCATGCTCAGTTTCGGTCCAATCTCGCTTTCGATTCTGATCCTGGTTCCTTTCGATTCTGCTCTTTGTTTCGCTTTCAATTTCAGTTTGAACGAAACCGGAGAGTAGCAGTATTAAAATAAAATATAGGCAATATTACTTAAGGATGGTGTAGCTTTCTATTAGTGAATGAATTTTAGAATCGCTTTAGTGGTTCGGTTCAATAATACGACTACATGATCGAAATTGGGGACAAATTCTAGTAGGTTTAATAAACGAAACATTCTGGTCACACTTTTCATTTTATCCCGTCTCTACACTTGTTTTCAGTCTTAGTTCCGTTTTAAATTTCGATCCCTGTTCCGCTTTCGATTCTGGTGCCTTTCTCGATTTTTTCTCCCAGTCTAGATTTCAATTCCGATTTCGCTATCAGGTCCAATTCTGATGTGGACGAAGTCGGGGATAAGAATTTTTTTGAATCGGTTTACTAGTTACCTTTAGCAGATGAAAGGTTTGGCAACAAATACGCGGATAAAACAGGGGACAAATTCTAATTTGTTTTAGAAACCTTTAAAGGAGTGCGTACAAGATATCACCAAAGTTTCAACGTAAATGGACCAATGGATTAGGTACGCATAAAGGACAAACATACATTAATTTTTATGTGCATAGATTATGTCATAATTATAAATTCAAATATATATTAATTTTAATGTTCGATTAATAAAGCGTAGATTTATGCACGATGAGAATAAGTGCATCAATCAATGAGTGTCCGAGTTGCAATTTTTGACACTATCGTGAAAACATTTAGAACTAGGTTAATGAATACAAATAATACTTATTAGTATACCGTATAGAATCGATCATGCATTTTTCCGCAAATATCATAATCTCTTACTTTTTAGAACAACTTTGCCAAAGAAATCATAGTAATTTAAGTAGCCGTTTCTGAGAAAAATAGATTAGAATATGTAAAAATGTACGACATTTCGACCTTGCTCAATATAGCGTACATACACGCTGCGCCCTCCCGAGCGCGTATACTAAGTTCACCAAGCTACGTCCCGCTACCAATGTTCACGCACCAGTCGCGTCCCGGCAACTGTGCGTGAACATTGCGTCTGTCTAGATAATTCACGCTGCATGCTCGCGGTCATTGACCTTCCTTGGCATTTTAGGTATTTTGTTATATTTTACGATAACATTACAATAACGTTTACGATATTGACTTTTTTAAAATTAAGCTTATGCGCGATTACTATGACAGTGTTTAATAATAATGCCTTTCACTGCTATTAAATATGCAAACATAATTTATTGTTGGGGAGTTTGCAGATGTATGATTGCTGCCTGCGAGTCCATAAGTTGTGTGAAGTATCGTTTAGTGATAATTTGCCTTGGCTGTTTCATGAGTTTTGATGTAAAGTTTAGTGAGTGGAACATATGTGGAAGATCAGAGATTAATGTAATAATACCTTCGGCGACCTTTACATCACTCACAATATCAAATTTCATTTGTAGGTAAGTGACTAAATAAATTCTTTAATGTATTATACATTGCATAGCCCGAGCGCGGGGGCGGGAATACGAGTTGGCACCCTTCTCGGCGCGCGGCGTCCGGCACGGCGCTCGCCATGACGGTTGGTCGAGCATTTACTAAGGTTGTGTCAAAATTATTTTGTATTGTTTATAAGCATATTTTCAATGATACATGTTTGTTACAGTTACTTTGACAAAGTTGTTCTAAAAAAAGAGGAGATTATGAATATTTGCGGAAAGATGTATGATCGATTCCATCTTATATAACTTTAAACCGCTTCAAAAAAAAAGTTTTCCATAATTACTAATGTCAGATAGAAAACGGTCGAAAATAATTCTTAATTCTTATAAATAAATACTACACAAAGCTCGTGGAGTAGGTTTTTTTCGATTTTCAAAGTTTAGGTAGTGTCGAAAACTCCGGATGCTTAGAAATAAGAAGAAATATGTCTGATTTCCTAAATTAGATATTATTTGAAAGTATACAATTTAAATGACTGCAATGAAGGAAATTTATTCCATTGCAATGAAAAGTGAGAACACTGCCCCAAACAGAATTTACATAACAATTGACTGTTGAGACTAAGCATTGTGGTATTGAAGATGAAGGTTGGGTATTTTAGTGTTAGCTAGAGATTCTTGACAGATAAAAGCAAGGAGCAAAGACAATAATGAACAGCTGGATTTTGGAATATTCACAGGAACTGTAGCTATAGTGTCAAAATAAAATAAACAACATATGGATAACAATCTATTTTCAGTTTATATAAAAATTATAGCTTTGTAATATCTTTTTATTTTGATTAAAAGTGCTCTGTCCTGTTGTTCATTATTTGTTAACACCGCAATTAAATGTTTTCCTGAAATCTGCAACAGAAATTTCTAAAGTAGATTCACCAGCGGTAGCGATATCGTGGTAAACAAATATTGAGATTGTCAGGTTATAGTTTCTACAAGTGAAAACCAAATTTTTTCTCAAAACAGCATATAATATTTACACATCACTCGGTTTTTTATTCCACACTAAACCGACAGTCCAAAGGCGAGGCGTCAAGTATGACGTGCGCTCACCAACTTGGAGCATGGTCATACGTGCGCCGCCGCTTACTCGTGCACTTAAGCCACGTTCAGCCTATGCTTCTCTATATACCTCTGGCGCGCGGTAGCAATCATTTGAGCTTTTCGTTCCTGGAAAGTCATCTGTCGCTCTTTAGCGCTTTTGGGGAAGACGAACGGCGAGGTGATAACTGGGGCGGAGGCGACAGACGCGGGTGCTGGAGCTCCTCGAGAAGTCGACGGCTGCGGCTCCGGCTGGGCGGTGGGCGTCGATGTCGGCTCGTGCTCGGGCTCGGGAGTGTAGGGCGTCACGCCCTCCAAGAAGTTAGTGATGGTGATGTCGACGCTACGCGTCTGCGCTATAACACATGTACAGTGATTACTACATAGATAGAATAATGCTTTATAATATCTGATTATATTTACAGTAAAACGCACGAAATTCTGACGCTGTGAGTTAGTCAAGAAAACCTAGCAAGAGCGTAAAATAGGAACGCAGGGGAGAAGAAAAAAGGGTCAGAAAGCGTTGAATCTGTGCATTGCATCATTCGTAGTTAATTCAGAACAGCAGTTTCGTGCGTTGAAACTGTACGTATGTATGTAAATTTCGCTTGGTATCTATTGAATTGCCGTGGGAATATAAAATTCAAATTCGAAAATTAATTCGTTGGACTGGAAAAAAATATTGGGACAGCAGAAGTGGGTTAAATTTAATAGAATATTTTCTCATACAATAGGAGAACGCCATATACTAAATCATAGGCAAAGTACCTCACTAATCCACACATCACTCAAAAAGCTTTTGAAGGCATATGTATAAATATTAAGTAATTATGAACTCTTTGAACTAAATTATATAATTTAAAATGAATCGCTAAGATATACGTACGCGCATTACTTCTGAACGATTGCACTAAACTGGTTAATTTTTTTGTTGTTTTCGTTGTTGTCAGGACAAGGTTTTTATGAAAGAAAATAACCCTTTGTATCTGTATTTATCCGGGATATCTTCGGAACGGATGAACAGATTATGATGCGACATTCACTGGAAAATAGAGGAGCTTATTGGGCTACATTTTGGGTACTTTTTATGGCGATATTTTTTAAGGTTCCTGCATTAAAACTGAAGCGGACAGCCATCACCATCATATGTAGCGGCCCGCTCTTCATTAAACAGTCTCACGATTATTTAGGATAGTTGCCGGTCAATAACGCGAGATCAAATAAAATACCGAAATCAGACAATTGTAAATACGTATAGATAAATATAATTAAGAAAATGAATATGTAAGACTGTGGGCTTGATAAAAATAAAGGGTCGTGTTGCCCAGAAAATAATAAAAAGACCGAAAAAGTGTCCATGGTCGATTAGATTAAGTTAGACATAATTATTATTTTATTAAAAAAATACTATATTATACCAATTATAGTAAAAGATAAAAATAAATAGAGCGAGAGGAAGCACTGAGTCGGTAATGCGCATTTATCAGGTAGGGGTCGCGCTCGGATCGGAGCACTAATAAGCGCAAGCGCGCGCCGCATTTAGTCAGTCACGAGCCAACGCACGGACCGTAAATATCTAGTACCGACCCGGTGCCGCCCGCTCTAGCCTGAAAGAAAAAGGAGGCTTTATTTTGAACCAGCTCCCAGTAACAAGAGCGTTGTCATCACCCTCTGCCCCGCAGCGTTCATACCCTCTTCAGTGGTCCATCGAATCGCCGGATTGAAGCCAAAATTATGGATCGACAGCTACGCAGCAGAACTACAGTCGGATCCAGACGCCACAGGGGGCCGCACTGAAAGTCGAACCGATGACCACGCGTCGTAAGCTACGCCGAGCGTCGCATTGAGAGCCACCTATATGCAAAACCGCCTAGATCACCATCGACGGGAATAGCGACCAGTCACGTGACCGCAGATCAGAGCGAATCGTCGACAATCGCTACCAGTGATACCAGAAGGACACCGACAGAGACGATGCGGTCTCCCGTGAATACACTCGGAACATTAGGACAGCTACCGTCGCGCTCCCACTCGCCGGGTCGGTCAACTACATCACGACTAACTACTACAACGCATCGTTCCGCAACATCAATATTGAAAATAAAACAAGCAAAAATTAAGAACTTGAAGCTCAAGAAAAATTAATAGAGTTAAGAAGAAGACGTCGTCAAAAAAGAAAAAGAAAGAAGAAGAGCTCATTCACAAGACGTTAGAATTACAAATATCTAGCACAGAAGTAAATTAAGAAGATCAAGCAGAAAGGATTTACAGTTGGGTGAAAGAAACAAATGTACATTCTCGCTCGGTTTCACCTGCTCGTCTGAATGTAAAGACAGTACAAGTACCGATTGAAACAAACATAGAAAGTGGACAACGCAACTTACAGACGTCTTAAGAGCAGCACGACCATCATACTTTGCTACAAGAGCAACCACAATATAACGCTTGGGTAATGAAAACACCGCGTGAAGAGATACCTCATGAAGAACAACGCCAAATGATATGATACCACGGAGCGTGCTAAAGCAACGGCATATGCAAGATATTGCTGATGGATCTTACTTGTGACTGTGTAGAACCCATGGTGCTTATTGGAGCTGATCATTGGCACCTGATAGTAGCACGAGAGCTTCGCACGCCTGGTGGATGTGGCCCAGTCGCATCACATACCCGACTAGTATGGGTGATCCATGGACACACCCTAAAGACAGTAAAATATTCTGAAGAATCGGTAGCTACATTCCACACGTATACATATTTAAGCGAAGAATTGGAACCGCCACAATGTGGAGCACCCCGAATGTATTCCGGATACAAACGAGCACTAAAGATATTCGAAGACGTCGTTCGACAACGTGAAGATGGTCATTTTGAAGTGGGATTGCTGTGGAAAACAACGCACCGAAAATGCCACCTAGCTACGCAGCCGGTCTTAAGCGTCTTTACAACATTGAACGCTGTATGCAGAAAGAATCTGAGTTCAAAATTGCTTATTCTGAACAAATACAAAGATTGTTTAAGAAAAATTACGCTGAAGATATAAAGGAAGAAAACGAAATGAGCGATAGAGCGTGGTATCTCCCTCGCTTTGCTGTGCAGAACCCTAATAAGCCTGAAAAATACAGAATAGTATTCAACGCAGCTGCAACAACTGAAGATACAAGCCTCAACGATCAGCTTTATGAAGGACCTGATTTGCTCCGTCCTTTAAACGGAATCTTGTTTCGCTTTAGAGAAAAACGCATATCAGTCTTTGCAGACATTGAAGAAATGTACTTACGAGTGAAATGAGCAGAGGGTAAACCTGCCTTGATGTTCCTGTGGCGAGATGGAGACTGGTCAAAGCCGCCAAAGAAATAAAAGATGACCTCACTAACTTTTGGACCCAACTGCTCTCCGTTTTACCTTACAGTGTGCGAGATAAAAATGCTATTCAACATGAAAATAAATACTCTGAAGCAGCCAAAGCTTTGTCACCTGTACCTACATGAACGATTATTTAGATTTTAGACAGTTAAAAAACCACATAAGTAAAAATAAATAAATTAACCTTAATGTCTAGCACCAAACAGTAAGTTATTAAACCATTAAATATAAAAAAAAACAAACAATTTCAGTTTAGTGCAATTATTATTCTATATTTATTTGTTTATATGTATTACAATATTTCTTACAGGTCTTCATATTCACATTCTATTGTGAGGTGTTAATTCGCGGAAATCCATAATATACGCTTGCTTGCAACATGCATTAACATCCAGCATGCAATTCACCGCTGACACTCGAATGTTCTTCCACCACGAATGCCTATGCAAAGATCTGAATTCGAGAGGATTGACAGATATCGAACACCTATAATTTTTTTATCTATCTTAGTCCGCTAATCGTTATATTGTTAATTTATACGAACGTATGGATACGAGCAGCGAAGCTATTGGAATAGCAGAAACAATAAAGAAAATTCAAGAAGACGCCAAGTTTTATCGGCGAGGGTGGCATTGCAATGAAGAAATCGTAGTCAGGGCTATGGGTGAGCAGGAGAGCTCAAACAAATTAGTACGGCTGGAAGTACAACCAGACTATAACACCAAAACCCTCGGGCTATTGTGGTATGCTGGTAAAGATGAGCTAGGATTTGACACTACATTGCCGAGAGTTACCCTTAGAAGTACACAAATAGATAACGGGTGCCGACGAAAACGGAAACTTTGAGAGTCGTTATGTCCGTATACGACCCGCTAAGTTTAGTGGCACCCTTCATGATTACCGGAAAGCGAATCCTGTAAAACCTGTGGGAAGTACAAGATTTAGGATGGGAAAGGAAACCGAACAATATGAGGAATGGTGAAGTTTATTAGAGGAACTGAAAAAATTACGCATTTCGAGCTGTTATCACAACGCACTATCGACAAGACAGCTCAATCGAATTGCATATTTTATGTGACGCCAGCAAAGAGGCTTACGCCGCAGCTGCTTATTGAAGATTTCAACACTCCGACGGCAGAAAAGAAGTGGCGCTAGCAGTTTCAAAAGTCAAAGTTGCCTCTTGCGGCCGCTCAGAGTACCAAGATTAGAGCTCCAGGCCGCCTTTATAGGTTGTCGTTTGGCCAATTCAGTTCGAAGCGAACACCGACTACAACCAATATTTACCACGTATTGGACAGACTCTCATACAGTCATTTAACGGATCCAATCAGATGCAAGAACGTATAAACCATTTGTTGATCATCGACTTGGAGAAATAGATGAACGGACCAAGATCGATGAATGGAAATGGCTGCTGTCCGCCCTGAACGTGATTGACAACGCAACACGAGATTAAAGTGGTTTTGGATTGACTAATAAAGATAAAAGGTTCAATGGTCAGTCTTTCTTATACCAACAACGCGATATTCGGCCCCAAGAGAGGGCGACACAAGTAAGTATCTATTTAGAAAACATATACCACATATCGAAAGCAAAAAAAGATTAGTTACCCGATATAAGCCGATTTTCATCACATTCGAGGCTTATTTGAACGATAGCGTACGTACTATTATTTGTTATGAAGGCGAGGAAACACCAAACTAGGTCTTTAGATGCGCCATTTTTAGAAGTTGCGAAGCGAGCGTGGATGCGTCGCGCACAAGTTGACTCTTTCGTTAAAGAGATTCAGGTGCTTCGAAATGGACATATACTATCCAGGAAAAGCAAACTTTGGAAGTTGGATCTCATATGGGAAAATGGTTTGCTACGTGTGAGAAGCAGAATTAGCGCTGTACATGTACCTGCCACAGCAAAGCAGCCCATGATTCTCGACGGCAAACATTCGTTTACAAGACTGCTAGTTCAACATGAACACAAGCTGGCCACGTCACTAATGAAAGAGTGGTCAATGAACTCCGACAAAGATACTAGGTGACGCCATTACGACCCACTGTATGAGCTATTGCGCGTAATTGTCAAATATGCCGCATAAGAAAAGCAGTACTCCATCGTCCGCTCATCGCCGACCTTCTTTCAGAACGACTCGGATTTCGATAACGTCCATTCGCCAATTGCGGCGTTGATTGTTTCGGAGCAATGACGGTAACAATTGGACGTCGAAGAGAAAAAAGATACGGTGCTATCTTCACATGCCTCAGCTCCCGTGCGGTCCATGTAAAATTGACCGCTAGCTTGAGTGCCAGTTTCTTCATCTTGGCACTGCGACGGATGTCCGCGCGAAGAGTGTGACCCGCATCTGGTCAGACAATGTTACTAATTTCAGAGGCGCTGACGCTGCGCTGCATGCGGCGTATAAAGGTTGGCTCCCTACACTACAGGAATACGAAGCCACCAAGCGTGTCGACTGGCGTTTTATTCCTTTGGGGGGTATCGCATATGGGAAAAGCATGGATACGATTGGATCGTTCCATTAAAGTGGTCTTACATTCCACGCTCCGAGAACAAACACCACAGGAGAAAGTACTACAAACACTATTAGTAGAAGCTGAACATGGAGTTAATGGGCATCCTCTAACACATGTATCGGTAAATCCAGCAGATCCAGAAACATTAACGCCTAACAATTTTTTAATTGGCCTATTATTAGGATTACCCGTGACCGGACTATGCGACGAAATATCGAGAGCTAGTTGGAGAAGAACACAATTCCTTGCAGATCAATTCCGGTCATGATGGATAAAAGAGTATCTTCCAACATTAATTGCCCGAGGAGCTAGCGCCGCCAAAGAGTCGATAACTAAAATTGGTGACCTAGTAATTATAGTCGATCCTCAAATGCCACGAAATGTCTGGCCCAGAGGAAAAGTAGTCCGCGTCTACCCAGGTAATGATGGACGCATAAGAATAGCTGACATCGCAACCAACGGCGGCACCATCCGGTGACCAGTAATAAAACTGACTTGTCCTCTGCATTGAAAATGAAAACAAGGTGACGCCAAAGCCTCACGAGGGGGAGAATGAGGCGGACAATCGTCACCATCATATGTAGCGGCCCGTTCTTTATTAAACCATCTCACGATTATTTAAGGCCGCTAAGCGTTCCATTCGCGTGCGCCCGATCCGTAACATTTCCTGGTCAGCTTTAAGCGGGATCTACCACTGCAAGGGACCCGCGTCGACAGCGTTGTCGAATATAAAAGCAGAAGCCACGTCGTTTCAATATAGAAGAAGAAGCCACGTCGTTTCAATATAGAAAATGAAGCCACGTAGTTTCAATATAGAACAAGAAGATACATTGTTTCAATACACAAGAAAAAGCCACGTCGTTTCAATATAGAAGAAGAAGCCACGTCGTTTCAATATAGAAGCAATATCGCCCTGAATTACAGTCTACAACCTGTTATAGTACACTGCATACGTTTTGGCACATCACAGATAAAACTTTGCGCCTCTACAAACACCTAGTTTCAGAGGTATCATTTCGACGACCTAAGTTGGCGAGGTGCCGCTCTTGCAATATAGTCAGCCGACCAGTATAGCAAACACAAAAATAGGTCGTTAAGCGTTCCATTCGCGTTCGATCGGTTGTCACAAAAACAAATATTTCTCACGAAATTTTACAAAAAAATTGAACATGTAGACAGATACTACAGATACATTTAGAAGTATAAATAGTAAACTTACAATATCCAATATCATTAAGGGTAAACGAAACACGTCGTTTTTATGCAAATTTATTTCGTTGTGCGTTTTGATTTTAAAATAGAAATAAATCCACAATAAACATTTAAGAAATTTGAATTTCGTTACGTAATTTCGGAGAAATAAGATCACTTAGTTATTTTTATATTTAATTTTAAAATTTATGGCAAACCCGCAGTATTAACGTCCGTGTGAGTGCACACAGAAATGATTTTTTTGTGTTTATTAACACATATACGTAACTGGATATTATAATTTATTTGTCAAAATTGAAAGCTGTCACATCACCATAGAGTACATATTTCCTTTACATATTTGCCAACAAAGATCGAAAGAAATTACTGATGTGACAGTGTATAATAATTATAAAGGTATGAAAGAGATGTCCACAATTACAACAGCTTCCGCATTATTTGACCTAGCGGTGTCGCTTTGAGCTTTAGCGATCGTACGAGGTGGACGAAGATAGGTCGCGTCGTATAAACGAAGCGAAAACATAGCTGGGAATACAATCTCTGTTTATTTATTTAGCTTTGGGAGATACTAAATCTGCTCACTGATTTTTCACGTCCTCAAATTTTTTCGACCTACACGTTTGACTGTTACTCAGAAATATCTGATTTCTTTTGTTGGTTTCGGCTTGACACTTGTCAAATACTGTTCGGCATATAAAAAACGTATAGCCATGAGGTTTGTTGTATTGTTTTCTTTCAATTATTGTCAGTAACCCTTGGCAGGCATTTGGCACTGGCATTTGGCAAAAAGTAATTTTTACTAATTTTCAGTGAAACTTAATCATAAAACACTACACACAATGTAGTCCTTTTGCTTGTTTTAAGCTATCTCCAGTGCAAATTTATGGAAATCACTCAAATTATATTATAAAAGTGCTTATTAATCTCACAAAACACAATCAACGAATCATCAGGCACTAACTCTTTTTATCTATTATAATAATTTGTGTAAATTTCAGCGAAATTGGTTCGACTATATGGATTCTTAGTAATATCCACAGAACCCTAAAAAAATGTACCAAATCTCCTTTTACTGAATTTCAGTTATATCCAATCAAAATTTTATTGAATTCAGTTTAATGATAAAGATCCTTAGTATTTTTCATGGAACTTTATTTATTCAATTTGGTTAAATTAAAAGAGTTCTCAATAATTCTCACTGAACCCTAAAATATACAATATAACTTTTTATTGGTTTTCATTTTTCTCCATTCTACATTTTATTAAAATCTATTCAATTATAAAGTTTTCTGTAGTTCTGATGGAATCCTAAAAAAATATGGAATATTTCTTTAATACTTTCAGTTGCCTTTTTACTAAATTTTATTAAAATCTGTTAAATTATAAGAGTTCTCAGTAATTCTCATGGAACCCTAAAAATGTATCTAATACACTTAGGTTTTTCAGTTGTCTCCATTCATAATTTTATTAAATTTGGTTAAATTTTAAGGGTTTTTAGTCATTCTCACAAAACCCGAAACAACAGTCAATTTTTTATTGTGTTTAATTTTCCTACACACGGTTTCACCTGTGTGGACATAAGACAATTGAACCTTTGATTCAATTGCAATAAAATTGTAAAATTCATTTCCCATTTCTAAATTTTCCTATAATTTCAGGCAGGAACTCTATATGTGTATTATTTTTACAATTTATATAAAAAGTCACACAAACATTGTTCGGCGTTTGATGATTGAAGAATCGTCATACAATATTCTTTTTATATTGTTTGTCCATATTGACAAATAAACATAAAATTGTCGGGCGATTGTCTATGTGATACCCTGGTAAATTATTATTTTAAAGAATTTGTTATAACCTAAAAGGATGCGGCCTATTCATAAAGCCACTCCTTTTTAAAAATCCGTCAATAAGAGTAACCACAGACATGCGTGTATTTGTTTTTAATAGCACAAAACCAAAAGGTCTGAAAGGCAAATAAAATTTTGCCATATTATTCTAATTATATGATAATTTTAGAATAAATTGTGCTCTTATATGTAAAACTTCGAAACAGCTTTCTATGAAACTGAATTTGTTTGACTGTAAATTATCATTTGGGACAAAATTTAACATTTATCAGTAATACAGCAGAAAAGAGCCATCTCTCGACACTTTAGATTTTGTAATGATTTTGAATCAGCTTAATTTTTAACGCAGTTAATCGATATGATAATAAAAATCCCTTATATGCCATCTTTATATATAAAGTATATAAAAATGGCATATTTATTATTTTTGTCTAATTTAATTTTTCTAGTCAATTATTAAAAACATTCAAGCAATATTTAATATACATATATATATGCTTTGCTTTCTCATTTAAAACTTATCGCCTTGGGAGTTGGGTCAAAATTAATATTAAAAGCTGAAAGTACATATAAATGGTTTTTCAATTATTTGAAAAAGTTTTGAAAGATAGAACGAGCAAAATTAAAAAATGGCCATTTTAAGGTTATCCTTTGCAAAGATGTTTGTGGAGCGTTGTCTCTGAGATTACCGAGATCCCGAAGTACGGCGTCGAGAGGTACACGCGGCAGCACCTCGCGCACCTGGCGCGCCTGTCGTTGCAGCTCGCCGCGCAATGCGCGACGCGCGCCACCCGCTCGCCCACCGGCCGCTGCGCGTACCGACTCCCACACATAGGGTGTAGCTTCCACCTATGAACTCACATGCATACATTCTGACATATTGTTGTATCACACTATTGTTGAAGTAAAACTTCTTTAGGGGCGACTTGGGAGTAAATAAATACAATTTTTGGCCGGAAGTAACGTTCTTACGCAGTTACCCCTTTTACAATGTAAAATTCTATTTTGGAGCCAAGCAAGAAATATTTAAATTGAAAGTAGCAAATATTCGAAAATGGTAACTGCTATGTGTTTAATAAAATCTATATTCCTTTTATGCAGATTCTGTATTTATAATTTGAATTTTGAATTCATTGAATACTGAAATTCAAAGTGGCCAACATTCGGAAACTACAACTTCGATGTAAACACCTAATAGGTTTGTTTATTGATGATGTTCTTAATAACTAGCTATACCCATGGCTTGGCCCAGAGAGATATAGAATTAATTTTACACATTTTAATATCAAGCAATCTCTCTTTCGACCAAAGTCCCAAACTTATTCCATATTACTGAAACGTAAAATAACTTATTGATTTATAGTTCAGTTGGGATATATGCCATAAAAACAAACTCAATAGTTCTACTTTAATTGCGCGTAAAGGTTACACGCATTGGTATTTTTTTATTGAAATTGTCTATGTATATGAAATATTCACAAAAAAATTGTAAAATATTGCTATATTTCATTAGGAGATAATGGTTATTGAACTGTGAAGCCACAGGTGGTGTTCGTGTGAGTTGTCACCTTTTTATTTAGGTATTATTTATTAATTTATATACCTAAATTGAACACTATAATCTGACCATTTGGTAACCATTACCTTTTAAAAACATAATTGCATATACTTTGTAGTTCTTTATTCCATACTCTAGTTATAATTTTTAATTTTTCATTTCATTTAACATTTTTTAGCGACATACACATTCGCACGCATGCATACACATAATCATAAATATTTCAGACTCATGGAAACCAAATTAAATTGTATGGTTATACTATATATGGACATATACTACATGTCACAAAATAATGACACACTTTTCATAACAAATTATGTATTTTCTAAATCTATGAATTAAAATCTTTCATTTGATGTCAAACTCAATAACATTTGTGAGATAATTTATTTTGTTATTCAGAGTATCAAGCATGTCATATATGCCCATGTTGGATTTAATATATCACATAACATATGACTCACTAGATTCTATGATGAAGTTAGCGACACATGATTTGTTCAAATATGATAAGTAGCTTAAGAGATACACGAGAATTATTAAATATGCATATACGGCCTGTTGAAATCATAATCCTCTGTACTTAAATCAATATAACAAGTTTATTACAAAATTGGTATGTAAAAAGCTAACCCAAACTTTTTTAAATTATGTATTTATATTATTTGACAAAAAACAAATTGTGAGCATGATGAATGATTTTTTAAAGAAAAGATGTATGAAAACAAATGTTAGCAAGACTAAGGTTAAGATGTTTGAAAAAAGTGAAAGTGACAGAATGTGATACATGTATATGAGTTGAGAGAGTTGAACAAAAGAAAGACTTTTACTGCCGTAATTTGTTGTTTATAGTTGTTGTTGACAGTAAAAATGACATGAGATGTTGAAAGGAGAGCAAATGGGGCATTATTAACTATTATAAACAATAAAATGTGTGGGTTTGCTACATATATGTTTGCTGGTCCCTAGGTTTATGCATGGTAGGAATGTAGAGAAAAAAGAAAGTAGGATCAATGCAGTGAAGATGTAAACCCTATGGAATGTGTGAGGTATCTTTGAAAAAGAGATATGTGTAGTGATGTCAGAGTAGTTTCAAAAAAGATGTAATGAGTAGAGACGAGAAAGAAATGTTGCAGTGGTTTGGCCATCTGGACAGAATGAATGAAAGTAGACTGATAAGATAAAGAGGACATTTCACGACTGTATGAAGCTGTCACCAGCACCTTGTACATAACTAATTTAAAAATGCCATTAATACATTATACATAAATAACACTTAAATTTTTTAGGTCTGGCCACTTAAAAACAGTAAAATAATAACTTCTGTTATTCGTTTTTACAATTTGGTGGCAAAAGAAAACTGTTTGTGTAATGTCAATTGTAAATTGAACGTGAAAAAATTTTCGTACAACGATTTTCTATGATTTTTATGGCCATTTAAGCCAACGGGAAAGTTACAATGGACTACGGTTGGCATTTCATGATGAAGCTGTATCCTTTGCCACTGTTTATAACTGGTTTAACGAACTCAAACGTGGTCGTATTAATCTAACTGACAATTTGCGTGAGAGACGTCTTCTATGGCAAGGACCAAAGACAACATAAGTGATGTGAGGCTTATGATAGAGACTAACAAGAATGCCCTACCAGCAAATTCAGATAAACTTAGACATTAGCATGAGTCAAGTGCACAATCCTTCACAAACATTTAGTGATCAGGAAACTTTGTATTCAGTGGATGCCTCATTATTTGACCAAAGCTCAAAAACTCCATCGTGTTAATTAGTGTCATGAAATGATGCAAAGATTTGATGATAATGCAAAGGTGATTCAAATGCTTTATATGACATAGTTATAGGTGACGAAAGCTGGATTTACTGTTACGATTTCGAAACCAAAAGACAGCCTGCTTAGTGGATGTTTCCTTTTCGAGGTGTTTTTTACTAGAGCACAAAAATTTTAACAAAAAAAACTATTCCAAAGGAAATTAATATGCACTAAAAAGTAAAAACATAATTGCATTTTCTTCTATAACTTAATAATCAATTTACTTTTTCTACTCATCAAAATGTAGGTGGGATCTATGTGTTTACCATGCGAGAAGGTAGGTAGGTACCTACCCACTTTAAATTTAACTCAACACATATCTATGAATAACAAACAATGATCAAAATATTTTTTAGAATTCTCCTAAGTAAAATCAAATGAAAAATATTAGACTACTTAAATGTCAATCAAAGTATTATGATAATATCGAGACCTTGAATAAGTTCTCACTGTTTCTTTTACAATATAAGTTTTATTTAAATTATAAGGAACAAAAACATTTCATTCAAAGTATTGTCCATCACTAGCGACCACTTTCTCCCATCTTTCTGGCAGTATATGAATTCCACATCGGAAAAACGACATGTCTTTTGAGGCTATCCAAGAATCGATCCATTTTTTAGCTTCTTCGTAAGAATGAAAGCACTGATCAGCTAGGCCATGTGTCATCGAATGGAATAGGTGAAAATCAGAAGGGGCTATGTCAGGTAAATACGGCTAGTGGGGTAGAACTACACATTGAAGCGTTTCCAGTAGGTTTTCGCTGGTTTTGCAACATGAGGCAGAGTGTTGTCATGTAGCAAAATCACTTTGTCGTGTCTGTGCTTGTATAGCGGCCGTTTTTCTTTTAAGGATTGACTTGAACGCATCAATTAAAGTCGATAGCAATCCCCCATTATAGTTCCATTTGGTTTGAGTAGCTCATAATAAATTACATTCTGCTGATCCCATCAAATATAGAGAAGAAGCTTCAAACCATGGATATTTGGTTTTGCAGATGATGTTGATCCATGGCCGAACTTATCCCACAATTTTCTATGCTTTGGATTATCATAGTGTATCCACTTTTCATCGCCAGTTACGATGCGGTGCAAAAAACTTTTTCTTTTCTGCTGTTGAAGCTGTAGTTTACACGTGAGAAAACGCCGTTCGACGTCTCTTGGCTTCAATTCATATGCTACCCAATGTCCTTGCTTCTGGATTTTTCCTAAAACTTTTAAATGTTTAGAAACAGTTGACTCATCTACTTGTAATGTTTTTCCAAGTTCTGTTAGCGTCTGACATCGGTTTTGATCGAGTAATTCCTCCAACTTTTCGTCTTCAAATTTTTTCGGTGCGCCAGAACGTCCTCAAGTCTAAAATCATTATTTTTGAAGCGTCGAAACCAGTCTCTGCATGTCGTATCCGACAAAGCATTGTCACCATAAGTCTCAGTAAGAATTCTATGTGCTTCAGCTGCAGATTTCTTTTGAAATAAGGTATTGCAATAAAATTCCCCACAAGTACACTTTATTTGGCACAGAAGTAGACATTTTCAGAACCAAGAAAAAATTACTTTGTTGACACTAAAGTGAATTACCATACATTGAAATTTATGGTTAGATCCACTACTGCCTTGCCATTACCATTTGAAATTCCATGAATGGGGTACTGCTACTGCCATCTTTGAAGAAACAGCGAGGACTTATTCAAGGTCCCAATATAATGTAGTTACAATTATTGTAATTTTTGGACTCGGTGTCTATTGCTAGGTACATTGTAGTGTTTCCTTGGCTGACACTGGCATAGTCACTCCGGATAGCCTATAAAAGATTCGGCTGAGTATCGTTAATTTGCTTCTAAGAATTGAAGAGTTCCGCTACTTTGTTGTCATGGATTCAATCAAAACCTATTTCACCTAGCTTAAATTAGCATAAACTTAATTCAAATCAAAGCCTAACCAAACTCTCATCAAATTATCCTTGAAGTACAATAAGTAAGTCCTTTTCAATAAAAAAAGAATCACCAAAATCAGTTGGCGTAATATTGAATTATTCGTCCATTTGTCGCGCACATACTTAATGCAAATTTAAGACTTATATGGTTTTCTCATGGATGCCATTGTCAGAACTGGACCAAATTAAAATGGGACCACACGGGAAGTACCAGCTTTCAAATAAAAAAAGAACGATCAAAATCAGTTAACCCAGTCGAAAGTTCTGAGGTAACAAATATTTAAAAAATACCTCCTCCTTTTTTGAAGTCGGTTAAAAATGAGAATGAGGCGTCGGAAAAAAAAGGTGGCCTCTTTCTTTAGAACGACAGGTCATTATGCAACAATTGTTTTAGCAGATAAAAAAACAGTCTGCAATGACTGGTACACTAACAGGGGTGTGCTTCAAACTCTTATTTAGAACAATTAGCTGCTAACTGTTAAAGTTAAAAGCTAAACATGTCAAAACATGTTTCAACTTCATAACTGACAATTAACCGGTAACTTTAGAGTTAATATTGGAGGTGCGTGGGGCCATCTCCAAATGCTAAGTTAACTGTCAATTCTGCTATTTTGGCTTTTGTAACGTTGACGGTATATACATAATTGTATATTTTAGTTGTTACTTAATTATTTTTTTTAATAATTTCTAGTTATAGGTAATAATTGAAGTTTTTCTTCGTAATCCATTTTGGAAATTTCCGATATCTACGAAATTAAAAATCATATATCAGGCGCTTATCACAACTGGCAGCAAACTGTCCGTTAACATTTGATTTTAAGCCAGTGACTTTTGAAGCAATAGAATTTGACAGTTTTACTAAATGTTAAAGTAAATATTATGTTTAATAGTTAAAATTTATAGTTAAATTCTACTGATTTTGAAATATTCCGCCGTAAGAATGGTTTACCACTTGTTTTGGCAAGCAAACTTGCTTTACGGTTCCTTAACCATCTTACAGCCCCTACCTCCTACCAAGTGATTTTTATTTATTTCCTAAAATAAAAGGAAAACTTCAAGGAACATGGTTTACGAAAATGGTCCAGGAAGCAATGGCTGCATATGAAAAGGCCATTCAAGTGACCCCTAAGTGTGAGTGAGTAGTGCTTTTCTCAGTGGTTCTATCAAATGCAGCGATGTATTGATTTCAATGTACACTAGGGTGTTTCAAAGAAATTTTTTTTTTCTAATGGTGTTGAAAAATTGAAAGTACATTTAAAACCAAAAACTTTGGTGCCTATTAGAGACCTTAACATTAATATTAATGTTTGCCACAATTCATTTGTTGTTTTTCCATTTAAAGGACACGGAATTTTTTTTATTTTACTTTTGAAATGTAATAACTTTGGAATGGCTTGTTTGCGCAACCTCCCAGCGAGAAGATTTATAGGAAATTTAAAGCTCTACAAAAAAAGTCCGAAGGGCAAAGTTCTTCAGGTCAACTGTTTCAAAGATATCAGCAATCAAAAATAACACTAATCAAAATTTTAAACATTTTCTAATAAATTTGCAAAAAAACATCATTCTCTATATTTATATTATTTTTTTGTAAAATCGTTTTAATTCTTTTAAGCTGAGATTGTAAACTTTTTTTTTAAGTTATCCGATTTGTACCCCACAAAAAGCAGAATTACATAAATATAAAGGTTAAAAATATCAAATAAACGATTTTTGGTTTTCTTTTATAACAGATTGTACACTATTTCGAAAAACAATAATAATAAATTAATTACTAGTTTTTGATTTTCTAAGGACTTTCAGATTGATCTACATAGTGTCTTCACTATCATTTTGGTGTACTTTAGCTTAGTTGTTTTGTACACAACCATTGAACATAATTATAAGCAATACTTAACTTAAAAAGCAAGGATGGCACCAGTGACAATAAATATTCACGGGCAAGCACGTCCGGCGGATAGAGAGGGATAGTTACATGACCAAAAAAAAAACGTAGCAGTGCTATGCATGACGGGATCCCTTTCTGTTCTCCGCACGCGCTCGCTCGTGAATATAAACTATGTTAATTGAAGCATTGTGTCCTTGTTTACCAAACAATAATCTAATAAAACTTTTTTAGAATGCTGACTTTTTATAGAGTAAAATTTAATAATATGGCCTTTAGGGTGAGGCAAAAAAAAATATTCTATCAAATTTATGGGTTAAAATGAACCTAATTACCGAGAAAAAAAATACTCCCGAAAGACACGATTTTTAACTCAATTTTAAAAGGTGTCGGTGAACATTCAAAGTTTTCCAATTAAATAACATGTAAAAAATCTTTTTTCACTAAAAGCTCCATAACTTTTAAACCGTTTATGATAAAATTTTTTATATCGTGGATTCTTGTAGAGCATAAAATTTCCTAAAAAAATCTATTTGAGAGAGATTTTTTCAATTCAATATTTCATATATTTGAAAATTTTGAAAAGTGAAAAAAATCAAAATATGAAGTTTTAGTTTAAAATTTCTATATACTGCAAAAAAAAAAAAACAGCATTCAAATAAAATAGAATTTTGTCAATAAATATTGTTTATAATGTAGATTTGTCAGAAAAGAAAAACAGTTCTTCTAATATTTATTCATTTTTGAATATAAAATTAACAAAATATTTTTATATTAAGAAACTTTTATATTTGCTTTATTTTTTAAAAAAATTTTCTCACAATTGTTAATGTTATTTTTTTGACAAATCTGCATTTTAAACAATATTTTTTGACATGTTTATTCAATTTTCTTTGAATCTAGTTTTTTTTGCTAAATATAAAAACATTAGAGAGATTTTTATAGGAAATTTTATGCTCTACAAGAATCTGCGATGTAAAAAAATTTATCGTAAACGGTTTAAAAGTTATGGTGCTTTTAGTGAAAAAAGATTTTTTTTCATGTCCTTTAAATGGAAAACTTTGAATGTTCACCGATACCTTTTAAAAATGAGTTACAAAATCCTGCCTTTCGGGAGTATTTTTTTCTCAGTAATTAGGTTCATTTTAACCCATAAATTCGAAAGGTTAATTTTTTTGGATCACCTTAGTGGCCTTGCTCACATCTTGAAGAGATACGGATATTTTTTATACATAATATATAAAATGTTTAAAGAATACTATTATAAAAATGACAGTATGTTATAATATTATAATTGAGTGACAACCCCGAATCAAATTGTCCGAAAGTACTGAAAATCATGATTTCAAGGACACTGTTAAGGTTTAGATATATATTTGCCATACCACAGCTCCATCTTGCATGCTAGTGGAAGACATTCGACACAGACAACAGTCAATTGCCATGCTTACCATAGTTCAAAATATAATTAAAAACCGCACTACCTTTGCTACATTCATATACACATTTTCTACATCCACATTGTTCGACATATGTATGTAGCAAGAGCAGTAGTGGTTGATTATATTTTAAAATATATGTTTTAATGTATGCCGGTGGCAGCCATCTTGACTCTCCTGGTGACATGACGTTAGGTAAAAAAGTAGTTTGGTAAATTATAACTAATACAATGGTATTAAGTCTTAATGAAGACTTGCTAAAGGTGTTAGATATTTGTCGACCTTCTCGAATCAATACTTAATTATTAGAGATTCGCAGTAGTAGAATACCTATAACGATAAACATTGAGTTCAATGTTGTATGTGGTTTGCATGTTTCTAATAAGAGATAAAACTGACATTATAAAAACAGAAAAATATATGTGATTATCTGTTTGCTTAAAAGACTATGAGGTTCTGTTCTACTTGGTTACTTAGGCATGTTTCTTTAAAGTATTTACGTTTTCTGTTAATTAACATATAAATTGTATGTGTAATACTGACATGAAGTTCTTGAGCAATGGCAGTACGCAAACGTTCTACGAAGCGTGCGTCGTCGTCCCGCTGGCGCTCTAGCGGCGGCAACAACGTCAACGAGTACTGTGTTACCGGCGTCCACAGATACCAAAGTACGTCCGACCAAGGGAAGGCTTCGGCCGAATCGCCACCGCGATGCACAGTTACCGCTGTGAAAGCACGCTCCACACCTGAAAAGTGCGATGTTATAACGTGAAAAAGATATCAATCGTTTACATAAACCAATGTAAACAAGATGTGCAGCACTCACGAATGGCAAGCGGTTGAACACGTGCGGGTAACGGACCGGGAATTGGCCAATCGGCGAAACGCAGTAGTCCGCGTCCGTTTGTAGGCCCACCTTCAGGTTGTGCCAGTAGAGCGGCGCTACAAGATCTCTCCATTCCGCCTGCGCTCGTCCTACATACCCGAATACAATACAGCTAAATCGCGCTAACATTCAACCTACTATGTTATTACAAGGTGTAGTAAGACCATATACCAGCCAAATTGTTCTGTAATATGTAAAGATTTGGTTTTATTGTTTTTTTGATTTTATTTTATCACTTCGTTTTTTAAGAACTTTATTTCCAATTATACCTGATTTTGCGATGACAATAAATAAGTTTTAGACAAATGTTTGTAAAAAAATTTAATTTTATTGGCGCACCAAATAATAGTGAATTATGTTATTAGCTTATAACATAGTATGTCGCAACGAGTTAGATTATTTAATGATTTGAAATTTTATATTTCCAAATATAATAGCTAAGAGCATTTAGCAAACAAAAAAGTTTTTAAAAAAATTCAATCAAAAGCTTTGAATCAATAAATTCGCTTTCAAACTATTTTAAGTTCAATGGATAACATTTATTTCTTTGACATAAAAGTTTGTTGTTTTAATGAAAAATATATGAAAAAATATGACACACACATTTTTTACCTTGTATTAATTTTCATTTAAGTGTTGTACGATTAAAAAAAAATTAGATGAAGTAACTATAAGCCTCGGTGTAACCTGTTCAGCATGGCAATAAAAAAATCCAAATAAATGTCTAAAAATATATTACTGCTTTTTAAAATAAGGTTTAGCTGAATTATGCTTAATTATTCTGATCTTTTGAACTTTCAAACAATTAAAACAAAATTGCATTACACAAAAAAAAATTAATAAGCCATTGCAACAAAAGTGCAAATTTTAAACTATAAATTTATTTCTTCAAATTACCAAATTAATTGTTGTATCAAAATTTAAAATTTTGTAGTTTGTGTATTACAATCAACAGTTTACTTTTTAAATTTAACTGCACTGAGTAATGCGCTAATGTTACAATTTTACAATAATAAAAATTATATCCAGCATAGTCAAAACACAGAGATGTATTATGTAAAACTTTCAATGAGGACTGAGGAGGTGTGGTAATAAGGGACCATTCAAATACGTAATCAGTATTTGTGTATATTTTCAATTCCCCCTTCACCTCCTCAGAAAAAGTAACAAAAGCTCTTCCCCTTCCCCCTATGCTTACATAAACATTGGTATATTTTGATATTTTTTTTTGTTTTTCATGAGCGGCAGTTATTAAGTGTAGAAATAAGAATTCTGAGACTGTAAAGGAATTTGTAGCACATTTAATATTTATTTAAACAAACTACTATATACATGTTGTATTTTTAACATAAGAACATTATTTATTTAATTTGTTTTATTAAAAATTTTGAAAACAATTCAACAGTGGCAAAATGGATCAATGGTAAAACAACATAGATACCAAAGGAAATATGCACAGTTGCTTACTATTTTAAAATCGAAAAGCAGCTCAATATCACAATAAAAGTATGTATCCTGTCAAAGTGTACATAATATCTGTGTCTTACATTTTTAAAAAACCATATGACAATAACAAAGAAAAACAAGGGAAGAAACATTATTTATCATATGATGTTTTAATCAAAAAATCATACTAAAAACGTTCATTTTTAAATACAATTACACAAAAAACAATCATCTTGTTACTGGAACACAACAAGACATAATCTTTACAATTTGCACATGCTGTTCTAAAGTAATGCATCGGTGGAGTGGCTTAATAATATTTTAATTCTTTATTGTTTTTTTAATGGATGAATATGGTCATAGGATATTTTTTTTCAGAGCAAAATTTAATGTAGTAATAATATTACAGTTCATCATCATCATCATCGTTCAACCTGCATTTCTGTTTTTGCGTCCATACCTAGTCCCCAGTCTTCACATATTGGGAGAGCAATTCTACATGTTGTAGACAGGGATGCTACCTGGCTAGTTCCGTAATTCGACTGTGAAATCTTTTGAGCATTTTGGAAAGTATTGAATTCTTGGTAATAAAATTATATTATAGTTAATGTAAAATGTTATTATTTCTTAAAATATACATTATTTGAGATATTGAATTATATAATTATAATATTTCGTTGAAATATATAAAGGACTTGACAATTTCTAAGTTGTGTAAAGTATAGTAATACAAATGCTTATAATTGTTTGTATCATAAAACAGGTAATGATTTATTAAACATTAAAATATTTTTTGTTGAATAGCAATATATGACAATGTATATAATTTTTTTTTAAAACAAATTGAAATATATATCATATAAATTTCCATGAAATAGATTTAATTTGTTGTACAACTGTATTTTAGATGTAATTTTAAGATTACATAAAAAAATTATAAATAATAAAGGCAACTCTATTAGTTAAGTATTGAGTCTCTGTTGATGAGCAAACGAATATTGTGACAATGCAGAATGTCAAACCAGGATTCTTTAGGTATATTTCTGTAAAGTTGGTTTATATCTCAGATTTTGATGGTGTTTAAGTAACAGGGTTCAGTGAGTTGATGTCAATGGCACCAGATCGTCTGGATCTATAGTCCACAGGGATCAATTCTTGGTCCCTTTTTTTTAGTCTACATAAATGATTTACCTAGCCTTGTTAAGGATGTTCATGAGATAATACTTCTTTGTTATTCAAAGTTAAAAGACTACAGCCCACTTATGACGCTGTGAACAATGCTATCTCTAAGGTAAAGAAATAGTTTACTGCAAATAACCTACTTCTTAATGAAATGAAAACAAAATGTATTAGATTCTCACATCCAAATGTAAGACATGGATCCGGAACTATTTGAGTACATAACAGAGAATTGGAGTTTGTGCTACCATGTTCCTGGGAATTACTTTAGATAACAGGCTTCAATGGGGTTCTCATGTAAGTAGGTTGGCGAAAAGGCATAGCTTTGTCGCCTATGCTGTCAAAAAAATAAGAAATTTATTAGACGGCGAAACTGCTAGATTGGTTTATTTTGGCTGTTTCCAGTCTGATGTCGTATGGCATTTTGCTCTGGGGAAACGCCGCGGATATTCGTGCTGCAGAAGCGAGCCATTTGTGCAATTTACAAGCTCGGACCTCATGCATCTCTTAGAAATAAGTTTAAGGAAATTGGAATCTTAACCCTGGCATCTCAATTCATATATGGAAATTTATAAGTAAAAATAATTTAGAAATATTTAAAAGAAATAGTAGTCGACATAAACTCCATATTAGAAATAAAAATAAACTGATTTCACACGTTAGTCGACTAAGTAAAGCCACAAATTCATTTAGAGGTTTCTGTATGCGCAGGTAAATATACAAGATTTACCCCTATATAAATTTAAGAGTGTTATTAAACAATCACTCAGTAAAAAAGGGTACTATGCAATTTCTGAATATTTAGAAGACAAATATCCATTGGCATAAGCGGCTCGACTGCTTACCGGGCTGTTTCATTCTTAACGGTCTCGTATTTGTTTTGGCTATGTATGTGCAAATTAGAAAAGAGCTACCCTTAAGTTTCTTGTTGATTCTTCTTGAGGGAAAACTGCCTTCCAAACGAGCGGTAAAGTGTAAATTCGCAAAAAAATATGACGTATTTCAAGTGTTATTTTGTAACCTATGAAATAAAAATATTTTGAATTGAATCAAAATTTAAAGTGGGTGGAACCGCGAGGCATATTAATTCTACTACTGTAAAATTACAATAAAGTTATGTGAAACCCGGCAATCAATTTTAAACAAAATAGACACTTTCAAATTTGAAATTATTGAATTTAAAAATTTCTTATGTTTTTTTTGAAAGTAAAGAAAAACAACCAATTTTTATGAATTTTTTCATTAGCAGTTGCATAATTTTAAGCTGTCATTACTGTTCCTCCAACACAAATTTGTTGGATTTTACATGTTTGTTTCAACATTCTTCTTCCAGTCCCCTATTCTAGATGACCAAATTACCATAACACACTTTTTTCTTCTCTAGTCACTACATCTTATTTTAAACTAGGCTTTTTGTAACATCACTATTTCGGTATCTATCTTTTAAAAACATTTCACACATACTATGTAAGAATTGTATATCTATTGTATTGATGCCATACCCTACTTTCACTACCATATATCATAAGTATAGGAACCAGAACTCCATTATGCATTGCCAAATGTATTTAGTCAGACATTTTAACTATTCAAAACAGCAAGCAAGGATCCATTCACTTCATTTCCTGGATTTATTTTCCTTTTAATATCCGTGATCATGTTTACAATTATTTGTAAATGAATTACCCACCAAGACAATTTTTTTCACTTGTTCAACACTCTCCCCTAATATAAATAGTTAGGAACTGTGCTTGTCGGCAAAATAATTTCCTTATAAAAAATATATATCCGAGAATAGAATTCTGTAAATAAACAATCTCCCTGCGTGCTGACCTACTTCGGCGCCTTTGAGGGTTATTTGAATCTTATTTTTAAATGGATTTATTTTGTGGAGTGGTACTTTCAGGAGGCAATAAATTTTGGTGACATGTTTTATTTTTCTATAGGTATTTCTGGATGCGGGCAAGTATTAATGCGGAAGTGCAGCACGTAGGAGTTTGAGTTTTATTTGAGATCTCCAAATAGTTAGTTATTTGTCTGGCAGTATGTGGTGAGGCATTTTTTATGATGAAGAGAAGACTCCTACTGTGAGGTTGTTTTCCTAAACTTTTTCCGAAACAAGATGCAAACAATTGTTAGTGTTTTATTTTTATCTTCTAAAAAATAGTTGCATAATGACACGTTTTCCATCTCTTTTCCGACGCTTTGACCTCGTTTTATTTTAGTAAGCAACCCCTTGAAAGGAAAAACCCACTTAGAAGGCTATCTTTGTTTCGGGATTTTAACAGTAAATTCAGCGTTCTCCACTCGTAACTATCTCATGTACAGCATTTGGGTAACCATCTGCAAATCTTTGCATTATTTTGCAGCACTAATTAAAGCAATGGAGTTTTTGAGTGTCGGTCGAATTGAGGTATCTACCGAGTATAAAGCTTCTTGACTGCTAAATGTTCATGAAGGATTTCACACACTTAACTCATACCGATGCCTAAGCTTGTTGAAATTTGCTGGTCTTTGTCAGTCTATATTATAAGATGCACAGCAATGATGTTGTCTTCGGTCCTTCACATAGAAGGATGTCTCTCATGCAGATTGTCAGTGAGATTGGTGGGACCCTGTTTGAACTTAATAGTTATAAGCAGTGGCAAGGAATAGAGCTAAATCATGGAAGGTCAACCGAAGTCTGTTATAACTTTCTTGTTGTCTTAAATGGCAACAAAAGTAATAGAAAATCATTGCACTAAAAATTCTAGCATTAAATTCATGCTGAGTTAAGACAGCTATCAATTTGTAAGAACAAATGACAGATGAATGTATTATACATAATAAGGTTGGAAAAGAGTTCTTTTTTTAAAATTTAAAGTTTTCTTTTATTTTACAGTTTTTAAGTTTTTACACTTTTAGCTTTTTTTAAAATATTTGTTGAGAATAAATCAAAACCTGTTTAGGTATTTCCATCATTTTACTGCAATTTTAATGACAAAATATGTAAAACATCAAAATTACTTTTTTGGTTTACCTTGTTACTTATACATTACATGCAGCTCATATCCACTCTAAATAGTGACAAAAGCATGTCCTTATATTGCAATAAACATTGTGTTTAATCAGTTCGCAAATGCTTTCTAAGTTGCAGAAATTAAAGAGAAATGCAGTTGCGTAGATTCTTTTGTTTATTTTAATTGCCTTATACCTGTTCTTAGGTAGTTACACATTTTCTTTAGTTTTTAGATGTACCAAAATTATTAGAAAAAAATTTTTTTTTTCAATCAAGATGATATATATAATCTAATACCAAATGTGGCTTAAAAAATACAATTAAAATATTGGAGCAGCAAAAAACGTCAAAGGGAGATAACTAAATTTACAGTGTTTTTATGTGCAATTGAGTTACATGTTTTTTTTGTAAATAAATAAATGTGTAAATGTATAAATAAGGTAGATGCTTGCCTACATGTAGTAACATGCAGCATGCAATCAACCATTGACCCTCAAGTGTGCTCTTCCACTATGAATTGTTATCCACGAATTGAATTTTGATTCAAAAAAGATTGGCAGATATCCATAAAGATTGCATGCTGCATGTTAGTGTATTATGCAGGCGAGTGTCTAATCATGAATTTCTGAGAAGTAATACCGTACTTACATTAGAATTAATCATTAACGTGGATTTTTCTACTCTCCATTTGGAAAAATACTCAGTCCCTTAAGTGTCACTATATAGAGTTTACATTGTATTAAAATTTCAAGAATAAAGTGAGAGAGGTAATTAAATTCTCTTTCCAAACCAGTTACAAACTCTAGCTTAATTATTGTAAACAAAACCTTTACTTACTTCCGTACAAATTGTGCTGCATTTCTTATACCCAGTGCCGATGCAAAAAATGGTGGAACTTTCCACTTTCTCAACTGAAAAGTTACATACAACTGCACTTAATAACATAGATACTTCAATGATGATACATCAATAAGATGAGAAAATATAATATATACATCATATTGTAGAGAACCTAACTCTTATTTTAATTGTCAATGACAATGCTGACTTATTGTGCTTACAAATGTGAAATGTACCATTATATGCATTTTGAAATTATGTATTTAGAAATGTGGTATGAACGGTGACTTTCTTTCTGGATAGTAACATTAACTTATCGGTTTTTTTACTACAACTTTTAAACAGTTTCTGTTATTGAGAATCTAACACACATTTTATTTTTGTTTATAACTATTTTCTATGGATATAAATCTTTTCTTCGGGTCTCATTCTTCTTTTATCAATACTAAATTAGCCTTTCTGTTTTGATATCAGTTCTGCTCTAGTTTTTAATTACTTTTATATTTTAAACGATGACATTTCATTTTTGTATTCTAAAGGGCGTAAAAATATTTACTTTCATTCTTACAATATAGACTGCATTTTTTTTATAAAAAGTTATATTTCAAATTAAGAACAAACACTTATAATCTAATTTTTAAAAAACAATAGGTATTTTTTATTGTCCCCGTGTATTAAACTTATTTGTTTTAGTTTAGAGATATATAAGTACCTAGTTTAACACTTACAAAGTTGTGACTAAGAATATCTTGTTTTAATATATTTCATCAATTAACATTCACTTTTATATTCCACTGAATGAAAATAAATGTTGTTGAATAGGTGTTACAATATTAGGTGTACGCACTGATGATTATTTTCATACAAAATTCCACTGACTAAATTATACAGTGGTTATTTTATATGAGCTAGAATATATTTCCAATTCTACCATCCAAGCTTCTCTTAAAAACTACAGTTTTTTTGTATTGTTTGGAGATATCAGCAAAAAAGTTTTAGGTGGATTATACAATCCATGTTTCTGTTAACATCATTCTGCATAAGCATATTTTGCATCTGATCAATGGTATAAGCAACATAAATAGTTGTAGCGGCACAAAATTTAAATTAGTTGCAATTCAATATTTACTTGGTTATTTATTTGCATTAATTTGTCTTAGATTTTTGAATGTGCATCTAAATTATATACTCACACTAATAGTTCCCAGAGTGTGAGCTGCAGCAAGTGAATCCAGAGCAGAAACATAGTTGGCTACTAACAAATTAGATCGTTGATCTCTAGTCCCTTTCACTTTCACATATACTCCTGTCAAAATATATTCAATATATTTTATTAACAATAGTTGACAATTATTTTCTAATAATTTTATTAGTTGGCAATGATATTTTTTTGTTGTATATTTACACTATGTAAGTAAAAAAATGGAATATTAAGTTTTCATATCCACTGGATTATTTAGTCAAATAACAATCATTGACATCTATAGCATGCCATTATTTACAAATAAATTGACACCATGTAAATCATTTGAAGGAAAATATTTCAAGCAATGTGGATATTGGCTTTTTGGTTGAGTGATTTTATTATGTCCCTGAATTATTTTTGTTTATAGACTAAGAATAAGCATTTATTGAAAATTTGGTATTAGAAAAACAATAGGTAAATATTTATTTCTATTTTCTAGCAAATATGAGTTACACAGTGATAAAAAATTAAGCAAGATTTGTTAACTTTTATTATGTATTCATTCATAAAACATAAAATAAATACCTCCTGAAAATATATAAAAAATATGGATTATTTGGATCTTATTAAACAAATTGAATATTTAAACACATACCAAAAGTACAACAAGCCAAAATAGACAACAGTTGTCTAACAGAAGATTTGTTGGGGAGGATGATTGATGCAATCCACAATATCAGTCCCAAAACTGTCCTCACAACCACCAAAATCAAGCCAAACGGAAGATATAATAAAAACTGAATCACATTGTCCCCACAAAACCTGATGAAAAGAATAATATTACAAGTAACATTTGATGCATCTTGGCTTACTTTTTTTGTACAATTACACATCATATCCTTAAAAGAAGTTTAATTTAGTCGCCATCTAAATGTTTGCATTAAATGAAGTAAAATCTGAAATCAAACTATAATAAAATTGTTCAGGTGAGATATAAATTGACCTGTAAACACGTAATAAGAATATTTACCTGTCGTCGTTGACTAGTTTGTCTACTGCAATAGTCATTCTGATTTTTAAGTAATACTCAAGAATTTTAAATAAATTATGTTGGCCCAAATTTTCATAACCGCTAGCACTAGATCATAGTCTCGTTCGATTTCACTATGCAAAATCTAAAAACTTGCACAATCTAAATGACAAACTTGACTGACAACATCAATCGCAGTCGTATTATTGTACTCTATGACTTCAATGAAACAGATAAAACCACAGAATCTCGACTTTAATAAAAGGATTTGTTCAAAACCATATATTACAGAAAAAAACTAATAATGTCAACTAATATAAGGACATTATAACGTGTAGCTTATCACTGATTATAAAATATAATAAATAACAATAAAAACATGATGTAGTTATCATATCACTCTAACTGTACTACATAACGCAAATAATGCGTTTATAGCAGATTTGACTTTGAGTCGATTATGAGATGGAGTTAACACATCGAAATAGAAAAGCGTAGAAGTATTCCTACATAAAATGGGATATGGACTTTGTAGTGTAGGCGTGGGATACGATATTGGCTTTGCCACCGTACAGATGTGCCTTCATTCTTTCTATTTCTTTCTCTTCGGTTAAGAAATAATAGTATCATTTCAAATTACACCTAAAAAGATAATAATAAAGTCTTTTGTAAGAGCCCTGTTGAAAACATCCAATAGATTCCAATAAGAAACGATTATATTGGAATCTAATGTGCTTTTGTCGCTGCAAATCCATATCCATAAAAACTTTCGAAGGGACGAAACGAAAAGCTTAATGGAACTTATATGTCTGAGTTCTTATCTGGATTTACATGTAGAATACATCATTTTTTCCGATTTTGGAATTGTCATTAAAAAGCATTAAAAACATTTTCTATTTCGTATTCGGAAATCCACATTGGTTTTTATGTCCACATGGACTTACGATAAAAACGGATACAAACCTACAGGTAAGGTGCAGTTAGGATCCATACAGATACAAATAACATTACAATCCCATTAAGTCCAATAAAGAAACCTTGCTATGATGGACTTACATATGGATTCCAAATTTAACTCTATCTAGAATTTTTTTCTTCCAGATAGATTACATATAAGCCATTACAAATTCTATTGTTTTGTATGGGACTGTATTGGATGTTTTCAACAGAGAGATTTATTTTGTTTCAAAATATGTCATTTATCCTCATTTACGTTTGTATGTTATGTGCCACGATTAAATGTAAATTTGTTCGACGATATAATTTTATGCTTTTCTATTTCGATGAGTTAACATCACTGATGATGCACATAAGAAAAAACGTTAGTACTGCGATTGAAGTCTCGAACTAGCTTAGTACTTGTTGACAGGCAACTTATTACTACTTCAAATAGGTATTACATGACGTTGAAAAATATCTAATTTTCATTTCGCTATAACTTTACTGCATAATACGAAACATGCGTTTGTATCAGATTTGACTTTGTGTCCATTATGAAACGTAAGCGTTTATATTATGAAGAGTACATAGCATTACGAAGAGTTAGCATCATTGATTTTGCATGCTAGAAAAGACATTATTACTGCGACTGAGGACTCGAATTCGTTTGGGACATACTAACAGGCAGCTTATTACTCCATCAAATAAGTATTGAATGATGTTAAAAAACATGATGCAGTTTTTACTTTCTTTTAACTCTAGAGGATAATATGAAAAATGCGGTTAAATCCAATAAGACTTTTAGGCGATTATCTAATACCTTTAAAAGAGAAATTCTTGTGTATTTGTTTGTTTATATACCAGCTATATCGGAAACGGCTCTAACGATTTTCATGAAAAATTTATATTTAGATAAAGTTTAGTGTTTCAAGTTTATCTACATAGGTGTTTTGCCCGGGAAAACGCGATTTTCCAAGAAAAAAATTAAAAATCTGGATATGAATGTTTGCTTACTAAATGTATATAGATATTTTGCCCCAGGCTTTACAGTTGCCGTGGAGCAGCGACTATCACGTATGCTTTCTGTGCAGAAGATTCCGAGTTCGAGCCTGGGGTGCATCTCGATTTTTTTTAATTTCTTTTTTTTTATCACTCTTTTTTAATTTTTATTATTATGAAAAGCATTTTTATCTTGCAAGTTAAATTTAATCCACTTCCCGGTTGCTTTTTTTAAAATTAATTTTATCAAAAACAACCTCAATATTAGTTTTTTTTTATTTTCATGGTTGTTTTTGGAATAATAATTTGAAAATGTGTCAGTCGTCAGTTGTGGTCCATTCAATGGGAAACGAGTGCCATCTTGTGTTAAAAGATAAAACTACGATCTCAATTAGATCTCAATACGATCTCATCAGTAGCACTAAGTAAGTAGTAAAATATATCGAATATTACAAATTGCACAGAAATCATTAAAAAAATATTTTGGAAACATTAAAATCGCCTCAGACAACCATATTTTATAATTTTAATATTACGACACTTGATATTTTACTGGTGATAATGGACTGTTTTTTAATCAGCGAAATGAAGTGACATTAGTTTTACAACTTGGTATATTAACAGTGTTTTATACACTTAGTGTATTCAAAAAATAATCCGAGCAAAGCTCGGTCGCCCAGCTAGTTATATTAATTCAGCATCATTAAAAACTGCACACAGATAAAGACTAATAATGCGTTTTTGGTCTTGAATTCACTTAGGTTATTGTAACAGGCAGTCTATCATGCCTTCTATTAAGTATTATATGAAGATGAACATTATAAAATATGATAAAGTTTCTGCTTCGCCTTAAATGTAATGCATAATACCGAAAATACGTTTAAAGAAGATTTGGCTTTGAGCCGATTACGATATGAAGTCAACATTCCTAAATGTTATACACAATAA
Source organism: Eumeta japonica (assembly GCA_005406025.1). Classification (NCBI taxonomy): domain Eukaryota; kingdom Metazoa; phylum Arthropoda; class Insecta; order Lepidoptera; family Psychidae; genus Eumeta; species Eumeta japonica. The sequence continues at coordinate 8,583 of BGZK01000302.1, read as the reverse complement.
AAGACCTCAGATCAAAACAAATCAAATCAAAAATATTTTTATTTCGTATATAATGAAATTTCACTTGAAATATGTCATTAATTATTTCTTTTCGATATTACCACCCATTCCCAATGCTGATTCACCGTGAGAAAGTGAGAAAGAAATGCAAGGGTTGTTCTATTTTTACTCATCGATACAAAGTATTGAATAATTAATAATTTAGTTGACATTTAAAAATAATATGAAGCAACCTGATAACCGAGAAGTTCAATCCGAAGGGCTTTTTTCGTTAAAATATTCAGATACAGTATGATAGCCATATAACTTCCTTTTAACGAAATGTTCCAATTCATAAACGGCAAATTTTGAATTTCTCCCGGAACCTTATTATAAAAGCTCACACATTGCCCTTTAAATGATTTGTAACTTGCTCAGACGGATTTTATGAGCAGCAAGATCATTCTTACGTCTAGTGTTAATATTCGCTCAATCCCTCATTTTTTGGAACGATTATATATTTCTTTTGACGTATATCAGGCTTAGTAAATGTATTGTGATGCTAAAGTTAAGATATTAATTTCCTTAAATTTTTCTTTGCGAGATGTCATTGGTCTCAAATCATAAACAGCACGAATAGCTTGCTACTGCAGCATGAAAATTGTGTTAACATCGGTTCCGTGACCCCATAACAAAATTCCATAGGTTAGGTGATTAGAAAATAAAATTGAAATAGACAAGTCTCGCGGTGCTTTCATCTGTAAGTCGCCGAATTTTTTGACTGCATATGCTGCAGAACCAAACCTTTTCGCTAATCTCGTAAAATGAGAATTTCAACGTTACTTAGTATCTAAGGTGAGACTAAGAAACAATGTCCACAATATCCAGTGCCTCGTGGTTATGTCGATCAATTTAGAATTAGATAGGGAAATTTTAACAGATTTTGTTGTCCTTTCATTAAGCAGAAGATTATTAATACTAAGCCACTCAGCCATTTCAGAGATGGTACTTTTTACTTGTTCAAAAGCTGGTTGATGTCTGTCAGTCTTAAAAAGTAAGAAGGTATCATCAAAAAACAATCCCATGACCATATTTAACAAGATGTGGTAGATCATTTATGTATAGGAATAGAAATGGTCCAAAAACTGAACTATGTAGCACATCCATATTGACTGCAAATTCTGACTACTTCTTACACTTAATATTAACCATTTTTTAACACTTAGATAAGACTCTTGAAGTCCAAGGAATTAACCCGTGTCGCCATAATGATGTAGTTTCCAGATCAATGTGTCATGATGAACGATCTGTTCTCCGTTCCAATCCTACGTCCCTCTATTAAAGGTGTCATTACTCTTGATCCCTTTTCGGATACGATTCCAACTTCTTGTTAATTATTGCGCATAGATGAGGTTGCGTTGGATTAGTGGCAGGTATAAAACATCGTATGCAAAATTCAAAAACTATTCTGTTTGTTAATTTTATTTAAATCAGTGTAGTCGTTTATGCATAATTGAGTTATAAACAACCAAACATCGTCACAAAGCCTCACATTAGCAATATTATGGTAATAGGATATAAATACTGACAAAAGAGGCAATGTAAAAACTGTGTTCTTTGTTTTATTTCACTATGCCTTTTTTATTATTAAACCATTATCATTAAGTCAGGTAGTAACAATCGTATTGTGGATAGTCTCTCTTACTTTCGCTTTTGCTCTACTTAATCCTCTCACACTATATTTCCCTCACTTCTCTATTTCTCAATCTTCATCGCCCACTTGATCACCGCTTCTTCTTTAAACAAAACAAACAATAAAGATGGCCAGTAAAATAAAATTAAATTAATGACTTTCACATCTTCCATTTATAAAGAGTTTTATATAGATATACATTATATACATATACAAAATAACAGTGACTTATATTTACATTGACAATCGGTTCTATCGGTTTTTTTTTCAATTTCATTAAAATTGGTTAAATTATTATTGAGTTATAAGAAACAAACAAACAAATAAACGGCAAAATAAAGTAGCTTATATATTATAAAATGGCGTGCTCCATTAATATCCTAAAAGATATTAAAATCAGTTTATATATTGTTGGCCGATGAAAAAATATTAAAGCAAACAGTCAGACAGACAACCCAAAATAGCCTATGCCCATTCCCAGCTGGTGTTAAACTATCCACGTACTAAATTTTATTAAAATCGGTACAGCAGCGTTAGTGTGAAAACAGACAAGCAGACACTTTCGTATTTAAAATATTAGTGTGGATTATATCCGGTTACGTTGTTTACCTACATAAACTTATATACTTACACTTCTTACATATAGAACTTACATACAGAAGGAGGATACAATATCCTTCTTCTGCGATAGTTGAATAAAAATAATTAATTGGTTAAAAAATAACGACTTTCAATTATCAATACCAGAATGTAACACGTAACATTTTATCGGCAAGGTTGTCAATCTTCGACAAAAACAAAGACAAGGTCGAGACCTTGGTAACAGTTTGGCAACGAACAGAAGGAAGGCATATAGGTGTTAATGTTGACTAACTTGTAAAAATATTCTAGGACGTCATATAGTGATGAATATAAAAATGGATCTAATGTGTAGTAGAATGCCTATAAATTGTAAACATTCAAAAATGCATGAATATTAAATTACAAAGTCACTGCAGCAGCTACGAGGGACGGCTGATAAGTCCGCGGCCCAAGGTACTTAGCGATGACTCATTATTTCACAACTATTACCACTAATTGCGACACTTCTTGTTAGTATAAATATAGCTTCCTTTCGTTATTAAAGTCATTAACAAATTATCTGTCGAAGCACAAACGTCATCATGTCAGCCGAATCGTCAAATTTCAGTAATATTGAACATCGCGCCGTAATAAAGTACTTCGCAAAGAAAGGAAAAACGCCCCAAAGAAATTTTTGAAGACATGGTATCAGTTCTTCAGGAATCTGCGCCTTCGTATACGATGGTCGAAAAATGGGATCGCTTATTTCAACAAGGACGAGAGAGCTGTGGAGATGATCCTCGCGCAGGGCGTCCTGTGACGGTAGTGACGGAGGAAAATGTTCGAAAAATCGAAAAATTAGTACCGGCCGACCGAAGAATAAAATTATGACAGATAGCTGAAGAGTTGCAGATTAGTAAAGAACGAGTTGGAGAAATTATACACGAGCATATGAATATGAGAAAAATCAGTGCGCGTTGGGTACCAAAAATGCTAACGCCGTTTGACAAGCAGCGGCGACTTCAGACAAGTAAGGATTTTTTGGAGTTAGTCGGGGATAATATAGACGAAATTTGCGGCCGAATTGTAACCGTGAATTAAACCTGGGTTCGTCAATACGATCCGGAATCTAAACAGGAGTCCATGCAATGGACGAAAAAAAGAGAAAGGCCGCCGAAGAAATTCAAAGGTTCAAAGTCGGCATCGACAATTTTTGGGATAATGAAGGTGTTTTACTAATTGATTACTTGCAAAGGGACTACTATGAATGGCCAATATTACGCGAATTTATTGGCTCAGGCACGAGAGCAGTCGTACAGAAGCGACGTGGGAAGTTATCGCGCTGAGTGCTGTTTTACAAGACAATGCATCTGTCCACACGGCGCGGGTTTCGAGGCACCCTGAAGGACACGGGCTTCTCGGAAATTGACCACCACCCTACAGCCCAGATCTAGCTCCCAGCGACTATTTTCTTTTCCAATTTAAAAGGAGTTACGTGGTCGTAGATTTGTTGATGACAATCAAATGAAGATGGCTGTAGAAAGCCAAAGAAAAGGAATATTTTTTGGGCGGTTTGAAGGCGTTATACACCAGATGTGAAAAATGTATTTCGCTTGAGGGAGACTATATTAAAAAATAAAAATAAAATACTCGTACTTTTCTTTCATTTAATGCTTTAGGCCGCGGACTTATCAGCCGCCCCTCGTACTACCTAATGATATAATAGAATATTTAAAAATAATAACGTTTGTACAGGTAAAAAATGTCGACGTTATAATAATGTATAATCGAAAGACGTCAAAACATCCCATCACAGTTTTGACGTCTTCCGGTTATATATTATTATAACGTCTACCTTTTTTACCTGTCATACATATATATATATATATATGCCATTTCGTTCAAGAACTTGTTACCATGTTGTGGGTAGTGACATAGTTACATTGCTGTAGCAATTTGGGACTTCTGATCAAAAAACTGCAACAAGGAGTTTTGGCAATCTTCCCTCGATATTAACCTCACACTTTCTAAAGAATTCAGAAGAAACCGAAATAGGTGAAAATTTAAGAGTGCAAGGTCAGGGCTATGTGGTGGTTTCATTAACGATTCTCAACCAAAGTCTCTCAATATTTGTTTAGTGGCTAAAAATGTATGTGGCCTGGCACTATCATAGCGAAAAACAACATTCTTTCTATTGATAAATTCCGGCCGTTTTTTTTTTTCTATTTCTTGCTTGAGTCTCATCAGCTGTTGGCAGTAGAGATTATAGGCGTCAGGTATATTATGCAGCACGGTCAAAGCGGAGTAGCCACCATATCATGTTTTTCAACATCCAAAATACCTATTTGAAAGAGTTAAAAGCCACCAGTTAGCACGGTATCAGCGAGTTCGGAACCTAAATCGCAGTGTTAAGGTCTTTTATTGGGTGTAGCATTCAGTAATACTTAGTCGACCTTATTATCACCTTAATATAAATTCTGATTTAAACGCATTTGTCATATTATACAACACAACTAAGACAAGGTAAACACTACATCATGTTTTTCAGCGTCATACAATACCTATAAGAAGGAGTTACAGGCTGCCAGTTAACACTCTCCAAGCGAGTTTCATACCTCATTCGCAGTTTTAAGGTCTTTTCTTTTAAACAACATTCATTGACGATTACTCGGCTTAGTAATCGCCTCAAAGAAAAATCTGATTTAAATCTGATGCAGTACTTTCAAGGCAGCGTAGACACTATATTATGTTTTTAACTTCAAAAATACCCATTTGTAGGAGTTATAGGCTGCCAGTTAGCATGTTCCAAGCGAGTTCGAGACCTGAATCGCAGTATTAACGACTTTACTCGTGTTTATAATTTAGTAATGCTTACCCAACTAGCAAAATGGTCTTATACTATGAAGCCTAAATAACATTTGGATATATAGAGCTTATCTAGTGGTATCTTAAATTTCAAGGAATTGTGCTATAAGATTTTATATGAATGTTAAGTCCTATAATACATTTGCCATTTAATTTAGTCCAAAAACGTTTACGATCGAATTATATGACTATTTTATAAAGGTCGCATCTGTGACCTTCAAAAAACATTATTATATAACTCTATCTCGTTTAAATGAAAAACATAGTATAATCTTGTTATTAGTCTTGTTTACGATCACTTTATAACTTTTTGATGTAGTATAAAAGTAGTTTATATGACAGTTATAATGTAGTTATAATGTTGGCTACAACATTGCTTCTTGTTAGTAATAAGATATCTACATGACAATCATATATCGGTCTTAAATTAACCTCGTACAAAACGTATTGTCATATAAATATTTCGTATATGAACTTTTGGTTATGCTTACACGACATTTATACAATGTTTATATAATGAATATTTAGATTTGTATACCTTAAATAACTGATTGTTTTGAAATTATTACATTAGTTAGAGTAATAAACATTTTGATCTTATAGTGATTTTACGTGGTTCTCTTTTTCAAACTCAACTTGTATGTTTTGTCTTTGTTGTGATTTGACTTTTTGTTTAATAACGCGATCTATCTCGTTACTCACTAATTAAAATCGTTCATTAGGTCAAGTAGATCTAATGATTGTCTCAAACTAAAACCATTTAAAAGCGTTATTCGTATTATGTTATACAATTTATTAAGTTTTCAACGTCAAAAATACCTATTAGAAGGAATTATAGGCTGCCTGCTAACACGTTCCAAGCGAATTCGAGATCTCAATTGTAGTTCTAAGATCTTTTAAGATAAGAAATGTTGACTCCATCTTATAACCTATAAAAAGTCAAATCTACTACAAACGCATTTTTCGTATTAAGCACTACGGTTAAAGCGAAATGGAGACAACATCATTTATACAGTGTTATATATTACGTATTAGAATCAGTGATAGGCTTTTCGTTAGCATATTTCAAACGAGTTCGAGACCTCAATCGCAGTACGTACTAACATCTTTTCTTGTGTGCAACATTAGCAAAGCTGACTTGTTATATTAAATTCTTTTTTCTAAATAAGTGGAATCTACACACTCGTAATTCGTACCTTTATTTGATGCCTTCATTAATTTGTTACATTTTCCATTGAGGACTCAAAGATTTTGTTTCAATTATTTCTTGATTATTTACTTAATGTGGTTATTATAGTTTTGTTTTAAATATAACATTTATAATATAACAGCTTGTATTTAATTCTTTCACTCGGCACTCTATTAAATTTTATTATTTATTTTATCTTTAGTTTTTGTATTATATAAATTACTTATTTATTTACTATTAATACTTTTATACTAAGACCACTTTTTTTTATCTTAATTCCATTTCGAACTACCAGCTCACCAGTATCACGATGGTGCAGTTATCACTCGACACATCTATATTATAGAGACCACGCTACCGCCATCATCGTGATCACGAGCAGAATCATTCTGTGTCCGATCTTCTTTTTTTTATTCACTTGATTATTTTTTTTTATTTTCCCGGAGCACATGTACACTTTTTATTTTATTCGTTTGTATTTTTTCATATATACTCGTTTTTTTTTCTATTAGCTCTAATTTATAATTATATATTAATACACATTGGCCGATAATAACTAGAGTCTATAATGTTCACATACGATTTTTAAATAGTATTTTTTACGTACTACCCGTCTTCATATCACAAGACACTTTTCATAAACGAGGTTCCTAATTGGATATTTTCTTTGTTATGTCCCATGATAGCGTCGAGGATTTCCCTTCATCTTTTCATTATTATATCTATAACAGCCTTATCTCTGTTTCGTATTGCCATTTTTGCATTGTAGTCTTTTATTTTGTTTTCGCTGGCAGCCACGGCCTTTTTAATTAACCTGTCGATTGCGACCTCACTCTCGTCGATGTAATATACACATCTGATGGTGTGGCACACAATCGTCACCACGGCGTGTGGTACACTATCCATGGTCCGCAAGATAATCATTCCTTTAGACGTCAAACCCTGCGCTTCATGGACGGACAGGACAAGGGATCCTTCTCTTTTTCGGAATTCCTGGGCAATAAGAGACTTTTTCTCTATCTGTGTGTGTGTTAGGTAGAGAGTTTTTCGGTGGTCTTTCCTGATTTTCGTGTCACTGTATCTCTTCAGTTGCAAAGATCGGACTTGAATCTTGCACGGATATATGCCATTATGTTCCTCATTGGGCATATGTTACATCCATCGGGTTTCTGTAGGTGCATAGCAGTTATTTTGTGACTGTCGCCACCAGATTTGGACTAGTGTACTCCTTCGTGAAGAGATTCAATTTGTAGATGAAGGAGAGTTGGTTGATATTGCCTATCAGAAGAGCCTCTTTTGCACCGGCCAGTCGTGTTGCGATTACATTGACTTCATCGAAACTTTGTACATCCACAGGAATGTTATTGAACATGCGCACACAGAGCCCTCTAAAAGAATTTGTGACCCTATGCAGTCTTGTCGACTGCATGTTTGTCACATGTAAACACAGTTAATTTTTATTTCTAATACTGAAATTATGTCTACTACTATTTTTACTAAAACGTTCTATTTTTTTTAACACATATTAAATTTCGATAAATAAACTGTAATGCCACAGTTAAAATTACAATTTCTTTAAACTTACTTTTAAGAGAAACACGAGGTCCCAGCCCGTTAATTGCGCAAATGGCCCATTTTTGCAAAACGCAAATTCTGTGAACATGTGCTGCATGTTCCCAAAGCAGGATGCCATATGACATCAAACTATGGAAACAACCAAAGTAAACCAATCCGGCGGTTTTGGTATCGGACAAGTTTCTTGTTTTCTTAATTGCAAATGCAGCAGAGCTAAGTCTTTTCGTCAACTCACTGATATGAGGATCCCACTGAAGTTTATTATCTAAAGTAAGACCTAGGAATAAAGTAATGTTAACAAGCTATAAATCCTCGTTGCTTATTAAAATTTCTTATCTTAAATTTCATTCTTATCTTAAAAGACTTAGAACTAAATTAGAAGTAATTATTTTTAATTTAGAGACATAATTTCACATCTAATATGAGTATTCTTTTGAACGTTGAAAATTATATCATGCCAACAGTAATCTCAAGAATGTCTTTAAATGGTTTGTAAGTCATTGATATGAACTGAAAACAGTAACGGACCGAGGATCGATTCCTGTGACACTATGAGTAACGAGATAGATCGCGTTATTAAACAAAAGTCAAATCACAATAAAGACAAAACATACAAGTTGAGTTTGAAAAAGAGAACCACGTAAAATCACTATAAAAGATCAAAATGTTTATTACTCTAACTAATGTAATAATTTCAAAACAATCAGTTATTTAAGGTATA